>OZ010786.1:475200257-475810660 GCA_963932465.1 Maratus speciosus
TACGGACCCATATTGGCGCGATTTTTTTCTGATGCCTTTGTCATACACGCAACGGGTACTTAACTGACGCCATAGTATCGTTATTTTGCTTGAATTGGTGAGTCGGATGTTGTTGTTTATGCTGTTGATGTTTTCACCAAATTAGCGTCGGAAAAAAATCGCGCCAATATGGGGCCATATATGATATCTGGGCCAAACTTTCATATGAAAAGCGAAGGGATCAGAGCGTATTTATTTATGGTAGTTACATGACTTGGACTATTATAATATAGATGAAATGATGGCGGTAGAATAATATTTGGCGTACTTGTCACCTGCGCCTGGCTAGCATCAAAGTACCAAAATGGCACCTGCAATATGAAAAGCGAAGTGGTCCGCCAAGAACTGTTGATGTTAGTCATATGATACTTCCGTTGTAAACCTACTTGCTTATAGAAAATCAAGAAATTGAGATATTTTAATGCAATAAAACTAATATTAGCTTAAGGGATTATATTAAATTTTTCTTTGAAGACCTAAGTAGCAATTGACTTTAAAAACAAAATTTTTATATTAATTGTTAATAAATATTTTAGACATATCGTTCAAAGTAGTGAGTAAAATGAATTATCAAAAAACCAATTGTCATTTTTTTTTTTTTTTTTTTAATTTAAGAAAGAAATTCACTTTTAAACACATTCTTAATGTTTTCTAAACTGGGAGAAATCAATGATGCATAATCTTGTTACGTTTTTAAAACATTTAATTCCTATGTTCTTTGAAAAAGTGGCCGTTAAGTCGAAAATAACCCAATTTGCATTGATCATTCGTCTTTTTTATTTCAATATTATTTTGAATTACATGAAATAAAAATGATGACTAACATAAAGACTATTAATACCTTAAAAAGCAGGCAGTTCATTTACCTTCTAAAGTAACTATCTTATTTTTTACATATTTATTATTGTTCAATAAAATCATTTTCAAGATTTAGTATATCATTAAAATCAATTTAATTTAACGATACGGTAATGCAAATAATATTTATTTTAACTAGCAATACGGAAAAAAGTAATAAAGCTTTCCATTTCCCTTAAAATATTTGCTTTCTCAAATAATAAGTTTTTTTTTGTTTTGTTTTGTTTTGTTTTTTGTTTAAGAAAGTGCAAATGTTCTTTCTTCTTTTATTCTTGAATACGCGTACTTTAAAAAAATCTTTCTTTTCAACTGATGATATTATTATAGATCCCATGATGAAACAGTAATTTACTACTTTGTTTTATTTAACTGTATTTTTTTGTGCTCCGAAATAATTTGATTATGAGAAGTATTAAAGATATGATTAAACTAAAGATATGTAAGATTATAATTTAAGAAAAGTATGTATTTAAAAAAGTTCTTTCTCAATTAAAACAGGTAGTTTTGAAAAAGAAATAAACAACATTACAAAAAGGATTTTTCGCATAATTAAATACTGAAACTATTAATTTAATAAGAAATTGGTATGAGATTTTATAGTAATTCTATCTACAACAGTGAGGATTTATTTGATAAATTTACACATTTCAAATATGTGATTATTCTTTCATTTACAAGAACCTTGATTTTTAAAACACGCCGTTGTGCTTTATTACATTGTTATCAATCATGTAAAATGATAAGGCATCCTGGTACAAAAAATTCTCATTCTAGTGGAAATTTAAATAACTTATACTCAACTTATATTTAATTTAAGAGTATGATTGGAAAGCTTGATATTTTTATGTTCTATAATAAAATCCTAATAAAGAGGCATTGTAAATAACTGTTCACATACTAAGTCAAGTACAATTATTGTATTTGTAAAGTCATAATCTTATGTCAGTTACATGTGTAAATGCCATTTTTTCTTTTTTATTGTTTAGAAATGAAATAAACCAGTTACTGGAATAAATTGTTATTACATAGTGTGATTGAGAACATAAAATCACCTTTTTTAACGAGATAGTTCTGATATTTTTTCCATTTCAATGAAGGCAGAAAAAATGTTTGTATATTTTATATTACATCAGTTACAGAATTTTGAATTGCAATTTTTGGGACTGAAAGAGAGATTAAAATAGTCTGCGGCTATTTGGGTATTACATCCTTAGTAAGAATATTTTAAATTGTAAAAAAAAAAATATATATATACTAGCTTTATCATAGGAACTCGACAGAGTTTCTCGCCAAGCAAAAGAAACAATAGTGCAATGAACCGTAAATGAAAGGAACTTGCGCCAATTGATGCCAATCGATTTTGCAAAATTTTTTTAGTAATCTGTCTAGTTTATATTTTTCGGACTGACCAAAACGGGATTTTGACACATCTATATCTCGCGTTCTATTTATTATAGAAACGAAATTCTTGTTTCTAAGTAATGGGGCGTGCCACGTGAAAACCAAAAGTAAAGTGGGACCCGACGAATAGGTTTTCAATAAATTCAATTTTAAAAGTGCTGTTTTTTGCACTTTTTAAGTTCTTGGTTTTTACGCGTTTTACGTCATCTGAATTGCTTTTATTAGTAGTTAAAACCTTTGAAAGTTTCATGCCTAAATATTAATTAGTTTTTGATTTATACCAGTTTAAATTAATTTATACCTATATTGAGAGTGGCGTCCGTAATATAATGTTTTCCTATCTTGCAGCGTGGACTACGTAATATGTATATCTCTACTTATATTTGCATGTGAGCTAAAGGAATTATCGTAATACCCACTACTCCGAACCTGCCAAAATACATTTATTGACCCACAACCCAACACAAACTCGCCCAAATAGTTTTCGGAAACTCGCAACCCGACCCGAACCTGACATATTTCAATCCGCACTCCACCCGAACCCGAAATATTTTAACCCACAACAAGACCCGAACCCGAAATGAAAGAAAAAGCGTGGAATGTTTCTGATAGTAAAATGGACAAATCTGTATTCTTTAATATTCGAATAAGTAAAACCTCTGAATAGCAGACACATCGTTCAATAGCGTCCTGCATCGTGTCGGGTGGTCCTTAATTTTCTTTTTTCGGGTCGTTATGACTTTCTTCCTCCCGGTCGAGTTCACGCTAGAATATTTCTTGCTGGTCATATGTAAGTTTATTGCACGTCTGATTTGGGGGAAATATGTATTTGAATATGAATGAATATACCAGTACGAGTACACATCGTATATTCAATTTACTGTATGAGATATAAAATATATATAAGAAATGTAGTCATAGAAAGTGTAGAATCGGAAATGAACACTATTCAAAGGTATAAGTGTGCGCATAATGAGTGTTAGGAATTGAAAAAGGGTTCGCTAAATAGGCGTGTCCGCGTTTCGCGAGCGTCCATTGTGGAAATCGTATTGTATGTAGATTTTTAACATGAAAAAATATCTTGGAGATTATTTTGAAAAATCGGGTCTCGAACCTGAACCGCAACAGTCAAAACCCAACCCGAAACAATGAAAGCCAATCTCACCCCGCAATGAAAAAATATAGCGCCGTCGGGTGCGGGTAAAAGCGGTTTACCCGACCAGATGCAGCCCTCTGGGCCGCATTCGTAATATATATTAATAGTGTCCACGTACCCGGGCCTGTCTCGAAGCCCGAGTTCGATGAAATATTCGATCATTAAGCTCGGTGAGGGGTTAATTTTTATCTGAAAACTCGGGTCGGGTAGGGACTAAATTTTATTTTTTGAAAAGTTGGGCCGGGTAGGAATTTCATTCTACCAGGTTCTTTCACTTTTTCTGTAGGTTCGGGCCAGAACGGGACTGTATTTTATTATTTCCGGGCTGTATCGGATGAGAATTTTTTTGCCACGATTAATGTCCTGGTAACGTTTCTCACTTATTAGTAGAGAAAGGTTTGTTTCTCCTTTTTTTGCGTTTTCTTAAATAAAGGGTGGAGCATGTTTTTAAATAAAAGACCTTTGGGCAAAAAATGCGAAAAAAAGTAGGCACATCGAGGCGGTAAGGTATGTTTGCTTTTTCAACCAGAAATGCACGGTGCACAGTGGGGCAAAATCCCAAAAAGCTGGCCAAAAGTCGAAAAATAAAGTTACTATTTAGGGAATTTCAACTATGCATATGGCTAGAATATTGTTTGGAGGGTCAGAATCTATATTTATAAAAAGGTTTTCGTTTTGCCTTGACAACCTGTACGATTTCAAAAGTGACGCTTGGAGGATCACCATGTGAGGTGAACAAAAAGAGCAAAACAATGGTTCCTCTAAACACGTGCTATTTTTTTTTCCATATCATCCGATTTTAATGCTTTAAAATGGATTCACACGATGATAGAGTATAAATTATTTGCGCGTGTTACAAAAATTTTTATTAAGCACATAACAATTAATAATTTCATAATTACTTTTGATAAAAATTTTGAAAAAATATCTTATTTTTTTGTTTTCAAACATCAAAAACTTCCACAGTGTTTCGCAACGACATATAATGAAAATAGTAGCCTGAACTATTATCTAATGTATAGTGAAAAACCAGCTGCCATAAACTGCCATTCTGCATTCTGTGCAGGTTTTTGTAAGCACAAGTGAAAATGTTAATTTTTTTAGTCGCTTCAAAGACTCTGAAATTTATTACTTGTCGCAGTAATTTAGCTGGCAAACAATTTGAAATTTTTAGAGTAATCAGTTTTGTGATAGATTATTATGTATTTTATTACAAATAAGTATTATAATCATAAGCATAAATGAATGTCATAAGCAATATTAGTAAAAAAAGAATTAAAATATTTATCTATCATCGATCCGATAGAAATACATTATCTTATCTTTATAGTTAATAATTCTGTTTATTCTAATGTAATTAGAATAAATATCTTATTAATTGCAATCTTTGCTAGATAATACTGCTGAACGTATTTTTTAATGGAAACGGAAATTATTAAGAATCTGGCTTCCGAGAACATTAGCAATCTGAATTTGACATCTATGGTCAAAATACCTTTAAACAAAAATTTAGCGATGATGATGGTAGAAAGCAGATTCAAATACCTTTTTCACTTCTCTAATGCCACTACAACTTTTAAGTGTTGTGAATAATTCAGAAATTGTTATTTGGAAAAATTCGAGATCTTCACCTCCTAGATTTTTTTAGACTCATCAGAATCAATGTTTTTCACGAAAATGGGGAAACTACTGTCAGTGAAATGGATTATATTACAGATCAGAAGAGTAAACTTATTCCTTTTAAAGCAATCATTTATAGACAATATGTAGGCATTAATTACAAACTACATTTAAAGATGATTGGTTGTAAAATTTTTAATGCTTTTACTAGTATTTTGTCAACTTAACGTTGGTAACTATGTCAGGTAACTTCAAGACAGTTTAATAACTAAACTAAAAGTGAATGAAGGTCATTTACGATTCGGGACGACCACGTAACATGCTTATATAAGATGTTTTGAGTGTAGCTTGCATTTGACATACAATTGGGATATAAAGGAATGAAAAGCGCGCACTCCTGACAAAAAGAAAAAAAAATTAATTGCAAAACAAAATTTACAAACAGGATTTCGTTTACAATTAGGAGTTCTCATCGATAAACCAAAAGCCGGATTTGGAAGCACAAATGATGACAGTATACAGCTCGTCGATTCTTTGAAAACGCAACTATTTCTCAATCCATAAAGAGAGTAGACGAAGATTTGATCAAACGATTTCACGCCATATTACAAGTGATTTCTTAACATTCATTTGATCAATTTCGTGGATTATTGCTCACAAACAGCTTGTATACTCGTTGAATTGTATTCCTAGTTCTATATGCCAAATTCGGTGCCCAGAATACTTATTCATTTCAAAGAAATAATATATTCCTCATTATTACCAATTGGGAAAAATGTCGGAAGACGCTTAAGAATCATGCAACAAATTGATCAAATGGTACCAAGAAGGTTTCTCGCTAAAATGCAGTAGGACGAAAACAATGGAAGATGGAGCTTTTTTCGGCTTTGAATGTCATCAGATCCCATCATTTAAAGATTACATAAATTACCGTAGAAGAAATTAAGATCCTTGTCCTTAGAGGCATAACAAGTACTGTAAAATATTTCGACAGCTCCCATTCTGAAGAATCTACTTATTATACTATAGATGATTTGGAAGACAAATTTCAGAATATCCTTTCGTTTTATTTTAATAATATAAAAATTAAACCTTTTATCATTTTACTTTCCATTAATGTACTTAACTGTGTTTCGTAAATAAAAATTCAACATGTAGTTCCGATTAAAAATATCTTAGTTCCTTGAAAATTCTTTGTAACGTTTTGTCTCGAAACTTCACATTTTTAAAAAATCTAAATGTTTTTAGTATTAATCCGCCATTTTTTAAATTTTAACTTTTGAATCGTCTTAGCATCCTCAAAAGTACCTGTATACGAAATTTCATAGAAATTGAGTAAGTTTCAAAGCATTTTAATTTTAGTCCGCCATATTGGATTCGCCATATTGGATCCGCCATTTTGTTTTCTGGGATTTTAACTTTAGAATCGTAATCAGCATCCTGAAAAACACCTTTTTACGAAGTTTTGCGCAATTTGAATAACGTTTTCATATTTTGGCCAGCTTTTCGGAATTTTGCCCCACTGTGCGGTGTTTAGATTTTATAACGGGCCGGGCGAACAACAGTTTTTAGTTAGATACTATATTATTTTAATTAATTTTTCAACTACATTTCAGCAGTGAAATTACGCTTGAAATTATTGAATATTAATGTTGTGAATTATCACATTGCTAACAAATCGTAAACCAACATTGGACATTTTTCACTAAGTTGGTTTACGCTTTGTTAGCAATGTGATAATTCGCAACATTAATATTCGATACTATATTAATTTGAACAATAATATAAAAAACACTCGTAAATTTTGATGTAATTTGGGTACGGTACCGGTCTCGGGATCCCCGAAAATCTGGACATTTCGCGTAAATCGGAACACCTGGTAGCATTCAGTTCATACTACAATAAATAGGTTCATAGGTGCATAGGTTTTCTGCAATTCGGGTTGCCAAGATTTTCACAAAATGTTTGACCATCTGTATGTATCCGATGAAAAAAAAATCGTATTTGAATATGATTCAGTATATATTCAATTTATTGTATGAGAAATAAAATGGTAAGAAGTGTGATAATAGATTATAATTTCTTTAAGGACTAATTTTTCTTCTTTCGAAGTATGAAAAATATTACCAACTTTTCGTTTTGTAATACACACAATAACACATGCATCGTATTTGTGATAGTATATGCACACCTACAAGTTACATTGTCAGCAGATTGTGAGGTACCCACTATTCAAAAAGGTATCAGCATACAAATATTTAAGTGTTAGGAATTGAAAAAGTGCACTAAATAGATATGTCCGTTTTTCGGCAGTGTGCATTATGGAAGTCTTATTGTACTTAGATTTTTAACCTGAGAAATATTTTGAACATTCTTTTGAATTACCGAGTCAACAAGAACCCGACCCGCAAGAGTTAAGACCGAACCCGAAACAATGAAATTCAACTCGACCCAAAGCGAAAAAGTATAAGTCAACCCGACCCGAATCCGACAAAAATGTATCGTCAACCAGACCCGACCAGAGTGCAGGTAAAATCGATAACCCGACATGATGCAGGACAGTAGTAGAGGTCTGCATGGGCTGACATTTACAGGCCCGAGCCCGTTCCGAGAATGCGGGAATATCCGAGTAAATTGAAGATATTTTTCTATTATTTTGAGAAATAGTCTTTTGAACAGAGAATTTTAGAAAATTTTGGATTTAGGTTCGTGATTTTTAATTATTTTTAAATAAAAGAGATTTATAAATTCTGTTTCTAATAAGAAAAAGTACTTGGCAGCACAGCTGCCGGAACACCCATGTAATTTGACGAACATGCTGCTTTAGGTATAAGTATTTCAGGTAATTGGCGTGTTTTCTGTATTTTTTTTGTTGGGGGGGGGGGGGGATGGGCAAATCAAAGCGCAAAGTTTCATGTTTTAACGAAATATAATGAAGGGAAAAATTAATTCAATTCCCGGATTATTCTGAGAGCGTAAAGTCCTGCGTGGTTTGGGTTATTTCCGACTCGAACAAACTTCGACCCAAAACCGACAGGCTTCAATCCGAACCCAATCTCACCCCAAAATGAAAACAAAATCCATATTATAATGCTAAAGTAGCCTACAATTATATCTCTTATATCAGTTATCTTTTTTATGTAGAAAACTCAATACATCTTTATATGTACTCGTTGATATTCAAATAATATAGATTTTCATTTAAAAATATATTTTGGAGAACCTTTTGAGAAATCAGGTAGAATCGAACCCATCCGCCAGAAAGAATAAAAAACCCATAATCGAAAAATAGAAATCAATCCGAGCTTCTTTAAAAAAATATTCATTTTAGCCGGATCCGACCAAAACCACCAGTTGAGTTGGGTTCAGTTTGCCCTTCTCGATGCAGGACTCCACACGAAAGGTAATTTCAGCTCGATAAAAAAAGTCATCCTCCACATTTCGACCTGCACCCGATATATTCCAACCTGAACCAAACACCAAACCTAAGCGGTGAAAAAAAGAATACATATCCATATTGTAACGCAACTATGTAAAAGTAGTCTACAATTATACCTCTAGTATCAATTTTAACTTTTAATTGAAAAATTCAATATACATGTACTCGTTAATATTCAAATAAAAAAAAATTTCATATTAAAATAAATGTAAATTCTTTTGAGCGATCGATTCATCTCAAATCAAGAACCGTAAGTATCAACACCTGACCCGAGCCTGAAACAATTAAAGTGAACCTGACTCGAAACCGACCAGCAACGACAAAAGATTAGGTCCAACCCTATCCGGTTCCGACCGCGAGTTGGATCAGGTTCATTTTGCCCGACAGACACAGCACTCTACTTTCCATTCAACCCAACTCCGACAAAATTATTTTCGTCCGAAATATTTCAAACCAAGGCCATCATAAATCCACAATTAGTGAAAATCGATCTACAATTTAATGCAGTTGTAAAAAAAATAGCATATGATAATAACTTCAGTATAAATTTTATCTTTTATGTTGAAAAATAAATGTGTAAAGAGTCATCCATGAATCAAATATGTAGATTATTATCTGAAGGAATTTGGACTTCTTTATTTTAGAAAAATTGGATTCACCTGAACCCAACCTGCAAGAATCAAAACTCAATCAGAAACCGATTCATAAAGAATTAGTTTAGTCAATCCGACATGCAAAGAAAAAAAATCAGCTCCAACTGGAC
The DNA here is from genome assembly GCA_963932465.1 of Maratus speciosus. Taxonomy (NCBI): domain Eukaryota; kingdom Metazoa; phylum Arthropoda; class Arachnida; order Araneae; family Salticidae; genus Maratus; species Maratus speciosus. The sequence goes on from OZ010786.1 coordinate 475,209,534, forward strand.
CCAACACGACCGGGTCGAAATTCAAGTCAAAATATTTTCCCTGACGACTTAATTGATCCCGACGAGGGGACCAGGTATGCCCGACGGGGGCATTTGCTCACGGACCTCCCCCCCTTTAGCGCCGTATTTGGGTCCCAATCGTTCATGAGCCCCCTACCAGCAACCTGTATGCCAAATTTCTTAGCCCTGCGTCTGTGGTTTCTGAGTTTTTGAGATTACATAGATAGATACACACACGAATTTGACTAGGGTAGATATTATTGCATTCGACCCAGCTAAGCTCCCTATTGTAAGGCGGCATTAAAGCATTTACTGTTCGTTTACAAGGTCACTTAAGAGATCTTGATTAAATTACAACCGATGGATATTTAATGAGTGACATGTATTTTAATCAATTTGTATTATTTCAATCTCTAGAAACATTTATCATGTTACTTAAAAGTTTAATATGAATTCAATTTGTTCATCTAAAATCTCAACGATCCAGGTTTCTACTTTATGAAAGATGCGTCTATTATCAACTTTATTAAAGGTGTTTCTAGATTTCAGCACACATAATTTTAAAAGTATAATACTATGAATATTTTTGCGCACAAAATTTTGATAACAATTAAATGAAATTTTATATTGCACGAAATCGGAATGATGTTTGACAAAGGTACTGCGCACAATAATCATCGCGAAATGTCCTGCTGATATTTGAGTAGAAACTAGATTACAGAAACGTGCCAGTGGACCTCTATTATGTACAGATTCTAGGTAAACACCGACTCAGGCGAAACCATAGAATTTGCTCAGAAAGATCTTGTAAGCACTTCAGTGAATCACAGAGTACTTATAGTCATGAAAATAATTCGATACAACTTTAGGATGACTGTTTATCATATTGAAATTAGCGGGCAAATGTTCTCATCTGTATTGCTTTTATACGAAAACGCACATATACTCAAATATTTTTTTCAACATACCAAACTTTGCAATTTATTTAATTTAAATCATTTTACAAGGGTAATACAGTCAGTCTGGTTTTTTATTACATATTTTTTTTTTCAATTATTTTATATCAAATAAATTTTTGGAAGTTTTATTGGAATGTTTCGTTTTTCTTTTCATTTAAAAAGATTGATAAGGGGATTTATTAAATTAACCGACTCTGTAATTTTGGACTTGGTAATTAAAGAATGTTATCAATATGTATTTTTAATCAGATAATTGAGCTACTTAAAAATTTACAAATATGACCAAAATTAGGGAAAAACATTTCATAACGATTAAACATCGAATTCTGAACTTTTACTGAAATGAATTATAATTTATTGTATGAATTATCCGAATTATATGCGAACATACTTGGAAAGCATTCGACTCAGTATCTTTTGTTAGACACGTAAAAAACAATTAGGAATTTAGAAAGTACATGCATTAAAAGTACAGTAAATCCAAAAAATGTTAGAGCTTATGAAAATATTTAAAAAGAACAAAAAAAGCTTAATCAGATAATCTGAGTTTTTGCCGCGCTTATCGGGGGACGTCGGATTTCCTGAAAAAAAAAAAAAATATTTCAAAATTATTTCATACACACCCGTTGATAAAACAAAGGCTCATTATTCAGTCTGCTTCTCAGTCTTTACGTATTTCGTCAATAAAAACAACTTGTCAATCAAAACAATCAAAAACAACTCGTCGTAAATGATCCCGCCAAGCCACAAACCTAAAACGTCAGTCATAGAAAGAAGTGATATGACGTAAAAAGAAGCGATATAGAAGTGCATACTCGGAGTGCCGTATAAAACTGTATCACAAATCATAATGTTTCCAAAGGATTCGGAGTGAGGTACAGTATGTGAAAACTGCTTGTCGACCTGCAGGCGTATTTTTAATATATGCAGTACCTATATCATTTTCGAAAATTTGTGAAAGTCGAAAAAATGATTTTTTAATTCTCATTATATCACTGTTATAAATATTTGCAGGAGGAAGATAGGTAATAAATCAGAGAGATTTGTAAGACAAGTAGGAAATGGTATGTAATTGTGGTATTCATCTATTATTACAATTGTACTTTTCAATATTTTAAACATAATTTTTAATTACATAAATACGTTTAATAATACACTACTTCAAAATTAAGGGGAAAACTCTTAAAATGGATCCTGCTTCTGACAAAATTATTTCTGAAACGTAAAATGCCGTGTTTCCAACATGAGGAATATTATACAGGGTGTCCCCTCTCAACGGTGCCCAATGGCTAATTTCTAAACCGTTAGTTACTTAAGTCATAGACATATAGTTCCAATTGCAAAAATGTTTTAAATAAGTATTTTTAAAGCGATATGGGTCCAGAAAAACATCAGCAGCGAAAATTTTTTTATTTAACCGAGGTTTATGTTAAACTAATATTATGGAAAATTAAACTTTGCGAGTTTAATTTTCCTTACCATTTTACCACAAAACTGTTTATTTTCTTCGAAATTTTTACTTATAATGAATTTTCATAGTACCCACAGGACATTCAAATAAGAAATAATAACAATGTAGTATTTTTAGTACAAAATTTTGGTATAAAATTTTCTTAAAGGGGTATTAAAGAAGGGACGGTAAGGTAAAACAAAGGGCGCGGTATAGGAATAAAGGACCAAATGGAAAAAAAAAGGACGGTAAGGATGTAAGGGTAAGGAAAATTACTACCTATTTTAGGCAAATCATGTTAAGACTAGGTGATAGCCACGATGTTCATTGATTTTTAGAAACAGTTGTTAACATTCGATTAAATTATTTTTTTTTCTTTAATTTCCCTCGAAAAGTGCAGGAATAAACGTTGGGAACGGTAAGACTACCAATAAAGCCACGATCTTGAAATTGATATTTAAATGCTGATTTAAATTCTGAAATAAATCTCTTGTCAAAGAATTTTAGACACTCTTTCTCTAGCGTACTTCTGCATTAGAAAAAACTTGAAAAAATTTCTGTGGCTGCCTCTGAAGTGATTTTCTGTATTAGTTTAGCAAGAGGGACGGTAAGGATGAAAAACCCAGCGACATAGTTCAAAAAATAATATCAACCTTAAAAATGTTTGCAGGTTAATTTTTTGCTACATATTTATATAAAACAATTGTCCCAGTTTCGGAAAAAAATTGCATCGAATTACTTTTATTGAAACAATTTTATACAGACAGATCCAAACTGAAAAATCAGCATCGGGGACACAGGACGGTATAGGAGTTTTCCTGGTATTTGGACCCCCAACATCGTTCAAAAGATTGTGAGAATGCCCCATATATATTTAAGAATGTACCCGACTGCGACCATCTAAATAAAATCAGATGCATTTTTTAACCCCCTCGCTGACAAGCCCGTGTTAATACGTTCACTAAGCTCCAGGTTTCACTGCAATACAAGCAATATTTAAAGTAATATAATTCTATTGATTTAAACTATTTTTAATACATTGAACAATGATTAATACTACCAAGGATTGCATTCATATTCGTTATTAAGTTTTTTTATAAAATGTTCAAATAATAATTTTTTTTTAGCATTTAAAACAAATTCAGAGAAAACAACATTACAATTTTGCCCTTTTCCAAGACAGTCGGAGGGTTTTAAGTATATTAAATTATTCGCATACTTTTATAAATGGTCTATATCTTTTCATACATTTGAAATAAGTATCTGGATATATCGTATAAAATAACACGAACTACATCGAAAACCCATAACATCCTTTTAATTAAAGATAATTTTATGTGCATTATAGTGATCAACATATTATAAGCAGATATGTTTTGGACATAAAAAGACAACTTTCAAGATGTTTTTCATGATTTCGAACAAATCCAGCAGGAAAGAAAACATTTATTTTGCTGCAATATAGAGAAGCTGAAACTGAAATAATATATTTATTAGAATTACATAAGAATTCTTCGATATTTGACCAGTGAGATTTTATTTTGTTAGATATTATTGTTTGTAGAAGTTAAATAAGTTTCGTATCACTTTTGTAAGAAAATTGAAGTATATTATTAAAAAAGATATTGAATCCCCTTACTATTGTAGTAAAAATGATGTATACGAAATTATTTGTAACGGAATAAAATGTTTTCCATTTTCGAATTTTATCTTAAATCAATCATCTAAGAGTAACATACTTTATAAATACTTTTATAAATGACCTAGACTGCTTTTTACTTTAGAAAGAAGTTTCGGAATATATCGTAAAAACAAGACGAAATCCATAAAAAGCCCCATAACGTCCTTATAAGTAATTGAAATTTTTATTGTATTACAGTGATCAACAGATTGTCAGTAGATATTTTCTAGTCATAAAAATACAATTTTTTAATTTTTTCCTGAATTCCATTCCCATCCTGGAAGAAAAATAAATCCCGAAAGCTAGAAGATAAAGATTCTGAATATGAAGTAAGCTGTTTTTGAAGTAATGCAAGTATTTTTCGATACTTGATCAGTGATGTTTTACCTTCTTACATTATGTTGTTTGATAAGTGATTTAAGTTGTAAAAACAGATGATAATGTTATGTTGATTCAATCCAAGTTAGTGTATTCCGTGTTTAATAAAACTGGAGCATCAAGTTCAACCAATATTATGAAATATTAGAAACACAAATTTTCAGTCTTCACTTTATCAGAATGATCAGCATAAAAACGTAGTTTTCGAAAGTCAAATTGATATATTTTGTCCATAATATTCTCTATTTAAACATAATCATAATCGTCGAAGATTATAGTTGGTTGTTGGTTGTGTTTATGTCGGCCAATTATCAACACGAGGGATATAGGCCCTATGGGGGGGTGGCCTTCGTGGGGGTCTTTCTAAGGGAACCTAACTCGTATTAACGCTTGGAAGTCCAAGGTTCAAAGAAAACCACGAAAACTCCGAAAGATTAGGCCGACGGGCGCGATTGTGATCGAACCCAGCACCTCCCGTCTACCAGCTTCGAGAGCAGAACCTCTCGGCCACTGGTGGGGCACGTCGAAAATTATAAAAACCGCATATTCTCCTTTGTTTGTAAGGTTACGTGGGGCAACTGGGCCATGATTTTACAATGTGACTCCGAAGATTCTGGCAGTTAAGCTTCAAAAGTATAATAGTCATTTGAACTGAAGTCTGAACTTTTGTAAATATGTTCAGTTAGATTCTCTATATCAGACAGAAATGTTCAAAATTACATTTTAATATCTAAAAATAAAAATAATATATATTTCACCTTTCTTTCCTCATGGATCCAGCTGCCTAATTAAGAATGGGGCAAGTGGACCAGGAGGGTCTATGTTCCATAAGCGTCTATATATATATATATATATATATAAATTGCGTACCAGGTCCTGTTTGAAAAAGTGTAGACAACTAAAAAAAATTAAACCAGGCAGATCTTGTACATTATATATCAAATAAAGGACGGTGTAAGGGAAACTTTTACTGTCAATGTATCTAAAAAAGCACTAAAAGTGAAAACATTAGATTTATTTATACAAAATACATACAAATTACGTTAGTACTTACGTACTTTAATAAAGGTAAAAAGAATAAAAGTGTTACATGGGTATTTTAATGAAAAGAAAATTAACAAGATAAATATATGAACAAACGGCTACGTAAGTACTTAAGTATCTCATTGACTTTTTTATTTACCACAATGGAAGTTCGATATGTCCAATAAACCTGTGGAGAATGTAACCATATTTTTATATCGAACAGAGCTATTTTTTATTCGTTTCGATATCTTTCTTATAATCTCACTTTGCCTTATCTATGCCTCTTCATTCGTATCGTAAAATGTCGATCTATAGCTATCACACCTATGAAATTTTGTTTGATACCTATTGCCGCTAGAAGCGCCATCTATATAAATTGTTTTAAAACATGTCAGTTAGGTTCGAGACGCCGATCCGAGGAGTAATGTAAATCTCGGCTCTCTATCATTTTTGTGACTTGTGAATTAAAACTAGTGATGCAGTCCCCTAGCTTTTTATTGTGTGTTGTGCGTGGTGATTATTTGAAAAAGAGCTATCGGCGGGACCATTTCTTTGGTCTCATCGTCCCGGAGTAAAAACAAAGCATTTATTTAATTCCATTTAAGTGAAGTTTCGATTGAACGAGTACAAGTGTACCGAAACGAATTAAGTATTTTCTTTTTGATGAGAATTTGTGCGTTTGCTTTTTTTTAATCTAATACAGAATAATACTACTTTTATACTGTGACGTTAAAAAATACCTTATTGCGAGTTTAAACATGTGTTATGATTCAAGAACAATAATAATTATGTTCTTCCATTTGAGTATTACGCAATCATACGTGAAAATTTAACGCTGGGAAGAAAGGACGTTATTTCAAAATGTTTATTTTACAAAGACAAATAAAATAAATAAAGCAACAAAATATTATTCTGGCGTCATTCAGCAATTTGGGTAAAGTGATTCCCTTTTAATGAAGGTATGTTACATTTATCTATTTATTTTATTGTGAACTGTAATTATTAAAATGTTTAAAGATGCTAAGAAAGAAGACAACCAGAGGGTAGCTTTTGAGTTATGGATTGGTATTTCTGATATAAAATTAACTAACTATGATCTAATGAATTTAATAAAGGAAAGTGATAAATATAAAGCAGATTCTTAATTGGTAGAAGATATGACCAATAACATTATAGAGGAGAGAAAAAATGAGGACGGAAATATACTAGAGCTTGAAAAATTAAAATTTGAACGTACAAAATTAGAACTTGAGTTGGCTAATGCTCGAGCAGGAAATAAAAGTGATAAATTAAATGATTTCAAGAAAAGAGAAAGCATAAAATCTTTAGACTCTCTCATTAAATGTGTAAGAACACTTACAATTAAAATTCCGTCTAGAATGAAAAGTGGGGCTTATTTCTTTTTTCCACTTTTTTCAAAATTTCGCAGCAACAGATGGCTGATTTGCCAGCAGCAAGATTAACAGTGTCCAGAATATTTATGCGTAATGTACTGGACTACTGCGGCCTTTTTGAAGTAAAAAATTCGACATGTATGAATAAACAGGTAAAAAAGGTTTTTATTTGTATTTTTGCGTGTTTCACTTCGAAGACCTTGCACTTTGATATCGTCAATGATTTAACAAATGCAGAGTTTTTAGCAGCTCTTAAACGCTTTATTGCGAGATGAGGCAAACCTTCTGATATAGTTAGTGATAATGAACGAAATTTTGTTGGTGCCAATACATAATTAACAGCAATTCTCAAATCTTTATTTAAGGAAAAAGTGAGGAGGAATTTGAAAATTATTTAGATAATGAAAGCATTACTTGGGATTTTAATCCCCTCCTCAACTCCTCACTTTGGAGGTTTATGGGTGGCAAGTGTTAAATCTCTTAAATGTAATTTAAAGCGTGTTGTAGCTAAAACTACTTTAAGTTATGAGGAACTCTTGACTCTTTTTATTCAAATCGAAGCTGTTCTTAATTCTTGTCCACTCTGCCCTCTTTCAAATGATCTTAATGATGTTCAAGCTTTAACACCTACTCACTTTCTTATTGTCTCATCTTTAATGGTCTTACCTTAACCGAATTATACTGAAATCCCTATGAATAGGCTAGGCAGACGGCAATTTGTTCAGAAATTGACACATCTTTGGAAAAAAAGGTCATCAGAGTATTTAAATAAGCTCTTAAATAGACCCAAATGGCACAAAGAAAGGGTAGAGATAAAAGTAGAAGATTTGGTATTACTAAATAAATCTAATAATTATTGCCCTTTAAAATGGCATTTGACACGAAATATTCAAATCCATCCAGGCCAAGATGGTATAATTAGAGTCGTAACTTTAAAGGATAAAATTGGCACATATAAAATTCCGCTAACTAAAATTGTTGTTTTGTCATATGTGAATGAAACGACATTAACTACTTAAATTCATGCATTTTATTTAATTAAGCAAACATTTTTCTAGTGTTGTGCATTATTACATTCTTGCGCTTATATCTGTAAATTTAATATTTCATCTAGTGTATGTGCTGAGGAAAATTTTGTTTATTGAGATTGTATTCTAAATTGATATCGTATTTATAGTATTGAATGTTTGCAACATTCAAGGCTCGGCGGTATGTTGCCGCTAGAAGCACTATCGATATAAGTTGTTTAAAAACTTGTGAGTTGGGGAGTTTGGTTAGAGACGCTGATCCGAGGAGTAATGTAAATCTCGGCTTTCGATCATTTTTGTGATTAGTGAATTAAAACTAGTGATACAGTCCGCTAGCTTTTTATTGTGTGTTGTGTGTAGTAATTATTTGAGAAAAAGCTATTAGCGAGACCATCCCAATATGTTTTTTTTTCAAATTTTATTATGTAATTTTAATAAGGCATTATGTAATTTGCTTTAATGCAAGCAAAAAAATGTGAAGAAATTAATTTACCGTAGTAAGAGAAACTCAAAAAGATATTTATAACTGTTGGGGTAACTGGATCCCATATGGTCCAGTTTTCCCTCATACATGTCCCAGTTATCCCATTCTTGAAATATTTATGGGGTTACTGGAACACCGGTCTTACATTTGAAACATGAAGTAAATATTTATAGATACTTAATAACATTAAATCATTTATGTGTCTAATCTTTAAATAAAAAGATTGTAATAAAAGTACTTACCGTATTTTAATAAAACTCCGAGGAAGTTCAACCAGATGGACGTTGTTTTTTAAAAAAGAAACCTAAATTTTAGGCAACCTATCACAGCAAAGGCAGAGTTCGGGATTGAGTTGAGACACGTTGTTTTAAGAAGTAGAGATGGGGGTAAAATGTTGAGAAAAGCTAAAACTTAAAAAAAAAAATCAACGGTTTTTTATAAAATAACCTATGGCCCAGTTAACTCGTGGGTACTATTAACCCGACTTACATCATTATTTCATTTGATTGGCGGATTTCTAGCGGAAACATCTTGGAAAGCATCAGTAGATAGTCATTTTTGGAGAATAAAATTAGAAATGTTCGCCTCTTAGAAAATTATAGAGCTGCATATTTAAATTTTTTGCGAGAGTACTTCCGTAAAAACTTGTCTGGCGCAGTAACAGGTGTAGGGCTTTGTCCCTATTGGATATAAGGTGTTCCTTAACTCGCCTCGAACTGCCCGCCCCCATATGAAAGCTTTTTCACAAATGTGATGCAAGAGGACAGTTTCATAGTTTTCGCACAAAGATTCGCGCCATTGCATAATCTCTTTCTCTTAAATGGGGTGTCATAAATTCACCTAAGTCGATCGTAATTTTGTTTTACATGGATAAATGTAAAACAATACACTCTATCCATTGACCATAACGTCATGGTGTCATGGCTTGTTTATCACTAATTACTTATCTGGCGAGAACTTGTGAGTTCTCTTTGGCTAATTACAGTTAAAACTTGTTAACGATTATTAAAATATTATAAATCATACATATAGATGTTATATAAAACGTTTTCCTTGCAATATTCATTTAGATTATTCTAAGTTCCCAAAATATTCATCATTTCCCTATTTTTTAAGAGTACCTCTTATTTATTCCTCCCTAATTTCCTTTAAATTTAAACCGCGTATATTAATAATTACACGAAATCTTAATCTAAAACTTTTAATCCCTTCATAAATTTTTATCAGCTATCCAAGCTATTATATTTTTTACAGAGACTAGTTTTTACTTTCGAATGTTTTTAAAAGCCATTTTGCAATTTTTATTTTGAATCTTAAATTCCACGTATCTAGTTTCCCGCGCCTTTGAGACGCTAGACTTTTAGATAGCTTTCATAACAAAAAGCTACCTATTGCAGCCGTTCGGAGGAAAGCGATTTCAAAAAATTTTGGTATATTTTCATCGATCATGATCCCCAGACCCCGAAACCACTCTCCGTTCAAAATTGACGCACACACACACACACACACACACACACACATATATATATATATATATATATATATATATATATATGACCTTTGTCACACTATAACTCTCGTATTTATGAACGGATTTCGATGTAATTCGGTGTGTACATAGTACATACCAATGTCTCGACCGAGTTCGTTGTCCAGCTTCATCCGCCATTTTGTTTCAAAATGGCGGCCATTTAAAATTTAAAAAAAAAATTAAAATTTGAAATGTGGTACCAAAAAATTGAAAATGGAAAAATATTTTTTCTTATGTATTTTACCTTTATACAAAGATTCCGGAGCAGTTTTTGTCTTGTTTATATCTTAATAAATGGCTGAGTTATAGCATTTTGAATTTCTAGCGTGGCGGACATTTTGAAACGTCCTGAAATTTGTCACGCGATAAAAGGCGTATTTATGAACCGATTTGGATGCAACTTCGTTTATACACAGTACATACCAGTGTCTCGACCGAGTTCGTTGGCCAGCTTCATCCGCCATCTTGTTTAAAAATGGCGGCCATTTAAACTTTTAAGAAAAATTTAAATTTGAAATGTGGTACCAAAAAATTGAAAATTGAAAAAATATTTTTTTCTTATGTGTTTGACCTTGATAAAAAGATTCGAGAGCAGTTGTTGTTTCGTCTATATCTTAAAAAAATGACTGAGTTATAGCATTTTGAATTTCTAGCGTGGCTGACATTTTGAAACGTCCTGATATTTGTCACGTGATAACGGGCGTATTTATGAACCGATTTGAATGTACCTTGGTGTGTATATAGTACATACAAATATCTCGACCAAGTTCGTTGTCCAGCTTCATCCGCCATCTTGTTTCAAAATGGCGGCCATTTAAAAAATTAAAAAAAAATTAATTTAAAATGAGATACCAAAAAATTGGAAAATGAAAAAGATTTTTTGTATGTGTTTGATCTTAATACAAAGATTCCGGAACAGTTTTTGTTTCGTCTATATCTAAAAAAATGGCTGAGTTATAGCATTTTGAATTTCTATTGTGGCTGACATTTTAAAACGACCTGATTTTTATCATGCGGTAACAGGCGTATTTATGAACCGATTTGGATGTAACTTGGTCTGCACATAGTACATTCCAATGTCTCAACCGAGTTCGTTGGCCAGCTTCATTCGCCATCTTGTTTCAAAAGGGTTGCCATTAAAAAAAATTTAATTTAAAATGAGGTATTAAAAAATTGGAAAATGAAAAAGATTTTTTTTTATGTGTTTGACCTTGATACAAAGACCTTGATTCCGGAGCAGTTTTTGTTTCTGAAAATTTGTTCTTTTGTTTATATTAAAAAAAAATGGTTGAATTATAGCACTCTGAATTTCTAGCATGGCTAACATTTTGAAACGATCTTGTATCTGTCACGCGATAACACACGTATTCGCCTATTTCGATGTAAGAAGGCATGCGGATAGTATACATCAATATCTCGACCAAGTTCGCTGGCCAGCTTCATCAGTCATCTTGTTTCAAAATGGCGGCCATTAAATAAAAAAAAATTATGTTTAAAGTGAGGTGCAAAAAAATTAGAAATTGAAAAAGGGGTCTTGCTTAAGTATTTGACCTTGATATAAGGATTCAGGAATATTTTTTGTTTGTCTTTATCTTAAAAAAATGGCTCAGATATAGCAATTTCAATATGTAATGCGGGTGACATTTTGAAAAATCTGATTTTTTGCCTCCGACAGCACTCGTATATATCAATCGATTCCGATGTGAGTGAGCATGTGCACAGCATTTACTAAGGTCTCGACCAAGTTCACTGGTTAGCCTCCACCATGTTGTCTTAAAATGGCAGGCACTTTACGAAATCGCCGAATTTGGCAGCCAAATATAAGTTACTTTAAATAAAAGCAGCTTGGATAAAGCTAACTAATTTCGCGAAATTCTCATTCATAATGATTTAGTATTGATAAAAATTAGTATTGAATCTCCTATATTCGGTTTTCACTAAATTGAGCTTCGTGTGTTTGAATAATATAAGTTGGCTTTTTAAAAATAAGGAATATGAAAGCTACCTCTTCCTCCCGACACTGGCCGGAAGGACTTTTTATCTCGAAATCCTTACATTACTAGGTCAGGGGTTCATTCTTCTAAACTACTCCCTCTCTCACGCCATTAGTTTAGCTCCAGCCGCTCGAAGTCAGTCTTTCACCGACTGGTTCGTTTATTACCTCGCAATCTGTCACCCTACACGAGTGCAAAAAAAAAAAAAAAAAAAAAAACCCTGATGCCGTGACTTCGGTGCTCAGATTTCTGTCTTGTTCCAGTGCTTCCAACTATGTTACCTGGTGTCTAACAGTCTAGTAGAATGTCTAAATTTGCTGTTTAAGATCTTTTATCATGAGGTAATGATTCATGCTCCAGCCTGAGGGCTCTACGAATGTTCTCATAATGTGGGTTATTGCTTATGACTTCATGTTTTGATGAATAAACGTTTTAGAATGACAATTGGCTGTGCTTTTCTGGAGAAACTATCGGATTTCTAAATTCATTGCCTTGACCATCTGATTAATACGACTGCAAAACGAATACCTGTGTTTCAATTGGACTTAGCCGATCACAGCTATTACAAACAAATTTCTGTAAATAAAAAAAATGAATTGCAAAAATCCTTTATCGCCTCTCATTGCTGGGAGGAGTGACATAATTTTAATTTTGTCTCAGCTACCATCAAGAAATGCATTACTCTTCTAGATTTAGACTGTTTTGAAGCTGTTCATATCCATAGACTTACAAACTCCTTGGTTAATGATTTGTCTAGTGTACCATACATCTCAGCATTCTGGGTGGATATGTTGTGCCACGGCACTCCACTTCCGCTTTAATTTCTTAGGTTGTTGGAACTTGAGGGTCTTTTGGTATTGTGTTTTAACCGTACATGTAATTGGGGGGGGGGGGAGGTATTGTTTTTATAGATTTTATACACTGATGATGTGAGTCCTGGAACTCACGAAACAAGTACGTCTGTTCAAATCTTATGTATTTTATTGTGTGTTTAAACGTTGTTTTTAGGTGATTTAAAATTCTATAATTGGTGGGATTTGTTGACTTCAAAAATAACATAACCTGTCATCAGCCGGTAGTATTCTACGAATTTATTGCATCCAAGAACAATCTTTTACTAATTTCACCAGAATTTTATGCAACGTTTCATATATATATACATAAATTAATAAAATATGTGTACTATATTAGAAAGAAGTGATTAAACGACGTGCACACACATACATATATATATATACTCTTTTGTTAACGAAATAGTGCTACTATAAATATTTTTTATACAATAATGTAATTAAAATGAATGATATTTAGCTGTTATGAATTTAGCTGCAATAATGTTATCGCATTTGTAAGTGATGAAGCTGAAATTGTTTGCATAGTTAATAAGAAAGGTACAATTTATATATATATTTTTTTACTTCTTTATGTCCGCATAAATATACCGCACCGTACTGTTTTAGATGCTGTTATCATGTAAACTTTCATATAAACTCTTTCAGGATTTAATGCCGTTTATATTTCGTCCATAAAATAAATATTTTATTCAAGCATTACATAATTTTGTATTAAGCTTTTCTTTTGAAGTAGTTATTAATATTTAAAAACTTATTTATCCTCGTATTTTTTATAGCCGATGGAAGAAGAAAGTATTTTCGTTCCACATATACAGAATGTTTAAGATCAGTACATACATTAAAGAATTAAAAGGGAAGTCGTGTCATATACATTAAAAAAAAAAATCTCTTCTATTTGCTAATGTAATGGGATTTTTAAAGACAGCTTAAAATGAACCCATAGGTAATTAAACAAGCAAGGGTAAATTCTGTAGAACGTTTTATCTCTTTATGTCCAAATAAATTAACCATCACTAACTTATTAGGAAGCGCGTTACATATATATTTTATGTAAACTCGATGTTTATAGGGTTATTTCCATCATACGCATGAAATAAAAACATTATTGAAGCAATAAATATTTTTATCAATAAAGGTTGGGCTTTGATGCTGTCATTAATTATTTATGTTTTCGTTTTTTGATGAGCTTAGTTTTTAAAGGATGTATCTATGATTGTAATCGTTTTCAGATATAAAACAAGTTTCACAATAATTCATTATATTTGCAAAATACCAAATTTTTCTATACCTTAGAATCTTCTCTTGTATATATCAGTAGGAATAAAAAAATACTATTCTTTAAAAGAGAAAATAATAATAAAATATTCCAAACTTATAATGACGGGATTTGCTTTTTTATAACCACATTAAGGGACTGTCATGCACTTATTTGGAAACGCAATACGAGCAAACTTCTTTGTATTTAAGACTTTTTATTTATCGTTGCTGTGAAATAAAAGCTTTATTGAAGAACTAAAGAGTTTAATCTATAACGTTTTTACTTTTATGCATTTATTAAAAATTTATTAACTTATTTTTCTCGCAAATATTATTTACAGCACATAATAAAAAATGTTTATATTTCACAGCTATAAAATATTTAACAAATGTATTGATTAAAGAAAAAAAAAAAGAAAAGCCGGTCTGGTATAGGTTTAATAAATTTCTCCTGTTTTCTTATTTAACGTATTTTAAAGTTATGTGGTTTAAAAATAAGCCATAGGTTATAAACAGTAGAGCACCAATTATCTGGACGCTGGTTAACCGGTTTGTTTGATTAACCGGATCGATCAAGGACCGTGCTTTTTTCCCGCCTTCTCCAAAATCGAAAGTTAACTGTTAAATAATATCCTCTATGAAGCAAAAGTTTATCAAGAATTTCTTTTTCCTATCCAAAAGAATTTTTTTGATGCACGTACTGTACAGTCTATTTGCCTTTTTATAACCACATTAAGTGACTGTCATGCACTTATTTGGAAATGCAATACGAGCAAACTTGTTTGCATTTAAGACATTCTTTTTTCATCATGGCCGTGAAACAAAATCTTTATTGAAGCTCTAAATAGCTTAATCTCTGACGTTTATACTTGTATGCATTTATTATGCTTTAAAATTATTACATGAATTATACCTGTAATAATTTCTATGTGTGCTTACTTCTATTTATAACTTTGTACCAATTTTGTAGAAAATAAAATTTAGAAAAAGTTAAAAGCATAACTTTTAAAGACGCTATTTATAATATGCTAAAATGCGCACTACTGCAATTCCTGATCGCAAGCCTTGAAAACCTAAAAAACTTTACCACAGCCGTTTTTTTAAAGTTGTCCAATTATGCGGATTTTTCATTAACCAGATAGGCCTCAGCACCTACCGGTTCGGATAATTGGCGCTCTATTGTATTTTAATTTCAGAAGAACCTTTAATCAATGTTATACGGTAAATGGATTTATTACCCTCTTCTGAAAAATAGTTAAACTCTCAGTACCAAGTTTTAGTTTTTTATGGCCTTCTTAGTTTTGCATGATTTCAACCAGAAATTCCAATTGTAGATTAAAATTTCATTTTCTACTCACACACATTATATGATAATTAAAAATTCAAAGTTCGAGAGTTATTTTTCTTGTATCCAATAAACTTCCTCGGTTACAGAACATAAGGGAAACTTTTAACATAATAATTTAACATAATAATTTAAACATAAAATATTTAACAAATGCGCTGATTAAAGAAAAAAAAGAAAAGACGGTCTGATATAGATTTAATAAATTTCTTCTCTTTGCTCCTGTAGTGGTATTTTAAAGCTATGTGGTTTAAAGAGAAGCCATAAGTTATATATTTTAATTTCAGAAGAACGTTTGATCAATGTTATGCGGGAAAAAATTATTACCTTCCTCTGAAGAATAGTTAAACTCTCAGTACCAAGTTTTAGGTTTTAATGGCTTCTTAGTTTTGCATGTTTTGAACCAGAAATTGCAATTGTAGATTAAAATTTCATTTTCTACACACACACATGAAATGATATTTAAAAATTCAATGTTCGAGAGTTATTTTTATTGTATCCAATAAACTTTCTCGGTTGCAGAACATAGGGGAAACTTTAAACATAAAATATTTAACAAATGCACTGATTAAAGGAAAAAAAAAGAAAGGAAAGGCGGTCTGATATAGATTTAATAAATTTCTTCTCTTTGCTCCTGTAGTGGTATTTTAAAGCTATGTGGTTTAAAGATAAGCTATAAGTTATATATTTTAATTTCAGAAGAACGTTTGATCAATGTTATGCGGGAAAAAAAATTATTACCTTCCTCTGAAGATTAGTTAAACTATCAGTACCAAGTTTTAGGTTTTAATGGCCTTCTTAGTTTTGCATGATTTGAACCAGAAATTGCAATTGTAGATTAAAATTTCATTTTCTACACACACACATGAAATGATATTTAAAAATTCAATGTTCGAGAGTTATTTTTATTGTATCCAATAAACTTTCTCGGTTGCAGAACATAGGGGAAACTTTAAACATAAAATATTTAACAAATGCACCGATTAAAGGAAAAAAAAAGAAAGTAAAGGCGGTCTGATATAGATTTAATAAATTTCTTCTCTTTGCTCCTGTAGTGGTATTTTAAAGCTATGTGGTTTAAAGATAAGCTATAAGTTATATATTTTAATTTCAGAAGAACGTTTGATCAATGTTATGCGGGAAAAAATTATTACCTAGTTTTAGGTTTTAATGGCCTTCTTAGTTTTGCATGGTTTGAACCAGAAATTTCAATTGCAGTTTAAAATTTCATTTTCTACACACACACATCAAATGATATTTAAAAATTCAAAGTTCAAGAGTTATTTTTACTGTATCGAATAAACTTCCCCAATTACAGAACTTAGGTGAAACCTTTTATATTGAAATCTGTAGTAGGTCTTTTATATTTAATATGATTTTTTAGATTGCTCACTAACAACGCCAGAAACATTTTAATATGAATAATAGCAATAATGTATTAAGAGCAATTTTGAAATGTATTAAAAGCGATATTAACGTATTAATTGTAAGTTAGGAGTTGATGGATGATGATATCGCCATGGATATCGTTATATACAGTAAGCATTTGTGGTTATCATAATTTCAGTGATTTATGTGTGTAGTTGGATTGCACAGGTGTTAAAACTATGTTTTATTTATATTATTTCATTTAATATTTGGTAAAGTTTTATTTTCGTTATGGAATATTAGCCGGAAATAAATGCTGAACCATTTGTATTGTTTTAAGTAGAAATAAATTAATCTTTTGCAATCTATCTAGACACGATAGGAAAGATTCAAATTATTTTTTTAACAATTAAAATCAGTAAATTTGCGTACAGTTTTCAGACAATTTACATTTAAAATAATATATTTTGTTATACGCCACTGTAAGAATTAAACTTGTCTTATGTTTAGTTCTTAAAAATATTGCGGTAAAAGTAATATTTATTTCTGAGGCTTTGATACCTTTAATATGACGCAGGAGTTTCTAACGGATATTTTTTTGTTTTATTATATAGAAACAGTTAGGAAGCCTAGTATTTTCCAAGTTTAAAATGTCTAAGTTTAAAATGTTTCTAATGGATAAATATTTGGAAATATACTATTATATAAAAATACTTAATTTATAAATTGCGTATATATTTTATTTTATTGTATAAGTGTGTGTATAAATTAAATGATTTTTATACACAGAATTTAAATATAATATTTATAAATATTACATCTAATTATGATTAAAATGTTTTACAATCACATTCTCTCATAAAAACATATTTAAAATAATACTAAGATTCAAACCATAATTTGTCGGATAATTTCCGTAAAACGTGACGAACCCAAATGCAAGTTCTGATAATAAATATGTTTTTTCTACTTTTACAATAAGACATTTATTAATAGACTCCGAAACAAATGGTATTTTAAACACAAGGGCATATCGGGTTTTTTCTTAAGCATGAAGTATCTATCATTTAGCTCCGTGTAAATCATTCCTCCTAACAATAATCTCAGAAATATTAAAATACAGTAGTAATTTATAATTTTTTATCGTAGTATTTAACGCTATTTAATTTTGCATTATTATTTTTTAAGAAGAAATTTAAGTTTAAGAAAAGTATCTTTTCTATTTATAGCGTTATTGTGTTATAAAATGAAAGATAAACAAAGTATTACATACAGACATGTTCTCCTTTGCATTGATGCGACGACAGTAAAAAAAATCATTCCAAGTTGATATGTCTAGATCTCAAATTAATAGGGAGAATTAATTATTTGTTTAAAAGTACATAAACAAGTTTTCTAGAATACACAATTCAATACCTCACCTCGAAACAATATTTTTTTTTTCATACAAGATTTTTTGGATTGTGAATGGCTTCTGCACACTCGGTATTTAAACATGATTATCTTCCTTTGTTAAAATAGTAGGTTTTATAAAGATATCGTTATTTAATTAATTTCTAAAAGGAATAATAACTAATTCTGTAGTATGTTTCTTCAGAAATATTTGAAAAAAAAAATATTTTTCTTAAGAATAATATTAATTCTGGCACTTTTAAAACCCAGAAAAAATCAAGTACTTCATTTTAAATTAAGTTTACCATCTACTCTGTTGAAATATTAGTTGCAGCATACTAAGTAAAATATTAATCAGAAGCCGTTTAACATTCAAGAAACATTCATTAATGCCCAATATTTACTTTTCACAAACAAAAAAATTATAATAAAATTTTATGTTTTTATTTTGCCACTTTTAACTAAAATATTAATTACCCTTCATAAATGAAATATTAGAGGAGATATTTATTAAATGTTGATTAAATTTTTTTCATATATAATATTTTGTACATAACTTTTAATTCATTTTTTATGGTAACTTGATTTTTCTGGATACACTTATGCTTGTCAGACTTTGCTTAAATATAAATTAAATTGTAATGTATAGAACAAAAGTTCGTTTTGATGCATTTAAAATATGTTTGACTAAAACAAGTACTTACATATCGTTCATTAATATTTCGCATTATTGTTATTGATATTTAAATTTCTAGGCTAAACATTGAGCTAATTTTTTTTTAATGTATTTATAAACATAGCAAAAGAGTCTAAAATATATTTATTATCAAGTAAAATAAATATCTCCTAAAAGAAATTTACGGTATACCGCGGTAAACATTTTATTTTTAGAAAATGCATTGCATTTTTTTAAATCAGTACTGAGCTTGATGTACTCAGGCGGGAAAATTACGCAAAGCTCCCTACCACTATTTCTGATCTCTTGCGTTAATTAAGAACATAAAGTCTACGATTAAATTTAAAAAAAGACGACTATTCGGAAATATGTATAATCAAAAGTACTTACTGGTCGATCCCTGAACATATTAACTTACTTAACCGCATTAAAATAAACATTATTTAAGAGTTTTCAATTTACACAAGACTTTCCAGAATTTGCATCATTTAAAATTATTGAAAATTCCGTAATTTTGTGTTTATATGTTACTGAATATACACCGCGTTTCTTATTCCTTTTTTAATTTTTTTTTTAATAAGCGTATTTTTCCAGTTCGATCAAATTAAAATGCGTATTTAAGTGCCTGATTAAAGAAAAACATTAATGGAGGATTATTCTGACTCAACACAGCTTAATTAAACATAATATTTGCTTTAAACATCATTTTAATACAATATATGAAAAATACCATATAAAACTTTTCTCGTTAATCTGCTAAATGCGTCTACGCATTTACATCAATATGTATATCGCTATTAAGTACTTGCAGAAAATAAAGTCTCCAAAATGCGTAGACTATTTTAAATTCTAATCCGAAAACCGGTCGTCTTTTCTTAAGTTTAACTAGTCATGTAACCGAAACAGATAACGTAGTTCTTGACGTTCAATTTTTTTTTATCTTGAAAGTTAAAAAAGAAGATATGTGAGCCAATTTCGGGCGTTTTTGTCGCATTTAAGAAACACGGGACGCAATAATATGAACAATGTCTAGATGACTGAAGATTTCTTAAAAAGACAAAAAAATTTAAATGCAGAAAAATGTTTCGAGTTTTGTCCATTAAGATCGGATCCCTCATTATGCAGCATTTATTTATAATTATTGCATTAACATTTCTCAGTAAAAGAACATTATCGCATTTAGGGGTCATCACATTTAGGCGCACTGATCTTACAGAAAATAGAATAATATAGAAATAATGTATGTTATGGAAAACAAAATATCAATTGCAAGCTATGACTACATAACGGAAATCGAATATGGATGCTACAAATAAACGAATAAGAAATTACAGATTATTCTGTAAAGTAATTTCTGAGGTATTCCTAAAATGCTACACAATGTAATCGGTTTTACAACGATTAAAATGAATTTAGTATTAGGAGTAAAAAAATTTAACCCCGTGAAATTTCTAAACTACTCAACCAAATGACTTCGTAACTGAAGGTATACATTACAGAAGAAAACATATATGAAGCCAAAATTACGTGCTAGAATAAGACTTTTAAAATTCTCAACAATTTCTATATGTAGACAATACTCTTAGAAAAAGGCAAGTATAGCAATAATTAGTAGGCGCTAATCGATTAGTGCAAGTGACATTTTCATAAAATTATTTTTGGCAGGTGATACGTAGTAATCATTTTTCTTTCCTGTACTCTAATCAATATTGCAAATCCTTGACGATTAATATCTCATTAGATATACTATTAAATGTACTGATATCTTATTATATCCTTCACTATTTTTGTTAGATTTCTGTATTAAGAATAACTAAATTTATTACATTTTGTCGAACACTAAGTTATAAAACTTTTTTTTTTCAATTTCTCTTTTCATCTTTAGTTTACGGTAAATATTATAGTTAATAAAATTTATTTTCGAATATAAAAAATTTCAAGAAAGATACTAGCGATACCATAGCATTTTCATGCTTTATGAGCACATAAACGGGCAGGCAAGCACTTATTATGAAGTCTATGACAGGAAAAAAGTTCCTCGTGAACTCTTATGTTGTTACGATTGTTTCAGCAATCTAAAGACATAAAGACTTTATTGAAGCCTAAGAATGTTTTTACTAGTGTAAAACTATGTTGTTTATTTATCATTTAATTTATTTTTAAAAGAGTTCCAATATTTAAGGATTTTGTTTTAGTCTATGAGAAACGAAAATTATTTAAACATTTATGTACCATTAATAAAAAACAGAAAGTTTTTCTTATTATATTTAAACAGTTCTGTTCAACATGCTCATGAATTATTTTTCAGGCTTTTTCTTATTTTTATTTTTTATTTTTTATTTTCATTTATTATATTTTAGCATAGATGTGCTACGGCTGGACTTATTTTCATGGATCTTCTATGAAGTTATGAACATTTACTCATATACAGGGGGTGGAGCAGCAATGCTACTGGGTATTTCATTAACTTATCACCTGTTCACCTGCTCATGAAATTCGATTTGCTTATGAAAAGTGTTTAAATTACACAGCAAAACTAATTTTATAATGATGAAAATGTTTTTATGTTTATCTATCAAACAAATTATCAAATAATGTAACCATATATTTTTTAAACAATGCTTTTTCATAAAAACGTTCACTGAGTGTATTGTATTACTATTAATGAAGAATAATATAGAATAATACACACATTACTTTCTTAAATATTCTTGATTAAATTAATTTTATAATGTTTCAAATACTCAATGTCAATGTATATATAAATATATGTGCAACATTTATGAGCATGTTTTTATTAAACAATTTTCTAGTTTTGTTCAACTTCCACAAATAAATTATCAAGTTCTTTGTTTGCTCATTGTATTTTCACAAGTTTAAAATATTAACTCAAAAAATATAATAATAATTAGACATTACGCTAGTTGAAAATCATGAGAGTTTATTTCATAAAAAATATAACAACATATTGCTATAGTATCAATACGATAGTAAACTTCTCTGAATATGCACAATGTCAAATGTATTACACATATATAAAAAAGTAATAATTGACGATCACCCATCGTTGACTGAAGAAACATAATTATAGAACAAATAAATAATTTTTTAAGTATTTGATATTTCTGAAAATAATTTGTCGGTTATGTGAGGGCACATTTATTAAAAATTTAATAAATTGTATAGGGTGTCTCTAATTGTACAATAAAGTTTCTGTAAGATTATGTAAATGCAGCAATATCGCCATTTTATTTCAATATTATGCATCACATTTATCTCCTTTGAACAAAATATCAAAATCTGAGAATGCAATAAAAATTCAATTAACAGCTGCAATGATGATTTTATTAAATTTTTAAAACGAATTTAAACAAAACGATACAATTCAACTTTGAAATTTGAATGTTGTCTTAGGGAATTTTTTGAACGGAACGTTCTTGAATATGTTAATAATTTAATTATTTTTTCATTCAGATGAATTACATATTTACAAGAATTGCACTCACTTGCTCCGTTCTTTTTTAAATATCTAACTGCATGAAATTGATGGAAAATCCAAAAACATCAGATACATTTGATTGTAATAAATATCTACTTAGGTATAATAAGGCGTGTATTGGTTTCTCCGAAATAAAATAATAATAATAAAAAAAATCTAGCTAAAGTTTATAAGTTAATCTATGATTTCAAAATCTATATATGTTCACAATTTCTGTAATTGCGTTTTTGTAATAGAATTGTAACCTTAATCTCAGGTCCACAAATGTAGACAAAAACTCCATACTTTTGTTTATCCACCGCCACACAAAATTATATTTCATTCCAAAATAAACATTTGTACAAAACCAAGACATTTTCCATGGACTACTACAGATCAAGAAGAAAATCTGATCGCACACTATGACTATTACTACGTTTATTTATGAATAACTGTCAAGAATTAAAATACCTTAAGTTTCGAATATTAATATTTTCATCATTTACTCGCAGCATTCCGATATATATGACAAAGTTAATATTACTGTTCGGAAATCGTACATTCAAAATGCTTAATATTTTGCATCTATGAACCCAATGTCAATTCACAACTCTGAATTATTCGCAATGGTGTATTCTGTGTATGCATGTTCCTAAATATACATTGTTTCAAACTATTATTCCATATGCTTAACTTGTATTTTTCTAAATATTCTATTAATTAATAACTGCACTTGGCTTATAAATAAATTGATATTTCTAGATATTTAAATATATATACTGTACAAAATACACAGCATGGGAATTATTGCTATGTGAATATATGCGAGGTATTTAATAGATATGATTCTGGCGTAAATCTATTTTAATACCTAATCAGATATATTTAATATTTTTTGCATCATTTCTAGCATACCTAATACCTAATCAGATATATTTAATATTTTTTGCATCATTTCTAGCATACTACAGCATACTACAGCACACTACATTTCTAGCATACTACACATCTCACTAAGTGCTCAAGAAAATCTTTGAATTTATATCATATCACGCCAGCTTTTTAATCAATAAATGTAAACAATACAAGTCCATTTTTTTTAAAAAAATATTATATCTTCTATTTTAATTTATTTTCTTTATTTAAATTACTCACAATTATAATCAAAGTTCCAGAGATATAGTGAGTGCTGAAAAGTTCTTAAAATATTCAGCATTTCTTGTAGCAAATTTTTTATTGATTCCTGTGATATTCACATCCATTCTTCAACATTCGCACGAACAACAGGACTGAGAAAAGCATCGATTCTTGACGACACCTTTTTCTTCTGCTATTTTAAACCAGAGTCACAACCTTCAATCGAAATACCGAATTAACTATAAACCTACGTTAATTTTGAAGAGCTTTTCACATTACGGTAATGGCGTGTTCACCATTGTTAACTGAGAAAAAAATATATATGAAAATTAGAAGGTAATGTACGCGAACTACATTTATTGGAAACAAGACCGTTTCTTTTTCAACGTTTGCTAAATAATTTTAAATGGATTTACATATTTCATTTCATCTCTGCAACTTTCACTACCATTTTTGTTTCTTTAAACATAATGTAGAGCTGGTGATAAGTTTTTTGATGTCAATTTACTTAATGTATGAAATAAGATTAATCTTATACAAGATTAACGCAATTTGAAATTTTTAATTTAAATATCTTTATAAAACTCATTTTGTACACACACATACACCAAATGGTATTTAAAAATTGAAATTCGAGTGTTGTTTTCATTTTAAACGATGATGTCTGTTTATCACCTAATAATTCAAAAAATATTAAGTTTAGTCCATGTTTTGGATATCAACCTAAAGGGTCTAGCCGGATAACAATAGCGAAATGGCCGCCATGGCCGATGTTTGAAATAACATGTGGGGTAATAAGGCCCACCATGAGAATACAATATACAGTGTTTTTAGCCCCTGACTTTGAACTACCCTTGAGATAATCGGCGAAGTTTGCGCCAACGCTACTATCTTTCAAATACGTTTCTCTCAAATAGTACATACGTTAAAAAAATGAAACCAACGCTAGTTATTGAAGAATATATTAGTTCACATAATATATTTTTTTTCATATTTTTACACAAATTTTAACATAGAAAAATAAACAAAAATATTTCTTGAAAAAATTATTAATGTAGTAATTTTATATTTACACCTACCAAAAAATTACAGAATAATTCTCAAGGTACGTACTTTTATGAAAACAAATTTTGTTAAAATCGAAGATGCGCTTTTTGAGTTATTAAAAAAAATAATGCTAGCAACTTATTAAAATAATAGTAACGTTTCCTGTTTGCATTTGCAGAAATACACTATTATCAATGCATTGGTCGCTTCGTGACATTTCCACTCGGGCAGGATGCGCAGTGCGCCAAAATAAGAGAATGTTTCCATAAATACTACTTCCCAATGGGTTTGTTTCGTGTTTTTAAGTATTCTGTTATTTTGGCGCACTACGTATCCTTCTCGCGTTATAATATCAAGAAATGACAAATAAAATGTTAACATTTAACTACCATGATTTTCACGTAGAAGAAGACTATGGGGCTGTACAGTGTACATATGTAACGTATAACTTTAGGGGGGAGTGTATGTGTGTGTGTGCTGGGGGTCTGGCACTTGGCATCGGAAGATACCTGTAGGGGGAGGGGGTGTTGTGATTTGATATCGTTATCATTTTTGATCAAACTAAAATTTACTTTTTTGGTATATTTTTCTTTACCTTCGTAATCTTCATTTTTAAAGCATGTTTTCTTCTTTTTATGAAAATACAAAGTTATTATTAAAATCATATTCAATGATTATAAAATATTTCATTCTAAACTATGTAACAACCCAATGTTCACCATTAATATTCTCCTGCCATATTGGTATATAAATCGTTGTTAGAGAAACTAGATTCGAAATAATACTTGATATTTTTGATAGTAAAAGATGGGGAAGTTTTTTGTTAACCTGTTGTTGTTTAAAAAAGTTTTGTTTAGCCCCGTGCAAAGGCGAAGTGCAAGAAGACAATACTACTGCTCAATGCATTAATGTAACAAAGAGCTATTTTAAAAACTTTTAAACAATAAGTATTTTTAAAAAATGTTATTTGATATAGAGTTATTTCTTATATAAAAGTGATATTTTATGAATTTCTTCTCATTTAAAATCAGCAAAATATGCGAATGAAATATGTACAACCATACCTGTATATCGCATTAAAACTGTATTAAAAAAAAAAAAAAAAAAAAAAAAAAAAAAAAAAAAAAAACATTAGACACATAACAATATTATTAGGAGGAGGGGGTTTCGAGGAAAGATAAATTCTGATATCGTATGATTGGTAGGGAGTCCGAAATTGCCAAAAAGTTGATAACTTTATATATTTACAGCCCTTATTCAGCTTCACTTGCACAATCGACTAGACCATTGATTTTATATTATTACGCGATAAGGATGCATTGTACACCAAAAAACAGAATATTTCCAAACACGAAACAAACCTATATGGAAGTGGTATGTATGGAAACATTCCCTTATTTTGGCGCACTGCGCATCCTACCCGATTAGAAATGTCAGGAATCGACCAACGCATTGATAGTAGCCTATTTCTGCAAATACAAACAGGGAAAGTTACGAATATTTTGGAAAGCTGCTAGCATTATTTTTTTTACAACTCAAAAAGCGCATCTTCGATTTTAACGAAATTTTTTTTCTTAAAAGTACGTAGTTTGAGCATTATTCTGTAATTTTTTGGTTGGTGTAAATATAAAATTACTTCATTAATAATTTTTTCAAGAAATTTTTTGTGTTATTTTTCTATGTTAAAATTTGTGTAAAAATATGAAAAAAATATATGATGTGAACTAATATATTCTTCAATAACTGGCGTTGGTTTCATTTTTTTAACTTTTGTACTTTTTGAGAGAAACGTATTTGAAAAATAGTAGCGTCGGCGCAAACTTCGCCGATTATCTCAAGGACAGTTCAAGGTCAGGGACTAAACACGCTCTATATTGTATTCTCATGGTCAGCCTTATTACCACACATGTTATTTCAAACATCGTCCATGGGGGCCATTTCGCTATGCTTACCCGACTAGACTCTTTCCGAACGTGTGGCAGTTGTGCTTGTGAAGCGAAACAGCCTATTTTGGTGTATCTGTAAAAGTTTCATGACTTGAAATTCGTTCTACTCTATATTTGAGTTTAAAGTGGGATACTTTTTCATGTTTAAAATGTGAATACGTGAAAACCTAGTATGTAAATATTTATAAATATAAACTAATATAAAAATGCTTAAAATTTTAAATAGTATTTTAGTAAAATGTGTAAATGTGTACTTTAAAGAAATAATTCTCATACGTGGAATTTAAATATGTTTTTAATAAATATTACATCTAATTATAATAGAATTAAAACCATTTTTTATTTTTAAAACATATTTCAAAAATACTTATTTGAACAATATATTTTAAGATGTTTACCTAAAAAGAGATGAATCAAAATATAAGTTCTGATAATAAATACGGCGTGTTTACTTTTTGAGCACAAAATTTTATTAATCCCTTTTCTGTCGGCGTCGCATGTCATACGTTCGGCGTTTTTGTTCAGGTACGGTCGGCGTCGTATGTCATGCGACGCGAAGAAAATTTCCATTCTTCAATGTGAATATGTCGCAACTTGCAAATTCTGGTAAATTCTGGGATTGTTTTGTGTATTTCTGCATAGTGCTAAGAGATGACGAAACTAGTTCTATTATTTTAGAATTTGCTGTAATATCGGCGTTCGTTAGTTATTGTTCCATGTCAAAATGGCTTATATCGTGGATTCAGAGAATGATTCTTCTGAGGGAAGTGGTTATAATATCTCTCAGTCAGAAGATGAGAGCTCCGACTTATATAATACCTATATATAATAATGTTTAATAATTCTTTTTATGCAGCTATTTATCTAATTATATAATACGAGAAAATCTTTTATGTGTGTAAATTTTATTTAAAAAGCTGTTCAGAAAATCAATGTTGGCAGGATTGTGCCAAATTTGGCGAAATGTTGCAAACTTTGTGTTTATATTTCAAATAGTTTTGATAAATATAGTTTCAGACTATTTTTTTTTTAATTTTAAACTTGAGTGCATTGTAGGAAAAACTGGGATTCAGTGACATCTTGATCTTTTTTTACTAATGGTAAAAACAAAATTGGTTACAAACGAAAATATTTTACATTTTCCAATTCAGGATAGAGCATGTACTAATTTTGAGCAATTAAAAAAATGCTTTTTCGGAATTGGAAATTTGAAAAAAAAAAAAAAAAAAAAAAAAAAAAAAAAGACAGAGAAGCGGTTAATAGAATCCAGCATCGATGGTATGTGTTTATTTCGCGCCAAAAGCGAGTTAATTCGCCAAATATAAATATGGCGCTACAAATTTTTTATTGGCTTTACCGTGGAGTATATGCACTGTACGTATTAGGATTATAAGTCAGATTGCGATTTGTTTCAAGTTGCGAAAGCTTTCAAGATGGTTGAAAACAATTTTTTTTTTTGTGAAATACAAAATAAGCAAACTGATTTTTTTTTTTTTTTTTTTTTTTTTTTTTTTTTTTTTAATTCGGATGGAATAAACTTTCGATTCTTTAACATGTAATGTTGTTGTATCAACTGTTGTGTTTTTTGGTAAAAGTAATCATAGAGTAAATTAATATTTTTATACAATTTAGAAAATTTACAGTGCCTAATTAGATCGGACATAGCAATTTCTATCGAAGTCCACACCACTGCACGCACACAACAAGCAGCTTTGACAGTCGTCTAAGTGTTGCCGAAAAGTGTGTGTAGTGTCTGCCTACATAAAAAAGTCAACTTTTTCCCAGCCAAAAATGTTATTATAATGTTGTAATTTTTCAAAATGAAATTCGTAGGTTCTTGAGAAATGTTTCAGCATTTTTAATATTTTATACCTCTTACTGTCTAATTTGTATTTTTAAGTGCTTATCTTTAAAAAAAAATCTATGTTAATATTTTGATAAGTGGTTTTGAAAATTGCATTTTGAGAATGCTATGTTCCTGTAAAATAAAAAAAAATAGGATTTTAACAGAAATTTTTTATCGATTCTCAAAATTCGTAATATATGGCTGAAAATGCACCATGTCTCAATAATAGGTGCGAGCTGCACCAAAAGTGGTTCACTTGTGAGCATTAGATCTATTCACATTGGCAAAAAGAAATTCTGTGAAATTACAGATAATCTACTGGTAATTCATTAACTTAAGTCTTATATAATATTAGAAGGATCAGAAAAACAGAGATTGTTTTAAATAACAAATAGCTTATTTGGTAAATTTACAGTAGACTATATAAATTTACATCCATAAAAATACTCAAAACACTGTTAATTTATTTAGTTTAGTTTTTTAATGATAATATTTTAATTTATTTTTCAAAATCAATAAATTTTTGAACGGCGAAGAATTTGAATTTTTCCGTTGAATTAAACTGTTATAAAATATCATTTTTACAGTATTTTATACATAATAATCCCGATTACTCTCGGTTGGAAACGAATTTACTCACTGTTCTATAAGAGCTGTTACTAATGTATACTGCAAAAAATAATTTCGTGATTTTACGGTATTATATTAGTATCATACTGTAAAATAAACAATTATACCGTTAAATAACAATAATAAACCGTAAAATAAACAGTAATATACTGCTAACTTGAATTATATGGTATATTTCGGCCTTCTCATTTATAAAACGGTATACTACTGTTTATTTACGGTTTATTACTGTTAATATTGCAGTATAATACTAGCACACCAACTGCCAGTATTATACTGTAAAATCACGAAATTATTTTTTATTTTTAATTTACTTTTAATGTGATCAAGCCTTATGAACATTGTGAATGAAACAACTGCAAAGTGATTGTCGATCAAAATAGCACCGGCTTTGCAGAGATGAATTTTTCCTTCCTAAAATATTCTAATTTTTAATAAAATAATTTTTAAACTAAGTTTTATTCTTTAATATTTGTACTAAAATTGAAAAATTTACAAGTGTGTATTTTGAATTACAGTTTATAACAAATAAAAAAAAATGTCTTTATATAAAGATATGGAAATCCCTACAGGGAATTTTATATAAGAACAGTTAAATATCTATGAAATGATGACCGCACAGACTCAATCCAACGCATTTATTCGAGAACTAGTGAAAATATATAGTGAGGCTCGTCTTTTTTTTTTCTCTGTGTTCTTTCAGAATTTTTTATGGCTGGGATGGAACAATCGAAAGAAAAATCATTTTAAGTTTGTTATATCTAGCTCTATAAATGATTTGTAAAAAAAATATTTTAATTTAAATTAAATAAACAAGCTACCTACAATACCATTTATACATTACAATATAATGTATTGCATTAAATATGAGGGTTGCATTAAATACGAGGATGAGTCGGAAAATAAGTTTACCCAGGCATCTGAGGACAGAGGTGGGTATGAAAGACAAAAACTGTAGTGAAACATTAAAGATAAAACATAACTTTAGTTTTCTACTTAAGTGCCAAGTAAGTTGAGACATTTGTCATACCATTTATAAGCTTCATAAAGCCCTCCAGGAAAAAAACAGGGCTCTGCATACAAAAGAAGCGTTGAACGGCATGTGTGACTTCAGCATTGCTTACAAAGGAGTAGTCAAGCATTGCTTTCGTCTGTAGTGACGGTGCACTTCCGTTCAGGTCTCGGTCTGTCCAACACTTGCTGACGCCTTTCACTGAATTGGCAGCACCATTCCAGCACCATTTGTTTCGACATCACATCTGGCCCATAGACTCCCTCTTGGCGGTTATGGATTTCTGATCCCGATAATCCACTTGCCCATTCATAGTGGACAACCACTCTCACTTCCTCCTTTGACCACTAATTCACTTCGCACTTTCTTCGCACTTTCGTATCTACTGGGAACAGAATGATGCAGAGCCCTGAATTTTTCAAGGAGCGGTTTTTGAAGCTTATAAAGGGGTATGGCAAATGTCTTAACTCGTATGTATTAAAATAAAGAGCTACGTCTTATCTTTAATGTTTCATTACATTTGTTTTTGTCTTTCATACACACCTCTGTCCACAGTTGCCAGGGGAAACTTATTTTACGACTCAACCTCATAAAACATTATACATTTACATTTTTGGAAGGTTACAGACAGCCTTCGAAATATTATATTAAACTGGTCATTTTTCCTGACATGCTCAAAATAACAGTAGTTGCTCCTTTACGGTAAAAAAACTAGTGGATAAAATATAAATGTTATTCTTGAGATTAAATATATGATAATACTAATTAATAAAAAAAATTGCTGTTAATGTTTGCAGTTGGTATCAAAAAGCTAAAAAGTAATTAATCGTGTTACAACGATACATTCCTAAACCTTAATGACAGTTAATTAAAAAAATATATTTTAATTAATTTCGGGATTTTTGATACAGTAGATGCCACTAAAAGTGATCAAATCGAAACCACGATATTATGATAACAATATCCAATTGAAGCAATAAGACAGTAAGATTTTTTTTGTCCGAATTGGTATTAAAGAAACTGAGAAAATTATAATTAATACATGATAAAATAATGGCGTATCAATTATGTTAGAAAACATTGAGACAATTCACTAATTATTAATATCTTATTATTATATGTAAAATGATTAATAATAAATTGACCATACACATATTGTTTTCTAACACGTTCCTAGCAAGGTTATATAATCTGTATTAAAATATTTAACGGTACCAAATTTCCTCATTAATAGATATTTTTCAATAGATTTGTTGAATTCTTGATCACCTATATTTTTACGCTTTCTTCTTGCATTTCATTTGGATGTGTTCAGTTATTGAATACTTCACAGCTGCAGAAATGTCGTTGTTGTTCGCCATCGAATCTGGATTTTGATGGAAGATCACCATCACAAATGTGTAAATTTATAATATAGAAAATTTCGGAATATTTCAAATATATGTAATCGTTCAAATCGTAGATCTTAATAAAAAATTACTCTTTCAAATTTATAGGGCAATCGAAAAGGAAAATCTGATTATTTTTCTTTATAAATTTAATTTCATGATTCGAACAGATTATATTAATTTAAAAATAATTTTTTTAAATAAATATGCATTTAAGGTTAGTTGGGGCAACTGGGACATGATTTTACAATGTGACTCTGGAGCTTCTGACAATTCAGTTTCAAAAAGCTAATGTTCATTTCAATTAAAGTCTGAACTTCTCTAAATGTGTTCAGTTAAGTTCCCTCTATCAGACAGAAATGCTCAAAATTGCATTTTAATATTTAAAAATATAACAATATGCATATTTCATTTTTCTTTCTTCATGGGTCCAGTTGCCCCCAAAAATGGGGTAACTGGAACAGGGGAGGGGGGGGTCTATGCTCCACACGCGTTTATATTTTTTCATATCGGATATCAGGTCCTGTTTGAAAAAGTGTAAACAACTTAAAAAAAAATTAAACCAGGCAGATAATGTAAATTATATGTCAATAAACAGCGTTCTAAGGGAAACCTTTGCTGCCAGTGTGCCTAAAAAAAGCACTAAAAGTGAAAATATTAGATTTATTTATACCAAAAATATAAAATTTAAGTACTTATGTACTTTAGTATATATAATAAGTATAAAAGTCACATGGGTATTTTAAGGAAAAAATAGCAAGATAAATCTCTGAACAAAAGGCTACGTAAGTACTTAAGTATTTTATCTTTATCCAGGGGTCGCATTAAATAAGGAAAGTTTTATTGTTCCTTAAAGAAAGGTGCGATGAAGATATTATTTTCAAAATAGTGGTAGGGACGATAAAATATTCTCTATAGCATAGCTGCCAACTTTTACGCTTTCCTCTTACCACTCAAATATTATAGTAAATGTTGTCTTATTTAATCGTCAAAATCTTATGATTAAACAAAACTAAAATCTCTATTAAATTTTAGTGGTAGCAAGAAAGCGTAAAAATTAGGATCTATGCCTATTGAATGCGACCCCTGAGTATTGTACAATCTCAAGGTCTGGCTATCTGGCTTTCAGGGGTAAGGTACTTGCATTCGTAAAATGTTGAAATAATTTAATGACACCAATATTTACAAGAGAATCTATCTGAAAACATGTAAAAGTATATTGTACTTAATAAAGGTTAAATTTTAATTAAAAAATTCAGGTGCCAATGTGGCAATTAGGAATTTAAATTAAGTGATGCCATAACGGCATCATCTTCTCTCAAGGGGTCAAGAAATTTGGTTTGATACCACTCAATATGCATTTAATTAAATTTCATTACCTTATTTTAATGAGGTATTCTATCATTTTCTTTATTGTGAGGAAAAATCAATGGAGAAATTTACTTTCCGTAGTAAGAGAAACACAAAAAAATTATTTATAACCATTGGGGTAACTGTATCCAGCATGTCCCAGTTATCCCGGATACATGTCCCAGTTACCCCATTCTTGAAACATTTATGGGGTAACTGGGAAACCGGGCTTACACATAAAACATGAAGTAAATACGTATAGATACCTAATAATATTAATGTAATTATATGTCTAATCCTTAAAAAAAAGATTGTTTAATAAAAGTACTTACAGTATTTTAATAAAAATCCGAGGAAGTTCAACCATATTGACGTTGTTTAAAAAAAAAGAAACGTAAATTTTTGACAACCTAACACAGCAAAGTGAGAGTTATGATTGAGTTGATGCACGTTGTTTTAGGAAGTAGAGATAAAGGGGCATCGCTCACAAAAGCTAAAACTAAAAAAAAAAAAAAAAAAAAAAAAAAAAAAAAAAAAACAGTATTTTATAAAATAGCCTATGGTCCAGTTACCTCGTGGTTCCAGTTACCCCAACAAACCTTATATATTTTTCTATAAATACGCAAGTCACAGCTCAAAATATTAAATTCATTTCTACGTCATATTTTATTGCTTAAAATAACATAAACCCAATTGTTTTCGCAACAAACAGAAAATACAAGAGAAAATACTGCATATCTCTTTGAAGAAAAATTTCGCAGAATCTCAAAGAAAAACAAAATGTAAATCTAAAAAAAAAAAAGAAAAAAAAAAGTGGTCACTCCCTCGAATCTCTGCAGCAAATTATCCTATAAAAATATTACTTTTACAAATTGATTAATAATAACGTCTACTAATTAATACTGCACTTCACTTAATTTTAACATTATTTTTGTAATCAGCGGTAAATTTCACTGTCAGATTCGAAATAACAATACCATTCGGCGAAATAAATCAGTATTTATGCATTAACTGTGTGATTTTACTATCACAAGTTTCTTTTCGTACAGGAACATTTAATCTACCCTAATAGTAATACTTATATACGTGTCAAACCGAAAATAACTACACCTGTTATAGAAATTCATCAGGGTTGCTGGGGGTCAGGGAAATTCAATACCAGTACTTTTACTACTCGCTGTCATATGTAAAATGAAATTTT
The DNA here is from genome assembly GCA_963932465.1 of Maratus speciosus. NCBI lineage: Eukaryota > Metazoa > Arthropoda > Arachnida > Araneae > Salticidae > Maratus > Maratus speciosus. The sequence continues at coordinate 475,243,386 of OZ010786.1, forward strand.
TCTCCATTTGCAAATGTAAACTCAGTCTATACAAGAAAAACAAGTTTTATTTGACTTGTATTTATAAAATATCAGCTTAAAAATTAAATGTTTTTCAACTTTTGTTTGAAGAAAAAGCTGAACACTATCTCAATATTTTAAAGAAATTTTAATTTTATACAGTTAATGGGGATATCTAAATAAATATTAAAAAATAAACTCATAACACTGTAAAGATCCATTTTCAGCAATTGCTGCTCGTGGGCCGTAATATATTCGGATTCTGTCGTGTAGCAGTGTATACAATCTACATACCACGTAATGCGCTAAAAAAATCGATAAATTTGAAATTGAATGTTCCTACTGTGTCCGTTGTTTGATCACCGCTTTTTAGAAAGAAAAATCTTCTTTATAATTTTCGTGAAAACTTTCAACGAAACAATTTTTAGTTTCAATTATTTCGCAAACCCACTGAGATTTTTTTAAATGCTGGTGTTCTAGAAACGGACCACTGGAAATCTTGCAAATAACAAACCACAGCTGAAAACACACGTCCAGTTTGTCCTGTAAGAGAATCATTTTCAGTGTTCCTGTAAAAAATGAAAAATACTACGCCTTCGATAATCCATTAAAAAAAAAAAAAAAAAAAAATGTATTACATCTCAGTAATACCTATCAATTTTATTATATTTCAAATAGTTAAAAATGATTGAAAAAGTAAACATCACTTATCTGATTATTGACAGACCTAAGATTTTTTTATGTTTAAAAAACAACAACAACAACAACAAAAAAAACATTTAAGGGGGCGCAGAATTTTGAGTTTGTCGAAGCAATCAAAAATATCGCCTTCGTCAAAGTACCAAGACAGAAACAATATGCAATTAAGGTATCTTTTTCACTTCCTGCCTAAAGTATATGTCCTGAACTACATTATCCAGTAAAATAAATATTATATGTACAAAATTAATAGTTAGATTTTAAATTTAAAAATTCATCTCAGTGATGCCTGATTAAGTGCTGCGCGCATGATAAAACTCTAAATTATGCATATAGAAAAGAATTTTTGTACAAATTAGAATCATAAAACACACACGTCTAACTTAAAACCAAGATATACGCAAAAAGTTTTGTCTAAAATGTAATTTTAGCACAAAAAAAAAAGTTCAAAAATCTCATTTTTTTTCAAGTTTTTCAAATACAAAAAAATAAATAACCAAGATATGTGAATTTTTTTGGTTTTAGTCTGTAGATTATAAAGAAAAGCATTCTTTTAAAAAGCTGTAGCTTACATAGTTTAAAAGTAATAGTGCGCGCAAACTCCAAATTTAGTTATTCTGAGAAAACGGTTTTTTAAGTTTCAATATGTACGGACCTTCCATTATACTCATCGTCTATAAATGATTATAACTCAAGAAATAATACAGATTTTTGAATGGGGTTTTCTGCATATTGTTGAGCATTTAAAAGAAAATCAGAATAAAGAAAAAACGAAAACTGATTTTTGAAAGTTTAAAGGTCCTGTGCCCCTAAACAGGATTGAAATACAAACACAGAAATTACAAAAACAAATGCCCCCCTATGTTTTAATATTAATTGGCGAATGTATTCACGTCATTAGTGACGGACGTGAATGAACATAATTTTATGCTCAAATAATTAGAATTTTGTGTTTACCTCACCATTTATGAACATTATTGGAGTATCAAGTTGCAATGTTACTTGAAATTTTATGTTCTTTCACAACCATTTCTGAAGAAAAAATGACATTGCCCTAAAAAGTATTCTTAATAGACTTTGAATGTACACGAACACAATACTTTGTAAAAAATGTTTTATTTTTAATATTTGTAAAAGTTTTTAACTGTTGAGTTTAAATTATTCGATTATGATGGAACATCATCCGCACAAATGTATACATTTATAATATAGAGCATTCCTAAAATATTTTAATATTTGTAATCGTTAATATCATAGATGTTAAAAAAACTATTCTTCAAAATCTATAGTTCAATTATTGGAAAAAAAAAACTGATTATTTTTCTTTGTAAATTTTATGATTCGATAGAAGTTAAATTTCATTCAAAAATATGTTTTAACAGAAAGGTTAAATGTGCAAGACACGCCTAGAAATATTAAATCCATTTCTGCGTTTTCTTTTATTGCTTAAAATAACATAAAAACATTTCTTTTTGGAATGAACAGAAAATACGAGGGAAAAAATGTCGCATATCTCTTTCTCCAACAATTTCAAGAAAAAAAAATGTACAGTTTTTTTTTTTTTTTTGCATTAAAAAATTGCAGGCTCAGGCGTAAATTTGGATAAATATACCATTGCTTTCATTTAAATAAATGGATTCTTCATGTGCAACCATTAATTTAGAAACAATATTTGTTATCTATAGTATTTGACAGAATGGAGTTTTCTTTTAAGTTTAAGCAGGAATAAAAATTTAGAATATGTCACTATATTTTTTGAATGTTTATATATAGTTGATCTGGTGTAGAAAATCATTGATAAAACATTATGGTCAGAAAATTACTCATACAGGGTAACTACAAAATCTATTATAGTTCTATTTTTGGTAAAACGTTTTACGGACTTACATATGCATCCAAAGCGTCATTTGATATAGTTCTTTTTTATTCAGAAATTCTTAATTCAGATCAGAAACTTTGAATAGTAATTATGCTTTATTTATTTATTTATTTATTTATTTATTTATTTATTTTTGCTAGGCGTTTCGGCATCTTTTAAAGTAAAACTTCCTATTTCTGTGTTTCTAGTCAAAATTAGGAATTTCTGAAATGGATTCTAGCGTTAATTATACAAATGGGTTAACAGCGCCTTTTTCAAACACAAATAAAAATATGAGCAACATTTCGATTTTTTCTGTTCTGTTATTGTTCTCCCTATTTAATAGAAGAATTGCTATCATTAAATAAATCGAATATATTTAAGAATAATAATGCGATTATATTTATGAGATAGAAAACACGGACGGGAGACTAGACAGTAAAATCAAAGTCATAAATGCTTTTAAACTTTTTAGGAACGTTTTAAACACAGATTTTAAAAATCCTTGTTTACACAGTATATTTTCGAATATAATTTCCGTAGAAAGTGGCGAGTCAAGCTTACATAAGTTTGATAATTTATTATCAAACTGACTGGTCTGACTATGGCTCAGCATAAACTTTTATTAATAGACTCCAGCATGCTACCTCTTTTAAACACTAAGAAATATCGTGATTTTTTATGCATAAGTCATGTATTATTTAACTTTGAGTAAACCATTCTTCTTAACTCTAATAAATATGAACAACGACAGCACCGTTTTAGTCGTAATCTTCAATTCTACTCCAGAGTTTACGATATTTTCTTAACCATAAATAAGAATAAAAAAGGGTATTTTACAGATAATCGTGATATTCGATGCTCTATTATATGGTACTTTATGTGATCAATTCTGCACCACACATTTTGGACAATAACATGCAACTACAGGCGGTGAAGAAATCGGAAAAGTACCTTTTTTTCTGAATGGAAACGTTCGCCTGGTTTAATCGGAGAATTTCTATCATTAAATAAATCGAGTATATTTACAACTACTAATACAATTATACGAGTATTTTAATAGTTAGGGCACGGACAGGGGGCCAGACAGGAAAACCAAATTCATAAATACTTTTAAACTTTGCCGGAACCATTTAAAGACATATTTTTAAAAAATCTTGTTTCCCCATTTTATTTTATAATATATTTTCCGTAGAAATTGGCAAATCAAATTTAAGTTAGGATAATAAATATGGTCTGACTTATTGCTCCGCACAAACTTTTGTTAATAGCTTCCAGCATCATTGGTAATTTAAACACAAAGAAATATCGTGATTTTTCTTAAGCATAAGCCATATATCATTTATCTTTGAGTAAATCATTCCTCTTAACTCTAATAAATATGAAATACGATAGCTTTTTTTTTTAGTTGGAATCTTGAACTCAATTCAACTCTAGATTCTTCAACTCTACTGAATTTCAAATTGCTATTTTTGTAGGAGATTTAAAATTGAAAAAAAAATTTCATTTTCTTTCCGTTTTAAATCATTATGCGACATATTAGATATCGTCACGTTATCCTTGCTAGGGATAGGAAATAATGAACAAAAAAAACCATTAGAATTATACTTTATTCAAATTCTAAAATAATTAAGAAAATTAAACATTTTTTTTAAAATAAATGAACGAATTGTAAATAGTACAATATACGCACAATAAATCAAATAAAACACATTTATTTATTACAGGTGTTTATCACGTCGTAGGAAATTTTAAAATTGACTTTAATGCTTTTTTCCTTAAATGCTCAAAATAATAATAAAAAAAATGTGTTTTATGTTTAAAAATTGTGAAATAATACCAATGTTATTCTTTAAAATATATAAAGGAAAAAATAACAATAAATTGCAATTAAAGCTTTCAAAGAGATAGAAAATTTTAAAACATGATACAACGATAATTTCCTCACACTTAGTTCATGTTCATTTTAAAAAAAAGGAAATTGTACTGATATTCGGGATTTTTAATACTGTATATGGTACTTAATGTGAACAAAGCGGCACCACAAGGGTTTTATAATAATATCCAATTACAAACAGCAAGCAAATAGTTAATGTAAAAATTATTTTCTATTATAAAAATTAAGGAAAATTATAACTAATCGTTGATGAATTAATTAATGAGTTTTGAAAAATGGTATAAAATATTTTTTGAATGAATTCGGTATTCCGTGTAATAAAATTCTACCTAAATTGACAAATACAATGTTTCTTCGGATCTTATTCCTTTTGAAAACTATCTGAGCGACGTTATATACTCCATTAAAAAAATTCAACGTGTTTCTCATGGTGTTTTTTCCATGCATTTACTTTCTTTATCATTGTAATAATCATCATTACTCTTTGTTCCATGGCAACTGAAGGTCTTCAATATCTGTGAATTATGTAGCTTGAGAAACGTGGTTGTAGATCGCAGTGAGGCCACATATTAGCTGTATTTAGAACTAGAATGCTAAATTCTATTGATCTTGGAAGTTATGCTTTAAAGGGTATTAAGGCATGCCCTCAAATCGCTGTTTTGCGAAAATTTTCGATTTTGTTGTTATTATTTTAAATTCAATTTCAACATTTGAGATTCTGAAAATGCCTTTCTTTTGGTTCAGCGATAAGTAGAAGTTTTAACCCAAAATATAAATCGGAAATGAATTTTCTGAAACAGGAAATGACTGTTAAAAAATGGTAAACAATGCATTTTAACAGTTGTTTCTATACTTTAAAACAGGGTTAATGCTCATATTTTTCACTTATAATGTAGAATTAAATTTAAATTTAAATTTGTAAACTTTATACATAATTCTGTTGCGCTATATTTAACTCTTAATTTGCGTTTTGGGAAAATTTCTTTTTTCATTATTTATGTTTACAAGAAACCTCATTTTTGACAGCGTTTTTACGATATTGAAATAAAATTTTGTCACAAGACGCTATTGGTATGTTATAAAGCAAACTATAGCTTGTAAGTATGTATATATTAATTTAAGGGCTATTTTTACTGAAAAATACACAATTAAAAAAATCAGGGTTTTGTGTACAAAATTTGGTATACGTTAATAAATTTAAGTGGTCTCAGGACTCTTAAAGCTTTAAAATTTTCGAAATTTTTATTTTTTTAGATGTTAAACTCCTATTTTTTCTGAACATTTTGACATAATTGTTTCCTTGAAATTCCTATTAGAACTGATGTTATGGCTTTTACATTTATACACGTTCAATAGCTGAAGCGTCGTTTCGGAAACTTTGAAGCCATTTTTTCTCCAAATGACGTTTTTGGGCATAACGCGCACGATATCTCAAAAACTTGCGAATATTTTTTCATAAAATTTTCAAAACATATGTTTCAAGTTAGTCTGTATAAACTGAACCTAAAATTTCTTTTTTATTGTTCAAAACAATATTTTTTAGGTGATTATACCGTTGAAGTTTTTTAAATTTTGTATTAGCTAAATACAACTTTGGATTAAAAATATAAAAAAAGCTTTAAATACAAATTTATTTAGGTTCAGGGTCATTATTACAATCTGAAGAATAAGTAGGCACCAAAATTTTCATTCTAGTTGCAATACTTATTTTGTAATCGTGCACGTAAGGTGTTATGCCGATTTTTTGCTCGTTAAATGCCTGACAGTTTGGAACCCCCTGTAAATGCTAAATCTGCATCTGGGAATTTTTTAAATACATGAAATGAAAGAACATACTTATACCAGCTGAACTGCTGAGTGTTGCCCGGCCTTTGGTAATAACTTTTAATGAACCTCAAATTTGTATGTTTTTATATCTTTAACTTGATTTTGTCTGAATTTATATTTTTAAATGAAAAATTCGTGAAAAAAATCATTTTTAGTGGTAAAAGTGCTCGTAAGAAAACTTTTTCATTTGAGTAACAGGATTTCACCTTTCATTACAAAATGTTATTTTTCACAATTGATGGATGGGCATGATATGGATGCGTGATAATGTAAGTGCATCTCATTTAATTTATTTGCAATTGTCAGAAGAGTTCACATATTTGTATTATGCAACCTTATTTCATAAGAACATAGTAAAAAATAACCACCACAATAACTAAGATATTAAAAATAATGATATTTCCTTAACATAATTTTTTTTTTCTTTTTTTCAGGAAATAACTGAAACTGATGAATCTAAAGAACTTCAACATAGCATGCTTCAAGAAAATCTACTCAAGAACGTTCATGAATCAGATGCTCAAAATGCAGAAAAGGATGATTCTAAAATGGACTGTTCGGATCCAAGCACCAGTGATCCATAATCTTTAATAATGTTATTAATCATATATGGTTTTTCGAATGACGTATTGTGTACATATATATATATACTGAATTTTTTTTTTAAATAAAACTTATTTTGTATACCTAGTAAAGAAGTTATTTGTGCATCAATCACTACCAGCAATGACAATTAGAAATATAACTCAACCACTATTCTGCATTTTGCTCACTTGCTGAATATTCGAGTGGGCGAATACTGTTGTATATTTAGCTGAATAAATTCAAGATTAAAAAATATTTTCTTTTTTTATCACAATATATTCTTCAATCAAAAACTTGCTATTCTGTGATACATTTATGCAGTAATTTTCAAGCTGAAATGTGTAAAATTTATATGTACTCTTTCTTACTCAATATTAAGAAGCCAAATAGCATTTCTCTGTTTCCTTTAAATTCTAAGAATCTTTTTAAAAAGTGTCAAAGTTAGAGATTTAAACCAATTTTAGAGACACAGCTGTTGAGGAACAATTGATTACATATGTAATACATTTATAGAAAAATGAAAAATACTATTCAATTTTAAAGCATTTGAATACTGATGTTTGTAGATTTCATACACTTATAAAAATGGCCTTGTTAATTTGTCAGAAATATTCAGCAACGTTAAATTTTTTTAAAAAATGCCCTTAAATACATTTATCATGGAAGACGGTAGTATTCCAAATGACGCAGCCTTAAGCCTAAAATCGTATAGTATCGTATCGTAAAATTCGTAGATGGCGGAACTCATATATACAGCTAACTCGACATCAAAGAAAACGCGAAAAGCCTGGAAATGAAATTTTAACCGGAAAATTTTAACTACTTTTATTTTTTTTTCATGTATTCGTATTTTGTTTGCTTTAAATACCTCACCAACCGGGAGCAATGTCATTAAATATTTGTAATTATAAAAGAGAATACAGAAATTCCTTAGGGCATAAAGGAATAAAATTCATAGTAGCTTCAAAAATCTCGTTTTCTTTCTATAAAATTGTTTGTTTAATCAACTATTTTTCATAGTCTTTAGGCTAGAGATTATATAATATTTTCTTTAAACTAAAATTTATAGAAATGATGACACAAGATAAATATTTAAAAATATGCAATACATCTAAGATTTTTTACTTTCATTAATTTATATATTCATGCCAGGTATGTCTAGTGTTTATGGTACTTCGTAATTAACCTTATCTAATTAACCTTAAATATTCAGATATCAGCTCCAAGCTGAACACATGACGAGTGCATATTCCATTTGCAGTGCTGCCAATGGCGACCATTTTTTTTTAAATTCTACCTCGTATTACTTTCTCTAAACAAAAGTTTTTCACATACACTTTGTCAGCATGTGCAAATGTACCTCTAATTAAATGTACCTCAAAATTTACTTTTTAAAAATAGTGGTACGCTGAATAAAAACATAGTCGACATTGTCAGCCCTGAATATGTAGTACGCGAGATTCAATCGAAATTAAAATCTGTAGACCAAGGTACGTACATTTTTAACGCTATATATTTTTTTTCAATATTAAAATCATATACAACCTTAGATTTCAACTTAAAATGATCATTAAAGAGTCTATTTAGAAAGTGAATAAAATGAAAAAACGCCAAATATTCACCTGAAACAAAATTTAAATATAAACTGTATACATACATAATTTATAGATTATAATTTTAGTACATATTGAAATACTAAATAACAATACTTGAAATCACTTTAAATGCTACAAACGAGTTTCATAAATATTATTATTTTTATTGTGAGAAGATTCATCTCTATTACGTTATAATAATTATAAGAAATGCATTTAAATATTTTAAGATATTTTTCACTTCGATTTCATAAACAAAATAATATATATATATTTATAGTTAACTTATTCTATGTTGCACTATTTAAAAAAAAAAAAAAAAAATCAAATGTTTTTTTTTTTTTTTTTTCAGATTCCATCTAGGCCACTCTGAAATTTACAGTACACATAAAACTCATATTTAAATGAAACACCAAAGTATTTGGAAAATAAAACCTCATATTTTTTAGTTCATTTTTGTAGTACATTTTTTGCATAGAAGAATTTCTAAAAAAAAAGAATAGACACTTTATGAAATGTTTATTCTATGGATTACTTCGAAAACGGCATTATGCAAATTATTCTTTAAACTTGAACACAAAAAAAAATATTCTCAAGGCACTTAAAATAATTTTCTTTTCAGTCAAAATTTGAAAAAATAATGTTTACGCGTCATTTTCATTAACTGTTAAAAAAAGAAGTCGCTTTTTCTAAACATACAGATATCCTAATTGCATAAATATTGTAAAAGTTTAATAAAAGCATGTTAAAAAGCTTCTGTTTTAAATTCTTTAAATTCAACAAAATTTGTATATTTCTGTGCGATTCTCCAAAGTATTGAATATTTAAAAAATAATGTAGTCAAATAGATTTAGGCATATATGCACTCATGTAGGCATATAAACAATACATACACTCTGAAGCTACAACATTAAAAATCAATGTTATATGTTACTTTCCTCACAAAAAATATACATGTATAATTAAGTTCAAAGACATATATATAATGTAGAATTTTCCATATTAATTTTACTAACTCTAAATGTTTTATTTCTGACTCAAAGATTTCCGATTTTACATTAAACTGGCAATTATTTTATTAAAATAATTCTTATTAGTTTTCTACATAAAAAACAGTATTTAATCTATCAATGCTTTAAAGTAGTTTCTAAAGCTCTAAAAATTACGCAATCACAAACATTTTAATAACATCGCAACTTACCGTACATTTGTAAACTTATAAGGGTACTTTGTGTTTTATATTTAAGTATGTTGTTGCCAAAATACGCTGAATGTACGTTGATAAACTTTCATATTCAATTTAAATATGTGAGCAGATTTGTGCGTGAAATATTCAAACGGTATCAGTAACCTTTCGAACAACTCCAAAGCAAAAGTTTACCGAACTGTAGTTTCTGATGATTTCTACTAAGTGCATTTAAAAGACCAGTTTCAAAATGGGTATTTGTTTCAGTAGTGTTCACGATTGCAGAGCCCACACATATTTCTATTATTAACTTCTTAAAATAAAAAGGCTTTTCACAGGAATCTTTCGAATCATTTCTATTTTAGCGTCTGAGGAGGCTGAGTATTGGCGTAATATCATCAATTGGAGGAATTCTCTAATTGCAAAGTTCCCGTTGTTATTCTGCAAAAGCATTACTAACAGCACTATCAAAATACCGTGTTCTTCATTATAAACATATTGTAACAAATTCAGGACTATGAAGCGAGTGTGGGCGTGTCTCCGGAAAGCAATGAAGAACATTTCCAGTCTCAATTGCAATGCTCTCGATTGTGTTCAATTAATAAAGGTCACAATATATATAGCGTATATGTTTCTAGAAAATTCTTTATATTAAAACTACTATATAAAAATCAATATATTTTATGCAAATTATTCTGCATTGTACCGATAATAGAGTTCCTACTTTAGTAGTTGATCAAGTAATGGTACATTTATTATATTTAGAATCACTGTAGCGTAGTGGTCAGCGAGTCTCGCTAACACGCTACAGGTCAGTAGTTCGATTCCAGACTGAGGCTGGGCATGGGCAAGGTTCATTCTAATTTTTATCAATTTGGGATCAATAGAAGGAGAGATCAATAGAATGAGGGAAAATTTTTCACTCAATTGGAAAAATGTGAAAATCGTACAATAATTGATGGACGCAATTTTCCAGACCTCTACTAGTTTCCCGTGCTCAATAAAAACGTCATCTGTTAGGAAGTTTCAAGTTTTATTAGACACCGGGACGGTATGCTATTTCTTTCTCCCAGCTTATTTTGTCTCCAAAAAAAAATAACGTTAGCTTACAGAAGGCAGCAATAAACAAAGCAGATGTATTATTGTGCGATTAAATGCTCTATAGCATTTTTTTTTTAATTTCTAAGCATCGCACATTTTAAATTTTTATACCGTCGTATTGGAAAAAAAAGTACTTTTAAATGTAATTTGTTTGAAAACTGCATCTCCATTTATTTTTGAAATATTAATTTTTTTTGTAGTTTTTAGCGCCATTTGTTTCATTTTGGCAACTCAAGTATTCCATTTATATAGAATGCAAAACGAAAATAGTTGAAAAATAGCAATTATATCTTTTTGTTGCCATTTTCTCATAACAACCGAAAGAAAATGTAATTAAAATACGTGCTATTTTGAAAAAATATAAAGGAATAATTTCTTTAAAACATGGAGCTATTATAAATTATATTTAATTTTAAGTATGTGTAGATGCTTTCACTCATGAAGTTTCACTCATGTGACCACACTCATGATGTTTCAATCATGTGACCTCACTCATGACGTTTTGGTTGGAAACTGACTCCAAACAAACGGTTGCTATGAGTAATTTCTTTTTAAACATAAATTGTGGAAAATGTTACCAGTACATATCAAGTATTAAAACACTTAGATGTGAGATATAGATATAAGATATAGCTGCAACACACAAACAAAATAGAAAATACAACATAGCAACCGTTTGTTTGGAGTCAGTTTCCAACCAAAACGTCATGACTGACGTCACGACTGAAATCGTCTATATTAATGTTACAAACAAATGCATGCCTATGATTTATTAGATAGCCGTTTTTTTTGTCAAGTTTCTTTAATGACAGCATCTTTTTACTGCATTTGTGTATTATTTTGCGATAGTGACATCCTTATGCATGCTTTACTGTAGATGTTTAAGAGTGGATCGTAAATGTGGAATTCTTAAGCGGATGCGAATGACGTCATTTTAGATAAAATAAAACTGTGTGCTTTAAGTCTTAAAATTGAAATAGGTTTAGAACTATTTATATATACATATTTTTTTTTTATTCGGGGGCGACACTAAATTCTGAAAAAGCAGAATTCCTGTTTTCTAGTTTTTTTATACTTTCATTTTCTTGCGTTTATTAAAATTTCTTTATAGTCATTTATTTAATCACTTTTTCAATAGTAACATTTTTTATTGGAAATTGTTTCCCTATTCCACCAGTTACAATTAAATATGTAGAAATAAACATCTAAAATAGAAAAACAAAACAAAAAAAAACTTTTACAGTTTTTTCCGTAATTTTATTTCATATATATTCTAAATGCTTTTTTAATAGTTCTCATGTTCTTTCTTCTTAAATTGTTTCGCCAAACTGGCATATAGTCTCCTTAATTGTACAATTTTAAATTATATGTTTTATTAAAAATTATTTTTTCAGTTAAATGACTATTTTCTTCTAAACTGATAGGCACCATTTTATTATTGTAACCTACTTCACTACTCGCCCTCTATAGAAATTTTCGATTCAGTGCTTGTCTGATTTTCATAGCGTGATGACGTCTCTTTCGATCTGAGAGAAACGTGTTCGTTTAGTGTTTCATATAAAAGTGTTTGTTAGTGTGTTTCTTTTGAAGTTTTATGAAATGTGAATGAAGGGGTACTTTGCGGTTTATAGAAATTATGAAGTGGTAAAATAGACATAGTTTGTACACTTTATTTGAAAGAATGTGTTGCTTCTAAAAATCCAGTGATGAAAGCTCTTTTTTTTTAAATTTATTTCGTCTTAATACATTTCTAATTAATAAAAATTTGAAACCAACATACAATATATTTAAGGAAAATAAAATTGACTTAGAAAGTGTTTATTTTAAGGTTTACAAGAGTTATTGTCATTCTTGAATTTATATAAATTTTAAAGTGAAAGCGGCCAGTTATCATTATAACATTGATTTTAACTTCGGTATAAAATTCTACGCTGATCTTATGTTTATCATTGATTCTATGCCTAAAAATGTTTCCTGTCCATGATTTATTTATACATAATGTAAGAAAAAAATATTTATTTATTTATTTCACAAATTGCCTTATTTTGTTTTGGAGGCATTATCTAATTTTTGCGTATATAAAAGAAAACCATGATTTCAACAAAGTAAAGTTTTTTTTTTTTTTTTTTTTTTTTTTTTTAAGTACTAAACTATCTCCACTATAAAATAACTTTCATTTCAAATATCGAACTCTAAACTATCATCCAGAGATTGTTTTCTTTTTTTCATTATGAATATAAATATTTACTACAATATTGCGCGTACGCCATGCCGTAAACTCCTAAATAGAAAAGTAACAATCGCTAGTGATTAATCATATAATGCTATTTGTTTAATAACTATCTATCTATTTATATAAAATCCAAGTCTCTGTGTGTCCCTCACGATTCCGGTAGGACCGCCTCATTGAAATGAGTAATTATTGAAAAAAACTAATGCAGGGTTACCACAGGAGCGCCAAATGTTAGCCAACTTGGTGATAGATGGGTAATTTGGCGAAATTCCTATTTAAAACCATTAATCTTTCATAAAGGAGGTCACCGAAATTTAATTTAAACTCCGCTCTTTTAAGATATTTTTCAAAATCTATGAGTGAGAATTTAAAGTACATCTTTACATCTTCCTCCCGATGCTACTAATAAAATAACCGCCAATAGACGACGGTGTACTGTGTGAACTCCTAACTGCGCGATTTTAATGTGCCTTAGGTACTTTTCCAGTATAGGTGCCTTGGCGAAAAAGGAAATTTGGCAACATATTTTCGGGGAACCTATCCACTGTTTCATTTTACATACACACGCATTTTTAAAAAAATATTTATACGATTTATTTAATATAAAAAAGACGTTTCTCTAATTTTATAAAGAAACAGATGTGATTTGTACATAAAAACATCAATAATATACATATAAAATAAACATATAAAACAAACAAAAACGCTCATCAAGTTTGTTTCTATAGCTGATTATATGATTTGACAACAAATCTCGATATTTTTCCGTTATACGGACACCATGCCAAAATGTATGCTAATGCGCCAATTATTTCAAAATGCTAAAAGATATTTTTAATTTTATGCCAGCAGTTTAATATGAGTTTTATTTTATTGCTTTATTTTATAACAGTTATTTGTTCACTTAATTTAAGTATATAATTGTGATTTAATGAAATAGTTCGTAAAAGTCTGGAATTTTCAAATGTTATATTTTTTAAATGCTCACTTTAGTATCGACAATGTTTTTTCTTTTATTTTTGAAATGCTTCAATTCACGTGATTTTCATTTTGCGCCATCTATTACGCTTGACGACAAAGGTATCCTTATAACGGAAACGAACCCAAATCTTACTTTCTGATGCCCAAATTACACCAAGCTTTTTAAAAAATAAACGCCAAAGCTCCTACAGTGGAAAAGTAACAAACTGTCTATTATTTTGCGCTATCTGTGTTATAGTTTGTACTATATGTAAGTGGTGTGGAGCGAAGAGTTTAAAAATTAAATATTAAAGTTTCGGCACGGATATCATATAATACACACGTCGAATATTGGCGCGATTTTTTTTCTGACGCCAATGTCATATACACAACGGGTACTTAACTGGCGGCAAAGTGTCGTTATTTTGCTTGATATGGTAACCCAGATGTTGTTTATGCTGTTGATGTTTTCGCCAAATTGGCGTATATGACAATTGTGCCAAAGTTTCTATAAAGCAATATAAGACTAAAAAATTAAGAATAAAATAAATGCAAAATAAGACTAAAGAAGAAAGAAAAATCATGCTTTAAGCATAGAATATGCAGCACTTTCCAACACATCCTGAATGCTTTAACAAAACTTCGGGTACAGATGTCATATTCGCCCCATATTGGCGCGATTTTTTTCGGTTGCCAATTTGGCGAAAACATCAACAGCATAAACAACATAATCCGGGTTACCACATCAAACAAAATAACGACACTTTGACGCAAGTTAAGTACCTGTTGCCTATATGATATTGGCGACAGAAAAAAATCGCGCCAATATGGGGCGAATATGACATCTGTTCCAAACTTCGTTATTTAGGGAAATAAGATAACTAAGTAAACATTTTAGAAGACGCATAAAAATTTTTAAAAATTGATTTCAGCAGTTACCGTCCATAGCCAATAGTATCGTTATTACATGACACTATTTAGCCAAAATTTAATTTAAACTACTCTTAAAACTACCGAAATCACATTTCCAGATATTATCATCCATAGACGGTTATGTATCAAATTCTTTGCGTGACCCTGTATATCATTTTATCTATATTCTACAGACATTTCTTAGTAAACTAAATGCAGTTTAGCGTAAAAACGCATAACTCTTTTAAAAACCACCTTTAAGCAATTTACTCTCATACTCAGTAACCCTTACGAATTCTTTTGTGTAGCCCTGCATATGAACTGTAGCATTTATACACACAGTATAGTATGCATAAATGTAGTGAAACATAAAAGCGCATATCATAATTAAAAATTCATGTCTAGCAATCATTGCTTATGTACAATACTTCGGAGAAAAGTTGCTTGGCGAGAAAGAAGTTTGTCAACGTATTTTCTGACAACATATTTACTGCTTCATACTCACAAGCAATTTTTTCCATATGTATGAAATTTATTTAGGTAGTTGTTAGCTATCCCGTCGACCAGTTTCGCCAAATTATATAGATCGCCAAACCACTCGCCAAATTATACAAATTGACATAATTTTTATTTTAAACAACGAAAGATCAATTAAATTAGCAAAACATTAATAAAAATACAAATATAACGTCGAATTAAAAATCACTTGATGACGTAAGAAACACATGATCATGTTTAATGTCAACCATTATTGGCATTTAATATTACAATTTGGCAACAGTAATTTGGTCGACGGGATAACTAACAAGTACCTTTATTTAATGTAAAAAAAGCTATTTACCCATTTTTTATAATAAACAAAAGTAATTTTGCACAGATGTCATATTCGCCCCATATTGGCGCGATTTTTTTCCGACGCCAATTTGGCGAAAACATCAACAGCATAAACAACAACATCCGGGTTACCATATCAAGCAAAATAACGACACTTTGGCGAGAGTTAAGTACCCGGTGTGTATATGACATTGGCGTCAGAAAAAAAATCGTGCCAATATGGGGCGAATATGACATCTGTGCCGTAATTTTTGCACAGATGTCATATACGCATCGGGGTTGGCGTGATTTTTCTCTGACAGCAATTTGGCAGAAATCTCGCTTTCGAATACCAGTTACTTATACATTTTTAAATTATTTGCTATCATTTTGAAAAGGAAATAACTATAAATAAATAAAAGTTTGAATAATAGCTATAGAACAAAACAGTTTATATAATTAAAAACAGAAAATAAAAGCAAATAGACAATTTATTAATAAATAAAAAACAATAGCCTGGTTACCATAGCAGGCAAAATAACACCATTTTGGCGCCAGTTAGGTATCTCGGTACATATCTGAAATCTATGCCGTAATTTGTATATATATAAAAAAATATTATATATATTTAGAAACGATTTTTTATGTATATAAGTGCATATATAAACGAAAATAAAAGTTCATTAGATTTGTTTTCATAGCTGCTTATATTCTTTGGCAACATATCTCACTTTCTGATGCCCGAATTGCGCCAAGCTTTTTTTAAACATGCGCTATAATGGAAAAGTACCTAAATAAATAATTAACAGAAATAACCAATTATACAAACTAAAACTTTTTATTTCGAGATCAAAGCATTGTTTTTAATTTCGATTAAAAATACACATATCCTTGGATAACTTTAGTTGAAATTAGGTTCACAGCTTAATATCTCATTCCATAAACCCAAACAAACACAAGTGATTCATTCATCGTGAAACTTAAAAAAATTTTAAATCATTGACGTAATCATTCACAGAGTAAGTTCTCCAACAATCAATGGACAATATTCTAATGACATCATAGTAGGTAAAATGGTGGCGGTATCGATTGTTTATGGTTTGAAATCACAGATTTAATTTTGCAATGTCTCTTAGTTACATTATTTTATTGTCATATTTATGAGCTCAGAACAAAAGCATATTTTTTCATTGTTTAGTTATTAAAGACAGAAAAAAATTATAAATGCATGATTTGAAAAATTTAAATAATTTTCTTTCTTAATACTAAAAAATAACATCGGGAAGTAACAGCGGGTTTAAGTTAAATAAGTTTAACTGTTTAATTCTGTTTAATGTTCAAAATAACTCTATTTATTAGATTTCAGTAAACAACATCAGAGCCCGATTAAACTTTGAAGTTAGCGGAATTACAATGTCATTTCAGGACCTTTCTTTTGGAGAAGCTTTTCTAAATTTCATATATACATGGAAAATCTTCAGTGTTAGAAATATTATTCTTAGGACTGACATAACATGAGAACGGCCTGCAATTTTGCACAAGTTTTTGAAAACTACTTTATATCAGAAATTTTGCTAAAAACTGGTTACTTTTTTGTTATAACGGCCCACACTATTAGGATTATGACAAGTTGTAGCCAATTTCGCCAACGTCGTAACCAAGATCGTGAAGCACACACATATAATACCATATAATACCACTTCATGAAATCGTATACGATAATTTAATAGTTTTTACCTTACTTCAAGTGTAAAATTTATTTATTTTTAAGGTTTAACAATCTAAATTGTCCAATATATGAATTTAAAAAAATGTAAACAAAGATTGAATAGACATGACCGCAAAAAGCCTCAAACCTGCATAACATTTGGAACCAAACTGTGCAGATTAGTGGTCTTCTACTGTACACAGTTTTTCATAAATGTGTTTTGTTCTTTAAATGTGTTATTTTCATCTATCACTGCGGAACAAGCGAGAAAACTCATATTCTTGCACTTGAGTTGTATATATCTTTATATCTAAATTTCCGTCATTTTTGACGGGATACCTTTCTAGTTTATAATAAAATCTGAGTGCAGGAAACTGTCGGACCAATGTCGGTGCGAACCACTCTGGTCTGCGAATAGACCGTAGCTAAACGCCATGTTAGGCTTAATGAAAAACATATCCTAGCATATGACGGCTAAATGATAATTTGTTCTTCTTGAAATCATGTCTGCTCAGCATATTTTCACATAAAACATGTATATCATATCCATTTTTAAAGTATTAATTTCTAAATTAAAATTAAGCTATTATAAACATAGAAATCAGATCTAAACAAATGATACTGTTGCCATTCAGATTCAAATTTCAACAAATCTGCAAACGAATGAATGACTCTTTGAACGCTTCATAAAAAAAAAAAAAATACAGGTTAACGCCGATGCTAGACAGAAAATATTTGTAACAGTATATTAAAACTTTAAACTATTTTAACTTTGTTTAAAACCTTCAAAAACTAATCAATTAAGTTCTAAATTTAAGGGCCAAATCATCATTATCAACAAAAACAAATTAAAAATTAAAAATAACGGTTAACTATCGCCATCTGATGGAGAAAAGACATAACTTTCGCTCTAGAAAGGTCCGTACAAGCACATTGTATTACATGCATTTTTAATTTATTCAGAATGATTATTATTTTGCACAATATCAGATTTCCTGTGACATTTGTTTTCTGTCTTATATGACAAAGTAAAAATTATCCGAATTTGAATATCCAAAACTTTTAAATGCATTTACAATAAAGAATTATTTTAATGGCACTTTAGTATTATTGAAAGGGAAATTAACTCTTTATGTACTGAATTATGAATTCATCAAAATTTCATCTTCTAAAGAATTCTTCATGAATTTTTGAAACAAAATTAGGAGATTTACATTGTCATTTAATAAATTATAGAAGAATTGAAGGATTTAGAAGGATTCATTAAATTTGAATTTTTAGGGATTTTTTGTAATATTTACAACCCCACTGAAATCTTTTATTTTACATAGTTTTCTTAGTATTTTGTAGGAATTAGGAAATCGGAATTGGGAATTTGGAATTCTACAAATATAATGTTCTTACAATTGAAATATAGAAATATTTCTGAATTCAAAAATCCCCCCCCCCCCCTCTAATGCCAAGAAAGCTGAAAAGATGCAAAGGCCAAACAAATCATACTTTAAAAAGTGTTTTTTTTTTTTTTTTTTTTTTTTTTTTTTGTGTGTGTGTGTGTGAACCCATAGTGCATCTATAACTAAGTAACGTACTAAAGTAGTGCATCTATAACTCATTCTAAATTGCATTGCTACTAATCGATTTATTAAATTAATTTTACAACAAGTTATTTTAATGGTACTTATAAGTACCGTCAGTAAATAAAGGGTTAAAGGGGGAATCTTTTCTGTACCGAAGGCTGCGAGCAGCGCCTATGAAGGCCTTGCTAATTCCCAATAAATTAGAAGCTTATGTTTCTTTCTAAATCTTTTGGTGTCAACTTTCTGTTGTAATCGTATTTTTTTTTTTTTACAATACATTTCATCAGATTTGTAGACATTGCAAATAAAATGAATATTTCTTATCGGTACAACATATTTTAATTATCTTGCAGATAAAATTATGAATTTTAATATAGTTTATAGCGAAAAAAAAAAGTCCTGCTAAACAACAGATTTTTAATGTAGTGGGAACCTAAACAAGCGTTTTCGTCATAGAATGTGTAGCTGGAAATGTCGCGTTTAAGCGCTGGTGACTAAATTGTAGTTTACATAATTTCTTTGTTTTAATCATAAAAAAATCAAAGGATAATATTTTTTGATTACCCAAATGCATAAAGCATCTTTTTTTTGCCCTTAAAGTCAGAAAAATATTTTTTTAACTATTGTTTTGAAGATTTATCTTATACTTTCCGTCATTTTTCGTCATAGAATGTGTACCTGGAAATGGCGAGTTTAAGCGCTAGTGACTAAATTGTAGTACACATAATTTCTTTGCTCTCATCATTAAGAATCAAAGGATAATACTTTTTGATCGACAGAATGCATGAGGCATCACTTCTTTTTTAAGTCAGAAAAACATTTTTTAACTATTGTTTTGAAGTTTTATCATTCACTTTCCGTCATTTTTGACTGGGATTATATATTTTTACGGGGAAAAATATTTTAAAAAGTAAATAACAGTTTTGTAATTTTTTTAAGTTTTTTAAGAAGTTGACATCTCAGTCACAATGTGAAATCTCTGAGTGGTGGTATTTTGGTCACAGATGTGACGTGACAACAGTGACGTACAGTGACGTTACAATGACTTCACTGTGACCATGCATGCTATGAGGGTGGGCCAGCTATGACCCACCTCGGTTGTTCTAGGTATTCAAAAAATACCATAATTCTAATGCTAAACAGCGTTTTAAGTAAACTAATGAATTTAAACGAAATTTGTTTAATGAATTTAAACGAATCCCAATTAAGAAAAACTGTTTTTTATAAAATTTTTAACGGTGCAGATTTAGTTAGTATTTTGTGATAGAATAGCACTCGCCGAAACATGCAAAAATATGACATTGATTGGTTGTGTTTATGACGGCCAATTATCAACACGAGGGATATGGGCTCTAAGGGGGGAAGTGTCCTTCGTGGGGGTCTTTCTAAGAGAACCTAACCCGTATTAACGCTTGGAAATCCAAGGTTCGGAGAAAACCACGAAAACTACGAAAGATTAGGCCGACTGGTGCGATTGGGTTCGAACCCAGTACCTCCCGTCTACCAGCTTCGAGAGCAAAACTTCTCGGCCACTGGTGGGGCAATATGACATTGAAGATGTTTGCAGTATTTTTCGGTATTTATAATATTAAATGTACTAGATATAATATAAAAAAGCAATCTTTCAAAGTTGTTACTCTTTTAATGAAAAATAAGTTATTATTATAGCTAAAATAAATTTATTTATATTTATGATACATTGGAAGGTAAATCCATTGAAAGAAATATTTACAAGAAAGTATAACTGCACAAGTCACAACTCGAAATATTAAATATCTTTCTACGTTTTCTTTTAGGCCTTAAAATAACATAAAAACCATTTGTTTTAGAAATAAACAGAATATATTAGAAAAAATATCGCATATCTCTTTGTTCAATATTTTTACAGAACACTTACAGTTATTTTCCATTAAAAAACTGCAGGCTCGGACATAAATTCGGATAAATCTACTATTGCTTTCTTCTAAACAAATGGATTCTTCATAAGCAACCATCAATTCAGAAACAATATTTGTTTTGTATGGTACTTGGCAGAATGGAATTTCAGAATAAGTTAAAGTAGGAATAGAAATTTTAAATGTGTTACTACATTTTTTGCATTTGTATGTATAGTTGTTTCGATATCTGACGAATACAAACTTAGATAAAATATTTATGTGTAGAAGCTATCTTTAATATCTAACGGAGTTTAACAATATTTGCTTCATTTAATCCGAGAATTTGTATCAATAAATGAAGCTAAGATTTATATTTAAAATTAGTAGTATCAAAAATCTCTTATAATGAACCATATTGTCAATATTGGAATTGACCATAGGTATAATCCACAGGTTATCCCTAAATTAATCGAGAAGTTTAATAGTTATCGCCAATGCGCTCAGTTAACCCGTCTTATTTATAGAAAAATGTCGTTAATTCCAGAAATGTTTGACAGATGAAGATGAATTTTTAATAGAAAACAGAAATATTCTTGTTGCCTCCTCCTCAAAATATATTTTTACAGCTATTACCAAAAAGCAAGATCCTGTACCAATTTTATTTCATTCTGATGTTTATGAAATCCATGTGCAAGTCAATACAGGTTTGTTAACATCATATATTGGCATGACAAAACGATGCCTGTTTGAAAGAGTTAAAGAACATAAAAGGTATATAAAATTCAATAGACACTCTACAGTTCTATCTAGATTAGCGTTTAAAGGCAGTATTAAGACAGTTCATTTTGATGATGTAAAAATTATTTCTAGCTATTCCATCCCTTTTAAAATCCTTATACGAGAATGTATAGAAATTAGTCTGTGGAAAAACGAAGTATGTAATGAAATTATCTCATTTCAGATTTCTAATGTTTGGTTAAATATTTTGAAGGAAATACATTTGTAAAGTTAATTTAAGTTTTTCTTGGTTTTTGATAATAGTGCTATAGCCAAACAACAGATAGCGCCATATCCGATGCAATATTGATTTTGATGTTATGAAAGTGTCTGTGTTGTGCATAACTTTGCTCCGTAGATGTCCAGAACCCTCCCCCCCCACACACACACACCTCCTCTGATGATGGCTCATTAGAAAGAGCATGAAACGTTGTGTGTATTTTAATGTGTTTTTACTATAGTGTTTTTAATTAAGTATACAGTACAATTTATGTTGTACGCTGATGAGTATCGTAAGTGCTTTTAATCATTAAAAGTCTCTTACTTATCAAAACTTTTAAGGATTCTCACAAAACCATCAAAAACGTATTCTACTATTAAAAATAGTTAATATCGTAGGGTTGCAAATCTTCTATTTTTTTTTTAGAAAAACTGAAGATTTACTATAATTTATATATTTCATAGCATTAGAATATCTTCTGCTACTGTCTACAAGTAAGATTGGGATTTTTTATTGTCCTGTGTATTACTACTTTGAGACTTTAGATATCCCACGATTCATTTAGCATGAATTGGTGGTATGCATCTAGATTTCTTTGACGTGTTTATTTTGAGTAATGGTGGTTTTCCAAAGGTAATCAAAGATTATTTAATCGCAGAATTTTTTAATTACGCGAGGCGAAACTTTACTATTCGGAAATGTTAGTAGTCGCGAATAGGGTATCTTGTACATAACTATCACTTTAATAGACCCATTTATAGAAGTGTAACTTCAGCAGTAAAATCTTTTCAATGTATGAAATCGTTTCTGCAGATTGTTAATTAAAATCAATTAAAGTGACTTTTTGACTTATTAGAAGGAAGGAACTGTGCTAGGCATCAGTCTGTTTAGGCCATATTGCTACTAAAACGATGTCTACAAAGATTGCTTTTTAAGTTACCTCAAATATATCATCTTATAACTCTGTAATTCCTGTGCAGTCATCACTCTCAGACGACATTGTTATTAAGCTCATAAGTATAAATAAGTTTGTTTTATTTATTGGTAATGAATGTTTTAATTCCGTTATGGAATATAAGCTGAAACCAATTAGCTATTTATGCTAATTTAACAGAAAACGGATTTATTTTTCTTAATCATTTTCACGGCGAGAGAGATATATTTGAAAAAAAATCATGCTTCAAAATTATTTAAAAAATAATAATAATTCCCAAAAATGCGATGCAGTTTTTCAAATAAATTGCAATATAGATTTCAAGAAAATTGCATTTGAAAGTACATATTTTTCCTGATTCGTCAGTGTATAAATTGAAAACCTGCGGTATTTCAAAATTAAAAAAATTGCAAAAACGTATATTATAAAGGACAGACCTTTCTAGGCGTAACGCTGGTGTCATTTTGAACAGACAGCAGCAGACGGTCAAATTTCGCTTTTAGTGCAACTTTTGAATTTTTTTAAACTCCTAATCATCGCAAATTTAAATTTTACACCGTGGAATAGGGAAAAAATGTAATTTCAAATTTAATGTGTTTGAAAACTGTATCGTAGTTTGTTTAACGGGTATCAGGACTCATAAAACTAAAAAAAATTTCGAAATATTTATTCTTTTTAGATGTTAAGGTCTTATATTTTCTGAACATTTGATATAATTATTTACTTGAAATTCCCATTAGAACAGAAGTTATGGCTTTTAGAATTATACCCGCTCAATGGCTGTAGCGGCATTTCCGAAACTTTGAAATCATGTTTCTCCAAATAACGTTTTTGGGTATAACGCACAGGCTATTTCAAACGCATCTGAATATTTTTTCAGGAAATTTTCAAAACAGATGTTTCATGTTAGTCTGTATAAATTGAACCTAAAATTTCATTTTTATTGTTCAAATTAGCAGTTTTTAGGTGATTATATTGTTGAAAGTTTCAAAATTTTGTATTATCTAAATACAAATTTGCATTGAAAATATCAAAATGATTTTTATTTACGTTCAGAGGAATTATTATAATCTGAAGTATAATTATGCACAAAAAATGTCAGTCTAGTAGCAAAATTTATTTTGCAATCATGCGCTTAGCTGTTATACCAATTTTCTGCTTGACAAATGTCTGACAGTTTGGAGCCCCCTATAAATACTAATTCTGCATCTGGCAATTTTTTTAAACACATGACATGAAAGAGCATACTAAGATCTTTCATTCCAATTAAAAATGTGTCTTTAAATCATATAAATTTTAAGATATTAAATGTTGAATGTGGTCTTAAAAAAAAATCAATTTTAAGAGTCCTGGGACCCTCTTAAAAACTGTATCGCCATTTACTCAATTTTTATTGTTTTAAAAATAACATTCAAGCATGATTTTTTTAAAAATCTGTCTCTATCGTGTGCAGTCGATTATGAAATATAAATTCATCTGCACTTAAGTTAATATAAATAGCTCATAAATTGTTTACTGCTTATATTCTATAAAGAAATTAATAAAACATCCATTAATCAATAAGTAAAATAATGGAATATACATATAACGCAAATTTAATACAGGCAATCGAATTCCATGCTTAAACCACTCAAATGAACCGAATCAAAAAACCTGATTTTTAGTATTGTTAATGGATATTCTAAAATATATGTTAAATGTAAAAATTCTATTAGAGTTATCAATAATAAAAAAATAGTAGATCCATGCGAGATATCAGAAATAATATATACGAGGGGATATCAATAAGTTTTTGTCCTCAAATTGAAATAACTGAGTACAATTTATGAAATTGATCCATTGTATTAGTCCTTTTCTAAGTAGTCGCCCTGCACACAAACACATTTCTGCAAACGGTATTTCACCAAAAGGGGGGGGGATGTATTCCAGGAGGCGCGATAGTAGACCCAAAGGAGGGCATTTTTCTAACTTTTGTCAACCCCCACATGTGACATATTGTTGGAAAGGAATGTGACCACATATTCATGTTATGCACCCCCGAGCCTCTTCCCCAAATTTGCCCCCCAGCGACATGAATGGTGTCCGAAAATTTTAGAAAAGTGTCCCCTCACGAAGGTCAAATTCGGGGGTTGGGGGTTCAGGATGTGCATAACATGAATATGTGGTCACAGGCCTTTCCAACCATATGTCATATGTGTGTTCGGTAAAAGTTAGAAACATTTCCCTCTTTGGGTCTACTGTCAGACGTCCTGGAATATATCCTCGCCCTCTTTTTGAAATACAGTTTGCAGAAATGTGTCACTGTGCACAATGACTGTATAAATTAAATTTAAAAATCAAAAAACCCGATCTGAAGAAAAAGCGATCTGATTAATTATTTCTTATCAATGTGAAACATTTTATTTTCAATTCCTACTATTAGCTCATACTCTCGCTATATATATCTTGTACAAATTTTCAATCGTTAATAAAATACTTATTATTCATCCAATCAAGCTGAAATAATTTTCTTAAGTTGTATTGGATGACACTTGATGTTAATCCAGTTTTTGTTTCAAATATTAATTCATAAATTAAATTAAATTAATTAATTTTCAATAATCGAGAGAGCTCCCTTCTTGATGAAGATATTTTAAGACCGAGAGAGCCCACTTCTTGATCAAGGCATTATAAGCTCCACTCAAAAGGAAAGAAGAATGGGAGAAAAAATTGTCTTATTGACCTAAGTAGGAATTGACATAAAATATTTTTTTTTTTATATTACTTACCTGTCTCACCGCCAATTACGGATTTAGGTAACTTCATCACAATATCATTGATATTATCGTCATTCATTTGAATAGTATCAGTAAATACAAAGTGGTTTCAATCCTTTTTTTCTGAAAAAATGTGCTTCGAATTTATCCCGAGTGCTTTTCCGGAGTTTGTGGATAAACTGCGATAGGAATGTTACCTTAATTATTCCATTAACTTTCGCAAATTTTATTGACTTAATATTTATATTGCTTTCATGATTATCAAATAAGAGAAGGGTAGGATCAGTTTTGGAACAACTAGAATATTAGGCTAATGCACAATTGCTTTAAAAAAATTCTGCGGTCATCCACCAGCTTTGATGAGCAAGTCCAAGCCTATGGGATAGGGCAGCTCTGACCATGAACTCTTTGTAATTATTCCTTGGGAAAACGAATACTGTTTAACAGAGTTACCTGATGCAGAAACAAAGGTGTGCCAAGTTGACCACGTTCAGCTGATGTTACGTCAGAAAATTGCTTTCACCACGTTTTACTACTATATTGGAGGCTTGTGCTCTGTCATTAAACCTGTTTCATCACAGTTATATATTATATCCCGTGTGAATTTTTAGCGATTCATAACTGACTAAAGGGGTTTAAAAAATATCAACATTAGCTTTGTTGAAACTTGTACTTCTTTTTAAACTAATGGTTTTCGTAAGAGAAATTAATGAATTTTGTTGATTAAAATCTTGTAGCCAATCATTTCCAGCAGGCTTGTTAGTGTCCCAAGACAGGGACATATTTCGAAAATTGAAAGAAATTGAATTCTCATATGCACAATTGTTAAACCATATTCCATATTAGATGTTTAGAGCAAATTTGAAGATAACTCTTTTTATTGACCTTCACTAAAAACTTTTGTATTACCAAATGGGTGTGTTGAAATTCATCTGCCTGTGAATTATTACATTTTAAAACAATTCTTTCTAAACAGGACTTTTCAATGCCGCAGGCTTTAGCTGCTGATCTAACAGATACTCCTTTGCAGTCTTCTTCAGATACAGCACACATCATTTCTTCTTCAGCAATTTGATTTTTCTAAAATTTCCTTTTATGTTTTCGAAGCATATTGACATTTCGATGATTTTTGGAAAAGGAAAAAATACCAAACTTGTAGGTATATATTATTGTAATATTTGCATATTTTTGTTCTACATAGTAATGCATTTATTCTTTCTGCATAAAAAAAATAAAACCATAACTTAAATTTTACAAAACATAAATAATATTTTGTTTAAATAATAATAAAACACAAGGGGTTGAAAGGTACATGTCCCTTTCAACCCTTCAGTTACTGTCCCTTTCAATCCCATACCCACCTAGCTAAGTAAACGGTGTATTCATGCATGACAGTATTTTAGCTAACAAAATATACCGGTCTTCATATAAAGTGCGTACTTTATAGTGCTAAATAACATAAATATTATAATGCTAAATACAATATTAATTTTTTAGAGAAAAAAAGAAAAGCAAGATCGAAATTTACTTTTTTATGTCAAAAACAAGTTTTGATTTCAGCACCTACAACGCTACAATTGCTGACGTCAGTTTTAAGGATGGATTATTAAGGGAGAACAAGTATCGTCATCGATTGAGCCAAAGTTGAAAATTTCTGCATTTTATTTTCGTCCTCAAATTTTGAGTGTCCCTTTCATCCCTTGTCCATTTCATCCCCAGTCTCCCTACGAAAACGCTGTAGTTTCTTAACCAATGAATGAAGCTCAACAGTTTTTTCTTTACTTTGACATATACTTAGAGTTTGATAAAGTATTCAAATACACAAATATTTTTAAATATTAATTAATTCAATCATAACGACAAAAGTTGCTTTTGAAAAATATGAATATTGAAATATGCATTTTGCGGACACGATTTTACAAATTCTACTGCAGATATATGTTTAATGTTTCATATTTCGTTACTTATAATACAATATTTTACGCAGAATCTAAATTTGAAAGTATATTTAAATTCTTTAACATAATTAATGGCTTTTCTATTCAAATTATTTAAATTTCACGAAAAAATGTATATATATATTTTTTTTCAATCCACAATTGTCTGTGACAAAAATTCGACTTATATTATTATGTACTGATATCATATTAACGTTCAGCAAAAAATAGCAAATTTAAACTAAAAATTTACATAATTTCAAGGTTCTATGATAATTAGTTTTAAAATGAGAGTGCACGCAATACCAAACAATAAATTTTTAGAAAAGAAACGGCTTCAAGGTTGGCTTATAACATTACGGCAAATGCTTATGCAAGATATTTTTACCCATAACTTCTGCTCTAATTGGTTATTTTTGTAAAATTCTTTTTGCAGTGAATTCGTAACTTTTGAAAGTATCCGTTCTGAAATCTGTGAAAAATCTTTTTTTTTTTTTTTTTTTTTTTTTTTAGGTCAACGTAATCTGTCCCTTAAAGTTTCCATTTTAAAAAGATTTTCACATACTTTCTATAAACC
This sequence comes from Maratus speciosus, assembly GCA_963932465.1. Classification (NCBI taxonomy): domain Eukaryota; kingdom Metazoa; phylum Arthropoda; class Arachnida; order Araneae; family Salticidae; genus Maratus; species Maratus speciosus. The sequence goes on from OZ010786.1 coordinate 475,271,415, forward strand.
GATCAGAATATCTTGCCCATTTAATCCGGCTATACCATGTTGCATCTCCTGGTTTTGTGTTAAAACGAATGCCTAAAAGAAATATTTATATAAAACTATATGAAAAATCACTTGAATGTATCAAATTAAATTGATATTTGCTTAATGTGATAAAATACTTTTAACAAGGCAAAAAATACCTTTATTCATTCGTATTAGACATGTTTCAATGCTCCGACGGCAACATTCTCAATAATAAATATGATACAAATATTTTCGCAATTTTTGTTTTTATTTGAAAACTGTTAACAAAAATCACGCGAACTCAAGCATTAAGAAAACAAGCGGGGGATGAAGCGAGCTATGCTCGGTCAAAATTAACTTGCTGTTCAACACGATATAATATTTTCATTGTATCATTATCTCTGTATTATTGCTATAAAGTATGTTATTTTATAACAGTATTATTTACAAAAACAATCAACAGGAAAACTATGTAAGGACGTTTTTCTAAATTTTACATTATTTACACATGTACAACGAAGGAACATCAATCGAAATTACATTTTTAAATTGACTCTTATTGGTTTAACCATGTATCTCGAGTCCTATTAAGAATTTCTAAAAAAATTCTTCACATTCTGAAAGAGTTTTGTTCGCCAAATATAGTCAATTTTGGCGACATTCTTTCATTTGGCGCCAAGTATGTGTTTTGGGCATTCGTAATCTTGAAAGTCGATTTTTTGACCAAATGTCGCCAATATTTAGCCTGATATTGCCAATTTCGCGACTTCGTGAACCTGACCATTAGTGACCCAATATTCAAATCTGCTCTAACATGTGACTTTATGGACTTCTGGTAATCTAATACGGTAGGATACAAAACTCAGTTAAAATCGTTTAAACCGTTTTATAGATAAAATAACCTTGACCCGCAACGACCCCAAAAGACTCACTAATCTAATTTTCTCGAACATGTGATCCAGCCCAGTGATCTTCTCAAGACCGAAGTCGGTAGAATACAAAATATTTTCAATATCGTTTGAGCCAATTTTTAGATACATTTAGCTGGACCCGGACACATAGTGATCCAAAATGATCCACTAATCGAATTTTCTCGATTATGTGACCTAACCCAATGGTGTTTTCGAGCTCGAAAACAATAGAATACAAAATTTAATCAAAATCGGTAGAGCCGTTATCAAGGTAAAATGTACATACACACACGCGCACACACATACACACCCAATTTTTGCTCGTATTATAATATAAAATAACTGCAATATTAAAAATGGATATTTGTGAATGTAAATTATTTAACACTATTGTTTCAGTTTTCTGTAAAGCATTTCTTTCAAAGTTTTAGGACGCTTCATGGATGCTGAATCATTGCATACATTCTCGCTGCGTAATAAAAACTAAAATATGAAAATAAATGTATGAAAAAATATGTAGAATATAAATCAAAATATGAAAACTACATTAAAAACTGGTCTTAATCGTATAGTTAATAATAAATACTTCACCTTTGACAATACAAAAATATGTAAAAATAGGTAGAATATAAACCAAAATATTAAAAGCACATTAAAAAGTGCACTTAATCTTATAGTTAATAATAATTATTTCACCTTTGACAAAAAAATTTATAAAGAAAATACTGTGAAAATAGGTTTTCCTTAATCAGGACTTTTAGCCGAATTCATACAACGACCTGTAGAAACAGATATATTCAGTAAATTAGACCATACCCCCCCCCCCGCCCCCATATATGAATCAGATACGTTGTTGTTCGTTTTATCATATGGCAACAAATGGATAACTTAATCAATCTTCTTAACGCAGATTAAAACCTTGACTCTAAAATTAAATTTCCGCTGGAAATGGAACAGAGTGGCACACTACCTTATTTGGATGCATTATTAATCAGAACGCATTAAGGTACATACTGTTTACAGAAAAGCCGTAGCCAATCCCAATATATACCTCATAACATGTAAGCACCGTTTTCCTACAAAATTTCTGCATTTAGGCATTCTCCAAGAAAGCTTTTACAGTCTGTACCACGGAGCATTTAGCCAACAAAATAAATAAAATATATGACAGCCCAAGAAACAATGGCTAAAAAGAAAGCACAATGGATAAATTAATGAAGAGCATGAGAAATAAGAAGAAAAGTAATTTCAATGTACAAAATTTCAGAGTGTCCTCTTTACAATATTTCCCACGTTTCTTCGCAAAATTTTAATATAAACTCAATAAATGCAATATCTCCATAGATGCAAAACCTTCTGTAAAATTAGAAAACATATGTTAGAAAATCGACCCAATAGAGCCAAATAGGTTATCAGGAGTAAATGAAGTAACTATCACAAAAGAAGATTGAAAACTGCAATTTTATATAGGAATAACAAACAGAATGTTTAAAACTAGGATCAAAAAACACATAGCAGGCATCAAATACAACATGAAAACTACAGCTTTAGCTAGACTATATAATAAAGAGCCTTTACAGATTAATTTTAAAAACAGCAGAATAATTTATCCATCAAGATTTTTCTTGCCATCCATTATCCGCGAAACAATAGAAATCTTCTTACGCAGTGAGAATATATGCAACGATTCAGCATCCACAGAGCTTCCTACACTGTTAAAAAAAAAAAAAAAAAAAAAAAAAAAAAAAAAAAAGAGACTAAAAAATGGAAATACTACTGGCAATCTAGACGCCAGTACTATTTCCGGTTTTTTTTACGTGAATTTTTACCCATAAATTACAGTTTTTTTTTACAGTGATAAAATTTGGAAAGAGATGCTCTACAGAAAAATGGAACGATAGTATTAAATAACTCACGTTCCCAAATATCCATTTCTAATATTGCAGTTATTATCTATATGCTTGGTTTGCGTGATTTTTATTTATCAGTTTTAATTTTTTTTTTTTTTTTTTTTTTACGGAAATATTTGTATCACATTTATTATTGAGAATTTTGACGCCGGATCAACGAAACATGTCTAATATGAATAAATAAAGATATTATTTTGCCTTGTTGAAAGTATTTCATCATTTAAAGTAAATATTAATTTAATTTGAAATATCTATACTTAAAATAATCAAAATTTTATTTAAATTTAAATTTAAATATTTGTAATTTTCTCAACTTAGACGAATCCTTATTCTTCTTATAAAGCTTAGATAAATATTTCAAGGGGGAGAATTTAATAGTTTTAGAATAATTAATTATGTCAATAGTTAAATAATACTTCAAAACTTTAATGCTGGAATATAATTCCGAAATGAAATGAAGAAATAAGCTTCTTTACGATGTACTGATAATATTTATACAACGTTCCTGACTGATAATTAAAACAAGAAGTTTAATTAATCTTCAAATATTAATTTACTTAGGCATACAAATTGATTTTAAGTGCTTTTGAATAGTTTAAAAAACATTAATTTGAACTAATCATTATATAACTTTATATTTTATGCCATTCAATAAGGATTACGTTCTGTTTGACAGGACTTATAATGTAGTAAAAAAATAACTAGAAATACTAAGAGTATAATGAAGGGAACGAATATTTTTTTCCAACTGGATTAAATCATATTCGAGGATGGAGTATCACAGTTGACGTTTATTCCAACAGAGCGAAAAATGTCCAGACCAGGAATCGAACCTGGATACTTGGCGTGCCGTGCCAATGCCTTACCTGTTAGGCTATCCGGACGATAACTGGCTGGCATAATGCTCATCCGAATTCATCCGAGCATTCATCCGTTTCATTCATCCGAGGTATACAGGAGTTTCCGTGTTAAAACACACTTTCATCATGTAAATGCTATAGTTATAGCTCGGATGAATGAAACAAGCGCTGCAGTTCGCAGCCAAGTCCAACAAATAAGAGTGAATTATGCCAGCCAGTTATCGTCCGGATAGCCTAACAGGTAAGGCATTAGCACGGCACGCCAAGTATCCAGGTTCGATTCTTGGTCTGGACATTTTTCGCTCTGTTGGAATAAACGTCAACTGTGATACTCCATCCTCGAGTATACTAAGAGTAATTTCAAACCTTATGCAATTCTTTAAAAATATAAAAGAATAATCATGGTAATAAACATAAAAAATACATTAGACATATGGTAATGTTGGCATTATTAACTGTTCTTAATTTATAAATGTAAAGAAATTAGACGGAGAAAAATAAATACTAATAAATTCTTCAGTCTAAATAATTATATTAGATATAACCTGTCCGTACTTTATTTCCTAATTATATTTCATTTATTATTTTTTTCTTTTTTAGATCGAGCATTGTAAAAAATATATTTTTTAATGCATAATGCAAAACTAAGGCCCTAACGAATTACTCTATTTTTTTTTTTTTTTTTTTTTGCTATCACAATAAAAAATCTGATATTGCTACATGAATTATTATTTGTTAGTTCAGCAGTGGTTTTTTTATTTTTTAATGACTTATATATAAACGATATACCCTACATCCCTAAAAATGTATCACATTTGTATGAACTGCTTGTAATTATTTTTAACCATTACGTTTCTTAATAAATGAATTACAAGATGATATCTGAAAACATATTTTAAAATTCTTTTGTCATAAACTGAGGTAGTACTGGTGTTGTTAAAATTTATGTGTATTTGTTTACATTATATATTTACATAATTATATGTTCCTCAGCATTGTTAATATTTAAAGGGACATATTTAAATAATCTGCTAACATACTTTTTAATTATAACAGTTTGTTTGTTTTTTCTATTTTCTATTTAGGACAAGAATAAATTGATATAAAACTTATCAAAGTAAACAGACTAAAAATATTTAAAAGTGTCAATTATGTGGAACTTCTTTACGATTAATTATGTACTAGATGGTACCCTTCAAGATTTGACGGTAAATAACTTGAATGTTTCATTAGAAAAATTGTTGAGTTTTTAATAAATTGCTTTTAAAGTAATTATTGAAATTGTGATAAATTTCTATATAGCATGTTTCCTATTTCTTTATAGCGATTGAGGGTACAGTCAGCCAGACCTATTCAATGAAGTCACAGCATTTTAACTTTATGATTTAGAACCAATTATGCTTCTTTTCACCAGAAATTCAACTAAAAATAGTGGGTAGAACATTTAGTTTTATTTACTACGGCCTCATTTTTTCTATAAAATAACAGTATTTATATTTATCTAATTATTATGATTTTTTAACTACATGAGAATTAAAAGATGCCATGAATTTTATTTTTATCAGTCTCATTCTCTAAAAGCCCAAATTTGAAAGTTGCTGCAGTATATAATTGTTATTACTTGATTTTTTTTACACTTTTATACATTTTTTAAATACACTGCTCAAAACAATTAAAGGATATTTGAAGTTTTATATAAAATAAAGATATAAACGAATTTTTTTTTTTGCCGAAAATAGAAGAAGAGAATCACAAATGCAAATTTTTCTGGTTTTCAAACTGTGGAGTATGCAAATTTTGAGTTCGACGTCATAAACGTCGCTTCAGCGGCAGCGAATGAAATTTGACTTTCAACTGGATAAAAGAGAATGAAGACAAGGATGATCGGCATTCAGTGATTGCTTTGTTTCGATGAGTACAATGTCTCAGCGAAGTCATTTGAAAGATTCAGAAGCTTTGAGAATTGTTGGTAGGTTAGAAGGGGGCCAAACTCAAGCCGAAGTAGCGCAAGCCATTTGAGTGTCACAAAGTGTCATTTCCAGGATCTGGAACCGTTTTTTGGAGAGTGGATGTGCAGGCCGAAGACCAGGGCAAGGTCGTAGACGGGCAACAACACCCAATGAAGATCGGTATTTAGCGTTAACAGCTCGGAGACACCGAAGCATGAACGCTACTCTTCTCCAACAACACCTTCGCTCGGCTACAGGCACCACGATTTCAACTCAGACTGTCCGAAACCGGCTCCATGCTGTAGGTCTGTATGCTCGCCGACCGATGGTATGTGTTAGATTAACATCAAGGCGTCGTCGCGAACGCAGGGAGTGGGCAACCGAGCATGTCAACTGGAGAAAAAATGAATGGAGCAATATTCTTTTTTCTGACGAGTCCCGTTTTTCTGTGCATCCGGATAATAGGCGTATTTTCATCTGGAGGGACCGTGGCAGTAGGAATAATCCTGCGTTCGTGCACGAAAGTGTCAGATTTGGCGGTGGAGGAGTGTTGGTGTATGGTGGCATCTCCATTGACGGGCGCACTGACCTCTACATCATTCGAGATGGAGCTCTGACTGGTCGCCGATATAGGGATGAGATCCTCAGACCTATTGTAGTCCCTTACGCTGCAGCAATCGGAGATAACTTCATTTTAATGGACGATAAATGCAGGCCACATCGTGCAAACCTGGTGGATGATTTCCTTTTCGAGAAAGGAATCGTTCGAATGGAATGGCCAGCGTGTTCTCCAGACATGAATCCAATCGAACACGTTTGGGATGCTCTAGGAAGACGAGTTTCTGGCCGCCAACAACCCCCACAAACTCTCCAAGAACTGGAAAGAGCTCTTCTGGAAGAGTGGGGAAGAACACCCCAACTCGTCATTAATAGCCTCATTGAGTCCATGCCTGAAAGGTGTTCAACGTTGCTGGCCGCCCGTGGAAACCATACCCCTTACTGAAAATGATTTTCTTTGAAGAAAACACCTTTTCTTATTCTTTTTTTCTCATATGCACAAATTGTGTTTTTTTCCTTTAGTACACAAATGCGCAATAAAATGCATTTTTTCTGCCAAACATGTGTAATTTATTGTCATATAACCTACTATGTCTGTTGACCATGTATCAATCAGCTAAACAGTTTACCAGATACAAAATCCACCTAAAACTGCAATATCCTTTAATTGTTTTGCGCAGTGTATTAAACAATGGATATCAAGGTAATTTTTTAATAGTTCTTCTGTAACATATTATTCAGAATCCGGGGTGGAAACTATCTTATGTTACGAAATAAAACTGGATAACTTATCATCGATTAATAAGTTTAATAATTACAGCATATTTACATGTTACTATTTACAAAATAACTCAGTTAATTTAAAATACGGCATAGCACAAATGCCTTGTCGGCAACCACTTTGTAAACATTCTTCTCTCTCGTAAAGACTAATTTACTCAGCTTGTCAGTTCTTTTGAAGGAAAAGAAAAAAAAAGAAAAGGAGAACAAATATGATGGAGTGCGTATTGTTCGAGCGTTACACTCTTCCCCTCACACTGCATTACTGGTCCCTCAGATGCAGTGTGCATTTCTTGGGTGGATTCCTTTGGGATGCTTTCTGGTGCCTAAAATCCTCTATGGCGCTCGTGTTTTGTGGTCCTTTCGTAAATATTTGCTGGCTGGGCGTCTAATGTTTCCCGGGTCTGCCTCTAGGACGAATAAAGCCTTTAGAAGATCCACCATCATCTTGCGTGTAAGGACACAAAGCTGATATCTGATAATTTCCTAAGGGGGGAAAGGGGTTTTCTTTAGTGGCAATGGTATAAGAAGTAGGAGTTCTTTGTTTTCCATAGTACCCATTATCATGTCTGTAACTTCCAGACCTATAATCCAATTTGTAATTATCCTGATCATTAGTTCTAAGATCATTTTCATATCTCTTTTCGAATTTGCTAGACGAATCTGCAGTTCACCGTGCACTATACCTGTGTGATGGTTGGGAATTTCTTTGCCCCATGATAGCTACCTCTACCTGATCGTCGGCCATCATAATTATAATTATTTCGAGCATGATAGTAGCCTCTATTTTTGTAGTTAGGAGAAAAATTTGGATTATACTTTACTTTTGAAGTAAGTGAAGCACTTTCTAGCGCTTCAGATGCATCATTAGGTTCAACCATATCCGATGAACTATTCACCAAACCTTCACTTTCTGTCATATCTTGAGATATTAAAGAATCTTTAGTTTCAAAATTTTGAGGAATCTCTCATTCATCTTGGTAAGAATTCTCTGAACCATATTTCTCATAACTATTTTTATTGTAATTTCCATGGTTAAATGACAGTTTAAAATATTTTTGGCCATACCTATTATTGCTTCTGTTAACAATTGGTCTATTAAAATTTCTGTTCTTACCCCTATAATCGAATTTCCTACGGCAATCTTTTACATAGCCTTTTCTATCATGTGAGGACTATCAATTTCATCAGATAAAATTATGCCCATCCGTGATCCTGTATCAATATAATGTTTAACTTTAGGTGTAGTCTCTTCCCCTAGTTGGAAGCTACTAGTAAATTTTTCAAGCAGTTCATTCAACCTAACTTGTTGCTCTGAAGTGAGATGTCTACCTTCATCTTCTCTAAGAAAAACGGGGTCTAATTCAACGGATTTTATCGCTAATTCAGTGGGAGGCCTATGTGTATCTTCAGCGAATCTATATTTCCACCTACATCTATCAGCAAAGAACCATTCTTGATTTGCTGCATCCAAAACAATTTTTGCTTTGCGTAAAAAATCGATTCCTAAAATTGTACGATTATTTCTGGCATTCGGCAGAGCATAAAGTGTTGTTTTAATGTCGCGACCTTCAATTTTAACATGAACTTCTGTTTTATAAACTTCGGTAGTGTTTTGTAGCCCATCCGCTAAGACTACGATCATTTGAGTTTTTTCAAACTTCACACCTTGGTCTTTTAATAAAGAATACAAAACTTCACCCGCAACGCAATGTGTTGCGCCAGTGTCAGCACAAGCTGTGCCGGAGAGACCATTTATGCTTATTTTTACCAATAATGTTGGTGATGTTTGCATATTACATGTACGAAATTCTAGTTATTGAAAGTGCGCCGATACATATTTCGGAGAACAGGTTGGACACTTGGATTTAATAACTCCCCGGTTTCCACAACCATAACAACTTAACATTGGTCGATTTAAATTCGAAGGGTAATTAATTTTATTTCTCTTGGACTCCTTTTGATTGCCAATTTTACAAAACTCATTTCTTTTAAAATCTAAAGGCGTCTTTTCAAAGCTATTAGAATTCTCGACATCACTAATTTTATTTGATCTCTTTATTTCTACTTTGTGTGACCTCAAATTATCATATAAATCTAACTTTTCAGCTAATTCAACAGGATCTGTTAAATTCTCCCATTGGTCTAAATAATGTTCTTTGCAATCAGGGGAAACCTTTTTCTTTAATTGGTCAGCAATAATTAATTCCGATAATTTTTCAAAGGAGTTTATATTTAATTCGTATAGCCATCCCTCAAAATAGCTTCTAATTTCAAAATAATATTCTTTCCAGCTAATATCGGTTCGCTTTGGATGTCGACTAAACAAAACTCTAAACCTTTCTGCAGTTAACTTGAACCTCTGCAACAATATATCTTTAATATAAGAATAATCTTCAAATTTTTCTTCCGGCTCACGCGCTATTAGTTTAACGATTTCATTTGGAAGGACTCCAATTAAATACGTAATCCACAATTCTTTAGAAACCTTTAAAAGTTTCATTTGCCTCTCAAAAGTTATTAAAAATAAATTCATATCATCCTTTTCAGGATTGAAATCGGGTAAAACCTTTTTCAAGTCAACGCGGATTGAAGAAGTTTCTAGAGGATTGCTTGTATTTGCAACAACATCTCTTGTTCCTGCTTCTAACCTGAGCTTCTGTAGCTCAAATTCTCTTTATTCGGCTAAACGTTTCTCTTCCTCAAGAGTCTTTCTTTCTTCTACGATATTTTCATAAATTCCCTGTACAAAATCTATGTTATCTTTAAATGCCTCACTATTTACAATTTTATCACGTAATTCGAGGACTTTATCATCGCTACTTACTTCTACTTTTAATTCTGAAGCTAATGTGATTAAATCAATTTTCTTACCCTTTGAAAGAAACGCCATCATTTGAACTAAATATGTTTTAGCTAACTTCAAACTTAATTCGTGTTACGAATAACTCTTAGCAAAATACGTAATTTTTAACATACCGGGTGTCCCAAAAAGGACTGACTGATTTTAAAATTAAATAACTTGCAAACGGTCACAGATATTAAAAAAATTCTTGCAGGAGGGTTATGCATAAGGTCAAAAGTTTTTTTACAGTGATTTTCGATTTTAGTTCGATTTACAAACAATAGATGGCGCTGTAAGCAATAGTAGCTAAATTCAGGCTCGATTTTTGGTACTTCGTTGCCCGCAGAATACATTTCCATCTCCTTTTTCTGCATGGAACAAGATAAAGGACCAAAAATCGAGCCTGTATTTAGCGACTATTGCTTACAGCGCCATCTATTGTTTGTAAATCGAACTAAAATCGAAAATCACTGTAAAAAAACTTTTGACCTCATGCATAACCCTCCTGCAAGAATTTTCTAAATATCTGTCACCGTTTGCAAGTTATTGAATTTTAAAATCAGTCAGTCCTTTTTGGGACACCCGGTATATAGAACATAAATAACATACAATATCTTTCAAAACTCAATATAATGACACCAACTATTTGCCTTTTTTTTTTTTTTTTTTTTTTTTTTACGCAATAATATCAATCATATAATAATTAAAATAATGCCAAGCACTCATTTATAATAACTTCATAATAAAATAGCTCAGTGCAACTATATAAATGTGTAAAATAAAGCAAACGATTTTTATTTTTCAAAAATAATTATTAGAATTATTTCTCTTATGAATATCTTCATTTAATTCAGATACTAAAATACTTAAAGCTGCAGACGACTTTTCGTATTTCGATTCTAAGGAAAATATCATTCAATCTGAGTAGAACAATTCCAAAATATTTCGATTCTGGACGAATCAAATACAATTTTTAAAAATCATCAGATTCCGGATGAATCAAAAGTACTTTTGTATAAATTTTTGTACTTTAGTATCTAAATTTTCTTATTAAAACAGTTTAACTCAATTTAAAATAATACTTATCTTCATATCTTGCTTCTATTCGTGCCAGACGTTGGGGAGCTACTTCTGTAACATATTATTCAGAATCCGGGGTGGAAACTATCTTATGTTACGAAATAAAACTGGATAACTTATCATCGATTAATAAGTTTAATAATTACAACATATTTACATGTTACTATTTACAAAATAACTCAGTTAATTTAAAATATGGCATAGCACAAACACAGATTATATATCTCACAGATATGAAAGAGGAGCAAAAACCCGTACCGGCGCGATTCTAGCGCCACTACTGAGCACAGGCGGGAACAAATGCGCGAGCGCGGAATTTTATAAACATAAACTGTTACTGTCACTTTCACGTGTTGTAAAGTTTGATATTGAGAGATCTATTTGAGAGATTTATAATTTTGCAAAAGCTCTTTTCAGAGCTATTTTTCTTGTATATAAAAATTATATATTTACAAGTGCTCTTTTTAGAGCTGTTTTTTTGCAATTAATTATTGCAAAATGTCAAAAAATCAGGTGTTTTGTCAAGCGCAATCATGTGCAAACACCAACAGGAACAGCAATTTGTCGTTCTTTTGTTTTCCTACAGGAAATAAAAGAAGGTGAGTAATTTCTGTATTTATAAATTATAAATGCATGAAATCTAGCTTTATTTTACTTTTTTGTAGATTTCTTTTTTACGTATCTTTCATCCATTTCCATGTGTCTTTTTTTAATACGTGTTTTTGATTGGCATTTCGATTTACATTTTCTTTCCTAAAATTTAATCACACGCATTTTGTATTGTATTTAAAACTTTAAAAAAAAATTGTTCTTTATTTTTAAGAAAAAAGTCATTACATTTTCTGTTATTTTGTGAAAAATTGTTCTGCATTTTAACAATAAATAATCGATCATAAAAATTTCCTCGCCACTCCCCGTACCCCGTATTTTTAAGTGGCGTTTTCCCTTTGGCCCCTTTTCAAGAGCACAAAATCTAAAATCTTTAAAACTGTTCAGTTTATTTTTTTCTGTCCTATTTATCAATATTTAGTAATAAATGATTAATCATCTATCAAACTCCATACCTCCAATCATCTAATCAACTTCTCCCCCACCTCCAAATCAATAAATAAAATAATAGTTGTTTTGAAATAATTATCAGGAACAAGTGCCGTATTCGTCCGAAACAATAAATAAGTAAAATAATAGTTGTTTTGAAATAATTATAAATAATAATCCTAAATTTCTACTGCCACATGGCAAAATCTGACCTCCCCCCCCCCGCCCCCCTTAGCCATTTGAATGTTTAAAAGTTGTATTTACAAAACTGAACTTTTAAGCAGTGCTGTAGTTGGGGAAAAAAAAAATATTTGTGGGAACTCAACTTTTCATAGAGTAGATGTTGATGCTACCAGATTTTTACTAAGCAAAAAGCCAATTTAAAACATTTAGCCAAAAGCTGACTTTTTTAATTAACAGTTATAATTATTATATTCTAGTATTTATAGTATTGTATTTGTATGGTATTCAACTAAAATCAATATTTAATCGCATAGTAACATTTTCCATCATGGATTAAAATTTATTTGAAATAACAAATAAATCCATACATTATGTACTAGCACATCTATCCTAGAAGTTTCCATAAAGAACGATAATGAGATTCTTTCAAGGAAGCTCCTACATGGCTTATGAATATAAGTGAACTGACTTATTCAATAAGGAATGAATTTCTCTCATCGGTCATGTTATTCATACAGAACTTTTCACTTTCAATACTTACAATGAATACTTTTTCACATTCAGACATTAAAATGGATATAGTTTCCACAATCTGGGGAAGAGGGTTTGGCTCTCTTGGCTCATCTCTAGTATCAATAAATTTGATAATTATCGTTATAATAAATAACAATAACTTTTTTTTTGCTTGTGAAAAAAGAAAAGTTTTGTGTTCCTGCATGCTATTTTTTTTATAGTTACAAACCAAATATTTCTGGAAGCAGCATTGCCATCCAACTACAGCACTGTTTTTAAGTCCTCAAACTTTTCTTGCATTGGTCTTTCATTTTTATTTTCCCCCACTCTTTATTTTTTTTTTCACAATTTCCACTTATCATTTTGTACATTCTGTGCACAAAATTTTTAAGCCTCTTTAATTAAAAGAAAAATTCTATTTATAATTCTATTAACAATAAATAACTTTGTTTGAATTACTGCTCTCCCTCCTTTCATTCTTTATAACAAATAAATTTTCTAAATTTACTCCTCTGCAACTGTCAATAAAAAATTACAAACTCAATTTAATAGAATTATTTAAAACTAGATATGTTTATATATTTATGTACATTTATTTTCCTAGATTGGAGAAATGGACGGCTAACATTCAGATGAAACCGATTACTAGAACTCGTCAATACTTATGCTCCGATCACTTTCGAATGGAAGCATTTACAAATACTTTGAAAAGGCGGCTTCTCCCAGAATCTGTGCCTACCATTCAAGTAGTTGATGTTCATAGAAAAATCCAGCTGCACGCACCCTCATCTTCAGTCCAGCTGCATGCACCCTCATCTTCAGTCCAGCTGCATGCACCCTCATCTTCAGTCCAGCTGCACGCACCTTCATCTCCAGTCCAGCTGCATGCACCCTCATCTTCAGTCCAGCTGCACGCACCTTCATCTCCAGTCCAGCTGCACGCACCTTCATCTCCAGTCCAGCTGCACGCACCTTCATCTCCAGTCCAGCTGCATGCACCTTCATCTCCAGTCCAGCTGCACGCACCTTCATCTCCAGTCCAGCTGCACGCTCCTTCATCTCCAGTCCAGCTGCACGCACCTTCATCTCCAGTCCAGCTGCACGCTCCTTCATCTCCAGTCCAGCTGCATGCACCCTCATCTCCAGTCCAGCTGCACGCACCTTCATCTCCAGTCCAGCTGCACGCTCCTTCATCTCCAGTCCAGCTGCACGCACCTTCATCTCCAGTCCAGCTGCACGCTCCTTCATCTCCAGTCCAGCTGCACGCACCTTCATCTCCAATACCATTTAAAACACCCAAGAGTACATCGAGTTTTCCTTTCAAACTTACGCCGAAAAGCAGAAAATTGAACAGATACAAATCTTTAATTTACAGGTTGAAGAAACGACTATATTTCAAAAATTCTCCGAATTCCCCTAATATATCCAAAACATCTGCTTTGAACGTGCTTCGGAAACATTTACGGCCTTCTTTGTATAGCATTCTGGAAGCACAGTTAAGGAATACGGGTCCTGCAAAAGGAAGGCGCTGGACAGCTTCTGACAAAGCATTTGCTTTTAATATTTATTTAGCATCGACTGCAGCATACAAGGTTTTAAAACGTTTTCTTATACTGCCATGTATAAGAACATTGAAACGTTCTGTACAAGGTCTTTGTGAAAATACAGGGTTTTGTACAGAAATATTTATGGTACTGGAAAAGAAAGTCAGCCATTTAAATGAAAAAGAACGACTGTGTGTTTTGAGTTTTGATGAGATGGCAATAAGACCATCTCTTCATTATTCACCGAGAAAAGATGTTGTTATAGGTTATCAAGATGATATATCTGTTACTGATAATTCACCTATCAAAATAGCCACTAATGCTTTGGTTTTAATGGTGAGAGGCTTGTCCACTAAATGGAAACAAATTTTAGGATATTTTTTAGTGCACCGCAGTATGCCAGGAAAATCACTAAAAACACTTGTGGTCTCTTGTATTTCTAAACTCCAGGAAATAGGACTCAAAGTTGTATCTACGGTTTGTGATCAAGGGCCTAATAATATATGTTTGTTCAATGAACTTGGACTGTCGATAGATCAAACCAGTTTTGAAGTTAATAATCAAAAAATCTTTTTTATGTTTGATCCACCTCATTTACTCAAATCTTTCAGGAACAATTTGATGAAATATAAATTGGAGTTTGAAAGGCCTACTTTTGGAAGAGTTACAGCTGACTGGGAGTATATTCGTAGTTATTATGAAATAGATAAAAAAAATGATCCACGAGTAACACCAAAACTGAGTAAAACACATATTGAACCTGTTGGCCGAGCAAAAATGAAGGTCAAATATGCTGCACAGGCACTCAGCACGTCTGTTGCAGCTGGTATTTCCCTACTGAAATCAGTTGGCAAATTTGATGAACCAGCGCAACACACAGCTCATTTGATTTATACTATGGACAAACTGTTTGATAGTTTCAACAGCAGTGAAGAGTACGGTAAAAAGAAAATGCTCTGTGCTGTAAAAAGAGACTCTGCTCATTTAACATTTTGGGAAGAAATGCTTCCTTTTGTTGAAAGTTGGGCTTTCAAAAAGGATGATGACAAAACTGTTCACACTCATTGTAAAAACGGATGGATTGTGACATTAAAATCTGCAATAAATTTATGTAGAAATTTATTCGAAGAACATGATTATGCATACATCTTAACTAAACGTTTTAACCAGGATGCACTGGAAAATACATTTTCTATTATAAGATCGAAAAGAGGTTACGATGAAAATCCAGATTGTTCGCAGTTAGTAAGTTGTTTGCAAGCAGTTATGGTAAATAACATTTTTACCATGTCTAAAAATACAAACTGTGAAATAGACTTCGATGAAGTTCTTGTATCGTTAAAAGATAGGAGTCCTTCCAAATTTTCCAGTTTAACATCATTATTCAGTGACCATGTTAAAATAAATCCAGATGTCCCACTGAATGAAATTCCATGCTTGCCATCTGATACTGTAAGACAAAATGTCATTTATTATATTGCCGGATATGTTGGAAGGAAAGTAGTTTCAAAATTAAACTGTGATCATTGTGAAAATACTTTATTTGATACTACAAATGCTGCAAATGACAATTCTTTATTGACTCAATATAAAGATTATTCAGGTAGTAGTTTGAAAAAACCGAGCAATGAATTATTCAATATAGTGCATAAAATGTATGATGTTGATACAGCTCATATGTTTTGGTCTACAGATGTGATACAAAACATGGTAAAATTTCACGGAGATGTGATCAATTTCAATAATTTAAATATTCACGAAATTCACAAAGAAAAAGTGCAAAAGATTATTAGCATAATAATCTCAAAAATTCAAATATACAAACACATTAAAAAAGTAAACGAGGATTTAAAAATAGAATTTCAATCAAAGTCTATAAAAAAGTAGGTGTTTTTTTTTCCTTCTATATTTATCTTACCATCTTGAGTTTATGCAAAGTAACACATATCTTATTCTTATGTCAATTCTCTGACATTTCCATGACAGGGATAATATTCATTTTCAAAATTTTTTAATTTGCTAATAGCAATTTTTTTATTAAATCTGTGAAATAAGGTAATAAAGATTAAATAACACAATGCAACTTAGTCCTGTAAAGTGTAATAATATTTCTACGGTGTGGATTGCAGATGCTTCTTCACTGAAATATTCATTTTTATATCTCAAACATTGTGTGTTAAAAGTGAATTGCGTTATAAACTGAGTTGGTAAATTTGAATTTCTTCTGCTATTGTAAGAAATGTTTTTTCTTTAATACTTTATTAGATATAACTTATGCTAATAGCAAATTTTGTTCTTCGACAATAGCAGTTTTTTTTTTTTTTTTTTTTGTCATATTTGCTCATAATACACAAGCTGTTACACATTAGTTTACACATGCAATAATAATAAAAAAAAAACTTATTGGCAAGATTTGCATTATTAAATACTGGTGATATTTACTATTTATTAAAATTATTAATAACTGCATTTAATATTAAATAGTTAACATTACTTCAAATTAATAATTATTAAACAATTAACTCTCTGATTAGCAACATATTATACATTTTTAAGCTTTAATTATTAAAAGAAAAACAATAAATAAAGTAATATTCATTTTAGAAAGAAAAAGGGGTAAGATAATATTAAATAGTTAACATTACTTCAAATTAATAATTATTAAACAATTAACTCTCTGATTAGCAACATATTATACATTTTTAAGCTTTAATTATTAAAAGAAAAACAATAAATAAAGTAATATTCATTTTAGAAAGAAAAAGGGGTAAGATGCTAGTTTAAAAAAAGGGCACTATTTCATGAGGAAATATATTAGTAATGATATAAGAAAAAAAAAGTTCTATTATTTTTGCAAGATCTTGGGGCACATGATCTAGAAATACTGTTGAATAGGGAGGTTTTAAACCATTAAACACAAACTATGTTTTAGTAAGGTTTAGATCCATAATATTGAAAGAGATATATATTTTTTTTTAATGAAACTTTTAAAACAGGTGGATTTTTCCATGTGTTTAAAAGTTGTTTTCAACTAGATTTATCACAGATTTGCTTACATTTTCTTTGCAAAGTTTGTATGTACAGTACAGGACCCATTATCCGGAATTCCAAAATCTGGAAGGACCCAAAATCCGGAAGAAAAAAATGTGAAAATTTTCTAAATTTGTAAATTTTTACTAAAATTTTGTAATTTCTGAAATTTTTCGAAAATTTTACAGATTCCTAATTTTTTTTGTCTATTGTGTTGGAATATGTAACCACTAAAATATGTTACATCCCCCCCCACCCCCGAAATTAGAAAAAAGTCATTTTTCTGTCAAATTTTAGTTTAAAATTAATTTATATTACGATTTTTTTTTTTTTTTTTATCATCAGATATTTCATTTCGACAAAGTATTGTGGCGACACAATTATGTTACTTGAATCAGGGGTGATTCTGAGTAACAAACAAAAAAATCTGAAATTCACAGCAAATTTTTTGAAAGTTTACAGAAGGGGGGGGGGAGACCCCTTAACACTAATTATGCGTTTTTCCCTCGATCCTTAACGAAATTCGTATTTTTATGCAATGTTTTGAAGAAATTATGTCAATTTGCATAATTTGGCGAGTGGTTTGGTGAAATTGGTTGACGGAGTAACTAAGTAGTACCGAATATTGCTTAGGTTTTCATGCTGAGTTCAGTATGTTTTTGTTTCTAATTCATATTAAGTCTGAATATTTATCATGATGATATATATCATCAATAAGTTGTCTATTTTGAAAATATAAGGTATAGTGATATATTTATAAATCCTGATAAAAATGTCTTTGTGAATCTAAAAAATGCCCTTTTCTTTTCATCATCACATTTTTTTTTTTAATGTTAAATGTTGTGAAAACTGTTATTGTAAAATAAATGGGAACAGATGTGCCCGTGTGCTTTGTAGAATGAACTTGGTAGGTTTTTTGTTTTTTAAATGCTGTTTTCGAAAATGATCGCCAATCTGAAACCTCAAGATAAACAAATGTAGCAGTTACTTCAAAATTAGCAATTTTTATCAAAAAATTGAAAGATTGCGATAGTGAAAACCATAAATCCCTCATCATTTTTATAATTGCGATCAATTTCGATAACACATTTTGAAGTACTTTAACTGTAACTTTTTGTCTATATTTAGCCCCCTAGACAATCGCCCAACCTTTTCCACTTTTGTAAAATTCATTCTTAAACTAAGAAAGTACTTTTGAGGTTAGAGACTCCACATAAATGTTTTTGTGAAAATACTTCTATTTTTAAATGTACTGTAAATCCATTCGAGGGGAAATATATATATATATGTATGCAAGATATTCAGAAGTGCTCTCAGAATTGCATCATACTGGGTGATTCAAAATAAAGACTACAGCGATTATCATTTAAACTGCTGATGATAGAAACATTCTTCCAATTCTAAAAGAATATGCATATCAAGTGCAACTTTTGTTTTATAAAGATATGTATGTTAAAATACAAAATTTTATTTTTTTATACCCCTGGTTGTTAAAAACTTGTATTTAAAAATATATTATTCCATGTCTAGAAAGAAAATTTAAAAAATCCAAATTTTTTTACTACCAAAACTGACTAAATTATGGCATTTGAAATTTTATGAAATTTCAAGGTTTAGCAGCACTGAAATTACTTTCCATTTTAGTAGAAAACACTGAAATATCTTGCTTTGAATATAGGAAACAAGCACTCTGTCCCAAAAAAAAAATTCCACTTCACAGTCACATTTCTAAAAATGTTTCGAAAATGTACTCTATTTCTATCCTGCAAAACCAAATTTGCTTTCCAAATGGTCATATCCAGATTAAAAAAAAATAATAATTAGGTAGTACTCACTAAACATAACATCAGAGTTGTATAATATAGACCAGGGTTGACGAACCTTTTTGTTGCTGCGTGCCAAATTTGGCCAAAAATATTTTACGTGACCAGGACGTGCCAACTAAAAAACAAATTTAGTAGATGGAAAAATAATGGATTAAAATTATTCAAAATTTTCTATTAAGATTAAAAAAAATATTAGAAACCTACATGTAGGTGCTATACTATAATAATTATGGAAACAAATATATTTAAGAAAAAAAAAAAATTGAAATGTCAAACGCCAGTTTCTCTGAATAGTTCTGAAATAAATTCAAAGTTGCCATAACTTTACCTTCGGAACTAAGTAATGTCTAATAACCAAT
Source organism: Maratus speciosus (assembly GCA_963932465.1). Lineage (NCBI taxonomy): Eukaryota > Metazoa > Arthropoda > Arachnida > Araneae > Salticidae > Maratus > Maratus speciosus. The sequence continues at coordinate 475,290,804 of OZ010786.1, forward strand.
TCTTTCCGATAGTTTTCAAATATCGCCTTTCTTTGGAAAATTCTTGAGACCATAATTAATTAGATTGGAATATAATATGCAGCAATTAAAATTTTTCAATTTCCATTTAATCGAATTTAGAAAAAATCAGTTGTGATTTTGTGAAATTCCATTTTATTTTGATTTAGAGCCACAAGCCGTGCCAAAATTATTCTTTCGCGTGCCAAAAGTGGCACGCGTGCCATAGGTTCGCTGTGCCTGATATAGACGCATGCGCGGAAAATTTTCCGAAAAATTCGGAACTTTGCGGAAAAAAGTTTCGCAAAGAAAATGTATGTTTTGTTTTTGTAACTTTTATTAATACCAAAAATTTAAAATATCCCCCAATTTTATATACGATTTATATATTGTTTATCCACAATTCAAAATTTAAAAACTCAAAACATTGTTGTGATACACAGACCCTTTTATTTCTATTTTCCGCAGACTAAAACTTGTTGTCAATCGGTTTTCCGGCGGTGGCTGCAGTGACAATTTAGCTCGGCAACGGCTGTTAAATTGAATAATTTCGTAGTGTTATAAGAGTGACTGGCATTTTGTGCGAAGAGATCACAAGATTAAGGATTAGGTTGTTTTTAAATGTATTGACAAAATAATTGACAAGAATTCACTTTCCTATCATTGATTTTAACTTTATTATTTTTAAATTAAAATTTATTCTTTACTTAATATTAATTATCTTTGAAATTTAAATAGCAATTATTTTAAACTATGATTTTTATTTCATATCGTCAAAATAATATAACACGTAATTTTATTAAAGATCAAATTAATTTGCGGAAAATTTTTGACCTAATATTCATGTGCGCGGAAAGTTTTTTGTTTTTATACAAGTCTGCATAACATTAAATAGCATATTTTCAAATTTAAAATAAAGGTTTTTGTTTTTAACCCTTTCCCTGAAAGGGTTAATGTTACAACAAATTTCTTTAATAAGAGTAGTTAAAATTTATATCTATTAACACATTGAATGCCAAGTCTATTTTGCCTCTCTTTCCATTTGGGCCACGAAATAAGATTCCCGTTACACAACCTATAAGTGTCAGTCACCGATGGCTGGTGGAATCTAAACGGAAAGTTTAAGTGTTAGTCACTGGTGACTGACATGGCACTCAAGCGTTCTCAAAAAGTTCTGATTAAAAAATATATATATATGGCAGAAGTCTAAATAAATTGGTGTTTCCTATTTTACTTTAAATAATATTCTTCACAACAAATATTTAAATGCACCCCTGCACTAATTAAAAATATTTTACTACTTTCCATGTGGTCAATAAATACGCATGCAGCCCATAAATTCTTCCTCTTCTTTGCTTTTGTATGGAAAAACAAATTTTCTAAAACATACCATATCATAAGTGATTTTCTTTTTTTTTTTTTTTTTTTTTTTTTTTTTTTTTTTTTTTTTTTTTTTTTTTCTGTGAACCACAGACATAGCCAATAATTTGTAAATTTATAAAAAATCAGTACATAGCCAATAATTTGTAAATTTATAAAAAATCAGTAAATTGAGCTGCAACATATTATTTGAAAGTGCATTTTGTTTCATATTTAAAGATTAGAAATGGAAATTATGCAATATTTAGAACTGAATGTAAGAGTAATGGAACTGAAAGAGATACTACCACTATTATCTTTGTCACTTTCCCAATTTGTTTACTTGTATGATTTATTCAAAGCTTATTTAATTTTGATGTTTGTAACACTTATATTAACATAAAAATCATGGATATGTCATAAAATATTTATGTAAAATAAATGTCATAAAATATTTTAATATGTTCTGATGATTCATAAGTTGTTAGAAAATTTACATTCTATGTATTTACTTTTTTAATGCATGAAATTTTGTATTTATCTGAAAAATATTCATAAATCTATCGTATTATGTTGTATTTTTTCTACAAAATGTGCAATAAATTTTTATTTTTTAAATTATCTTTGTTTTATCATACTTAAAACTATTTTATAATAATAAAAATAACCTTATACAACGTTTTACTGCAGATATTAAAATTGAACAATTTAAAAGTGCGTAAATCGTATAAAATAATATTGTTTAAAACCGAATTTTTTGGAATAAGCCAGTAAATAGTATTTTAAAACGTGCTAATTTATTTATTTATTATTCTTGTAAATAGTAACAGTAATGTAAAAGTGTTTTTACGGTATTCAAATTTCATCAATTCAATCAAGTGAAACCATTTAAATATCTGAAAATTTCTCTGTTTAAATGATTACATATAAAAAAAAAAAGCCAAATCTTTAAGAAGAAACGTGTAAGTGCATATTTTCTGAGGTTATTTGCTTGATTATTAGTATCTGTTTGATAAAAAGAAACATGTCTTATGTTTTAAAACAAACGTAAACAAATACAGAACCGGCTAGCGACGCATCAATAAAAGATAGATACTATACAAACAAGACAAGTAACAACTACCTGTTGCGACCCTCCCGAAACGTTTGCGACTGTTGTCACTAGAGGCTCTGAAGTTGCGATTCGGTTACCATTGAGCTTATGCAAGAGTCATATCTGTATGAGATATATATAATCTGTGAGCACAAATGCCTTGTCGGCATCCACTTTGTAAACATTCTTCTCTCTCGTAAAGTCTAATTTACTCAGCTTGTCAGTTCTTTTGAAGGAAAAGAAAAAAAAAAAGAAAAGGAGAACAAATATGATGGAGTGCGTATTGTTCGAGCGTTACACTTATATGAATATCTTTCTTTCCGTTTTGTTTTTTAAGGAAAAGAAAGGCAAACTTTTCTTTCTGACACAAACACACATATATTCTTGATAATGGTCAGAAGATATAACAAAAATTATAGATCAGCTCAATTTATTTAATGTATAATTACATAAAAAATATTTTATCTTAAATATTTTAAATATAAAATTATTATTATTATTATTTAAATATTGTTCAGCGTTAAATTTTATTTAATTATAAAGCATTCAAATAATAATAATAATAAAATAAAAATCATATAACTATTCCTCCTAATAAAATATGTCATTATTGCAATAACTTATCGCGAGAAATGTTACAGAAATCATTTTGCCGGGCGTTGGGTTCGAACCTGCTATCCACCACAAAATATAGGCGCTTTAAACTGCGGCTTTAGACCACTCAGCCACCGAGAACTCGTTCTCAACCCCTCTAAATTGAACAGTGTTGATGCACGTGCAGATGTCCCGAAATGGGTCTACTTAAAATTTAACCTTTGCGTTTTAATATATATGATGATTTTATAGTTTTTGATGATTTCAAAAAACTGAAGAAGGATATATGTTATACAACGTAGATTAAATAAGGCAGTTGTTCGCTTAAGCCTAACATGGCCGAAATGAAATAGCTGATTTTAACGAAAGATTATCAAGATCCGGATGAGTTCAATCCGGAAGCGTTATACACTTGGCGCCATTATATATATAATTATGTATTGAAACAGAAATTCAACTAATATTTCCCCCTTATGTATAGTTTGAATTGATATATGTACGTAACGCGCCATAATATTGCAGGTTTTAAATTAAGATTATGCCATATCTAGCTTAACCTGAAAAATACTTCAGCGTTTATTATAAATAAAGTGATATTTGCGAGTTTCATCCAGAGAAATAAAACAAAAAGTCGTGAGAAAGTAGGAAGTCGCTCAAAATTGTTATCCCACAAATCACAATAATAAAAAAAATAAAAATAAAAAATACCTAATTCATGACTTAACAAACTTCCTTATCCTTTTATTGATAATTTACGGGAAAAAAATTAAAATAGCTTATTTATATTACAAAATGTGATAAATTAACAAATTACTGCAATCAGGCTGTAACGTGAGTTTTTTTTTTTTTTTTTTTTTTTTTATAATTTTAGAATGTTAACAAGAATAACTAATTTCATAAGAATAAATTTTCCAGGGAACAAATAAAAACTGATTCCTAGAAATATGACGTTGAATCAAATTTAAAATGTACTAAAAATTCTGTACATTACAACGACGATAAAAGATAAACGTACTAAACTTTTGCTATCACTATTTTCAGCTAAATTTAACTAAAAAATTCTTTATATTAGTGGAATACACTAACATATAATCTTATTTAATATTTTTTACCGTGTTAAATGGATTCTTTCTATTATATATTCCACAGGTCTGTAGAAAATTTAAAAAAGTAATTTATTTTGCTCATAATCTAATTATTGGAAAAAGGTAAAACAATTACTTTTTGTGTTTTAAATTGAAAGAAAGGGAAATTGTAAAAGAAGTTAAATGTTTATATGAATTATAAAAAAAAAAGATGAATATTTAATTTAATATTATTTTTTATTTTTTAAGAAGTTTTATGTATATAGGACGAATCAGAAATTTGCGGAATGCATATAAAGCTATAACATCAGAAATTATATTTACAAAAAATATTTATTGATTAATATTTAACTTCTCGTCATAGGTAAAATAGAGTTTTATTTGCAATATATTGTTGATGCACGTATCGTACTAAATGTATTCTGGTAAATATTTAATCGCGAAATGTATTTCTATTATTAAAATGATATGATGTACATTCATAGAAAACAAAAAACATGATCATTCATGATTATTTAATCTTAAGAGAAGTGTAAAACAACAGTCAATGTTTTGTAAAATTAACCCACTCGGGGTAGATTTTAAATATCTATATATCCACATGTTTAAAATTAAACCAAGTTTCATTTTATAAATATTAACGCGCATTTTCGAGAATTTATTTAAATTGATTAGATCAAAAGAGCCTGAAAAAATGAAATTTTATATCGTCAGCTTAAAGCAACAGTAAGACATTTAGTAATAATAAGAAATGAGGTGTCTGAATTACTGCTATGAATAACTGTGTTTGCATTTAGTAGAACAACTTCTGAAACACAAAGTTATATTTAATGCAATGCCTCACATGTGTTTTATAAAATTCCCTATTGTTCCACTAGATGCAGATACAGTTTCTCATAGCAGTAAGTCGGACATATCATTTTCTATTATTACTAGATGTACTACTGTTGTGACGATATATAAATAAAATCTGTATGGTGTATGTGGGATGAGAGTATGAGGATACTAATGTCAAACCCGCATGATAAATACGAAATTACAAGCTTCTATTTCAACTGTATCGCATAAAGCACAATTTAAGAACATTTTTTGCTCCTGCACCCTTTTACACTTTTAATTTTTAGAAAACAGTTCTGGGCGAGCATTTACGTATTTAGAGTACAGCCATCACAAATTTCATTTTTCTAGTCTTAACAATTCCAGCTAAATCTTAATTTAGAACGTTTTTAGAATGTTTTTCTATCATTTTATCCTTTAAAATTTTGAACTCTTTAAAAAACTTTCTTAGCGAGCATTTATATCTTAAAAGTTACTACCATGACAAATACCAGATTTCTATACCAGCGGTATCACGTAAACCATAATTTTAGTAAAAAAAAAAATTCTCCGCCAGCCTTGTAAATTTTGAATTTTTAGAAAACTCTTCTGAGCGAGCATTTACGTCTCCAAAGTTATCAGCGATGCTAAATTTTCACTTTCTCGCCCGAACAATTGTAAATAAATCTTCATTTATAACGTCTTTAGAATGCTTTTTACTCATTTAAACCTTTCAAATTCTATTTTTTAAGAAACCTCTTATAGCAAGTATTTAAACCTAAAAATTACCACAACAGCAAATTTTAAATTTCCAGACACATCTTAATCACAGAAATCGCAATTTTAGACTGTTTTTTGCCTCTGCACAACCTTGGGGATTGTTATACAACCATACAATATAGCCTATGTTGTAGCGGATATATTCACTAGCATTTTGTTAGTATTATTTTTGAAATCCGTCCTGTATTTCCCTATCTACAAACAAACCAAAAAAAAAAACCCAAACGAACATTACTTCTTTATAAAAATAGTACATATAACTTTTAGAGAGAAAATTAGATATAAATGTAAATTGTGAAGGGTAAAGAATTTTTTCTCAATCGACCATGTCACATGACATTATTTTTCTCAAGTACTATACATTGACAAGTTATAAAAGTATAACTATATGAACAAATAATATATATATATATATATATATGTATATATATATATATATATATATATATATATATATATATATATATATATATATATATATATATATATATATATATATATATATATAATTAGGTAATATGTTTCTTCAAAGCGCTTTTTTTTTTCGTAAATGTTAAGCATTTAAGCAATTATGTGAATATTGCCTAAACCATAGTTTCGTAGCAATTTTAAGTATCTGAGTTTATCCCATACTTAGCTCTATTAATTTTTAGTTCAACTATGTCATTAATTATCCAGATACCAAACATGGACGCGACATGCCAGAAACTACTGTGATGATGTTTTTATTATACCATATTAAACTTGCATTATTGCTTTTAACATTTTTTTTCGTTACATCAAAAAAATCTTATCATTAAAACTTATTTTATGTACATAGTTATTATCAGTTAATTAAGATTAGCTAAATACTTTCTGTCAATTATGCTTAGTCCCCTTATTTTATAATTAATCTTAAACATTATTTTCTTGGATGCTTTGAAAATTAATATTATACATATTAACATATATTATGTAATTTATTAGGATTATTTCGAAAATTGTACTTGTTCAGCCACGTTTAAAAACAAACAATGGACTTGCACATTTTTGTTTGATTTCTTTCATTTAAGAGATAACGTTAAGACAATTTCAAATACGAAAAATTATCTCTTAACTCTGACTAAAGCGAGGACCGGGAACTGATTTTTCATTCAATACTACCACAATTTACAATTTCTTTTGTGTGTTACATTTATTTTGAAAATATCGTAGTGTATGCAACACTATACCGGAAATATTAGTTTATTTACTGTTAAAGGACTAATGAATGATTTGTTTACGTAGATTTCATTAGGAATCTCTCTATTCTAAAAAAAGTAATTACCGCTGTCACCGCTGCCGCCGGTTATGAATTTTTTGTGACCGGAGATCTTTCTTTGTTAATATAAAGAAAAATAATGCATACAAAAATATGGAAATTGGTGGTGTTATACAGAAATGTTTGATAAACAGGCTGATGCAGACAGTTTTCAAATCGAAGAATTATTGTAAGAGATATTTAATGCTAAATTTGGACAAAATCTTTTCACTAAAAAAGTTTTATAGGGGCAAAAACTATTCATGAGAATTTAATCATTTTTAGATCATTTTATACGATAGAAGTTCACGGTGTGCAGACTGCTTTTCTTTTTTTAATTTTACTCATTTTTTTAGGTTTTATTTCTATTTTAAGTTTAAATTTTCAGCATTTCTAGAGAGATTTTTTACATTATTTCAGAAAATGTTATTAAACTGTTGCCAAATGCATAAACAGCGCAAACAATAATGTTTGCTTCAAATTAAAAATTTATTTACACGTGACTAAACAGAAACAATCATTTGAAAATAGAATTAAATAATTATGTACAAAAAGCAGGAACTAAATATTACGTCATAAAAACTATACACGTGAATTTTAAAAGAGAAAGGATATTGTAAAATAATAAATTCATTAACATGTGTTAGAAGTCTTAAATAAGAGAAATTACGTCATAATTACGTCACGTTAGAGTTATTACATGAAATGAACACAAAATAATATTGCAAAACAGTTTAAATTTAGAAATTGCGCTAGAAATTTATTTGATATTTTGAGAGGATCTTTACAACTATTTTTGTTAGGAAAGCGCACATAATATTTCATTTCTAACAAAAGTATTTTCACGTGAATATTTAAAAGAGAAAGAATAGCTTGGTCAAAATTACGTCAGATTGAAAACGATTAATTTAAAATGTCTCATTTAAAAGAACTTTCTTTTCGCTTTGTAAAAAAATACCAGGAGTCAAAGACTCTGTTTACTTAATTCCTATTATATTGTCTTATTTTGTAATGTTTAACTTATTTTACTTAATCAAAGACGAAAACAGCGATTGTATCTTTGGTACTACTTCGTTATTCCGTTATTCCGTCGACCAAAAATCTATCATTCGCCAAACTATAAGATTAAATGCCAATAATGGTTGATCGTAAATGCCACATTAACTTGACTTTGAGCAAGTTACACGTGTCTACGGCATCAAGTTATTTTTATTTCGAAGTTTTATTAGTATTTTTATTAATGTTGTACTAATTTATTTGTTCTTTCGTTATTTAAATTAAAAATTATGTCAATTTGTATAATTTGGCGAGTGGTTTGGCAATTTAAACAATTTGGCGAAATTGGTCGACGGGATAATCAAGTAGTATCGCAGCGGGTTTGATGTTAATATTCCCCAATCAAAGATTAATGAATAGAAATCCGTTTATAGGGAGATCGCCACTGTTGTTTAAATTATAATTCAATCTTTCGAAATCTTTTTAGCCGATCAAATTAGCGTGCATTTAGAGTGTGCGGTGCCTGGTCGGGAAGGGTTTGACGAGCGTAGCTCGTAGGGGGCAGAGCCCCCTAGTACTATACATCATATTACATTCTCCCCTGTGTTGGAATTTCTGAACATTTTTTGCAGATCTACGCCGATTATAACACCCCCAGTTCACAACTTTATCTATCTATCCATCTATATATATATATATATATATATATATATATATATATATATATATATGTTGCATTCTAGCAACATTGGATTGGCTTTATCGTTGAAAATGCCGTACTGGCTGTCACGATAGTAGCTGTGGATCACATGCAGCGATAATGGCGTAAAAGAAGTGGTCAGAAGAGATAATTCAAATCTGTTATGTTAGTAGTAGAACCAATTGCTGAAATGCAGTTGTCCAGTGAAAACAATGGAATGCATCGTTCCGTGAAGTTTCCCCAGAAGAAATTGAAACAACTCAGAATATCAGCTAAGCACTTTATTGGAATATCTTGCAAAAAGTGCAGTTTCCACCAAGATAGTTAGCCATCGCTCCGTAGTAGTAATTAGGTTTAAACAAAGTTCCAGATCATCGAATAACAGGACGGTGACCAGGGGATGGATGAAAACTGGAAATACGACTCAAATCTGCTGAAACACAGCGAGTATCAACTTTTTGTTCCTCACGTGTAAGGATACAAATATGACGTAGGTCGCGCTCTAAACCAATGAATAATTAAGAATGTCACGCCATATAAAGAGTGCGAACAGAGCTAGTGGATGAATTTGGAGGAAAAAAGGATAATATCAGAAATGCGTGGGAAAGTAAAAATGGAAGCTAAAAGAATAATCGCGAAAGAAAAAAGCGCGGGAATGGAACATTTAATTTAAGAATACTAAAAGCGTAATATTAAAGCAATTAAGACAAGTGAGACATTAAATTAAAGGGAATTTAACAGAGTTAACGATAGAGATTATTTAAGGATAAGGATTTAGTGAAAATAAAGTAGTAATTTAGAATAAGATAAGGAAATCGCGGAATTAGATCTAATAATGTAACACACACACACACACATATATATATATATATATATTACATCATTTCAAAATGCCAAAACACCATAACTCCAAAAGGAAGGTGTATATCTGCAGATTTTTTTTTTTTTTTTTTTTTTTTTTTTTTTTTTTTTTTTTTTTTTTTTTTTTTAACTATAAAATATTTAAAAGAACAAGAAAGACAGGTAAAAAACAAAAACAGTCTGTTCTTCATCAGTGGGAGGACAGACAGAAAACTAACTCCACCCCCACTTTTAAAATTTGCAGGTTTCTGAACACATGCTCACCCCGCATTCAATACTGAAAAACTATTGTCATTTTATTAATCAAATTCTATAAAAAACTAAAATAACTCAAATTAAAACAAACAAACATAATGTTAACCATACAAAAACTATCATACAAAAACAAAAAAGCTTTAATAAGAGGTCTTTTAGAGGATATACTTAAATTACCATTAAAATAAAAACAAAAGAAAATTAACAAAACAAGCATGAATGCAGAATAAACATGCGCCCCCCCCCCCCCCCCCAAACCCGCAAAATAAAAATTCTCAAAACATGAATACCTGTATAATGTTTCCCACCCGTCAACAATAAACAAATAAATTTTTCTTCCAAAGCAATTGTCAAAAACCAGAATTCCAGGTCCGCAACTTTCTTTCGTTTCAATTCATCAATACACACCGTTCTTTTAACAAGACTTTAGGATGCCTATTTCATACAGAAAGTTCCAGAAGGCTGCCATCACATGTTTATGCCGCCAGTCTACATCGTTGCCATTCACTTTTTAGAACTGTCTTTAAATAATATTTCAAAAACTTAATAGGGTAATTATTATTGTAAAATAAATTAGCCAATAACTTAAAGATCTGTTTATAAAAATTATTGTCTCTGCCACAAATTTTATTGAAACGTATTAATTGATTAATGATCATATTTATGTAAATATACATAATAAATTTTTTAAGTTTTTGTTTGGACCAACTCTTAACGCAAAAAAAAAAATAATAAAATAAAATAAATAAAATAAAATAAAAATAAAAATAAAAATAAAAAAAATAAAATAAAAAATAAAAAATCCCTACAGGCTCGGCGTACAGACGCAGGTAGATTTCGAAGTTAAGTACTAATTTCCCCCAACAAGAACTAAATCAAGATTAGAGGTAAACCCAGTTCAAATATTTTATCTGGTTGCTTTTGAAGAGTTTTTAATTTCATTTTTCTTTAACAGCTAGTTTTATCAGAATCATATTAAGGCGCTATTAAAAAAAATATTTTTCCGCGAACAACAACTCGAATTTTTCTGACACATTTTCAGTCTCATTTTTAAAAGTAAAATCGCATGAATCTTGCTGACTTGATTTTTTGAAGACATTATAAGCGGCCTGTGTTTTTATTTTTTGTTTCAATTAATTAGAACTTGATTTACAATTATTTTCACAGTACGATCATTTTTTTCGTTTCCAACGATCTCGCTTCGGGAAATTTGGTTCAAAATGCCCACTTTGACAGCATTTTTTGAAATATATTCTACTTTAACAAAAAATCGACCAATATATTGACGTCATATAGTTTCTGAAGAAGAGAACCTGCCAATTGGATGCGTTTGTGAGTGAAAATGAATTTAAAAATGAGTCAGAAAATAAGCCGTGGGAACACCATTAATAGGATAATTTTTTCGTCACCCCCCCCCCCTTTTTTTCTGTAAGAGTTCATTCTATCAAAAAATTGTCAATATGAGCGTTGTAGATAATATTGATATGTTGTATAATAAAGTTAATCGGGTGGGATATCTTGTGAATTGACGAAGTTATGAATTTTTTTCTTCTTCAACCCCCCTCCCCATTTGTTTTCGCTTTTATTTTTTTTATTTTCAGTAAGGTTTGTTCCTATCAAAAACTTGTCAATCTAAAAGTTGTAGAGAATATTAAGAAGTTTTATAATAAGTTTAAATGAATTTGATATCTTAATAATGGACGAAGTTATAAATTTTTTTCCTAAAACCCTATTTTTGCGCCCCTTGATACCATTTTTAATTTTATCAAACATCTCTAATACATAAATTTTTGGCCCTTTTTATAGAAGTAATAATAACTTTATACTGATTTTATATGTATAAAAATTAAGAAGTTTAGGTTTTTTTTTTCATTTTTCACAAAATACCTCAATATTTCCTTCCCCTTGGTCCGATTTTGCCCGTTGCCGAAGATGACCGAGAATTTCTACCCCTTGATTTTATGTATTAGTTTGGAAGAGATTAGTGTAGAATTACGGAAGTTATTGTGCCCATAAAAAAGTGATATATATATATATATATATATAGGAGAGAGAGAGAGAGAGAGAGAGAGATAGATATATAGATTGATTGATTGATAGATAGACAGATATAGTTTTGAACTGGGGGTGTTTTGGGGTTATAGGGGTCAGGATCGGCGTAGATCTGCAAAATTGTTCCAAGAATTTCATCATAGGGACGTTTGAAATAGATAGTATTTCTTACGAAATCTACTTCAAAGGGGGGGTGGAGTGAAGAAGAAACAAATCATAACTCTTTCAATGCACAATATATCAAATCTGCATACATTTATTATAAATTTTCTTAACATTATCTACAACTTTTATTCTCAAATGTTTTTGATAGGGCCAACTGTTATAGCAAAACTAATTAAACAAAAATAGTGGTTGCAGGAAAAATACCCTATTAACATGATTCTGATAAAACCAGTTCTTACAGAAAAATGAAGTTAAAAATTGTCGACTCGATATTCTGGTAGTGGGTTTATCTCTAATCGTAGTTTTTCTTGGTGAAATTAGTACTTAATTTCGAAATCTAATTCCACATGTAAGTCGAGTCGGCAGGCATTTTTTATATCTATAAATTAAAGTTGTTTTGACTTAGTACTCATACGATTTTTTTTTTCGTATTTTGTAAACGTTTAAATATTAAAAATATTTTCATATTTACGTTAATAGTAAAAGGTTTTCTTTAACACTTTGGCTATATTTTAATTGACATAATATAATTTGTGTTTTTATTCTAAAATTAAAAAGAAGACTCGTGGAATACATAAAAAGACATCAACGTTAGTATTAATAACAAAAATTGCGGAATTCCTGACCTTAAATATTTTTTGCAGAAGAAATTTCATTTTATGCAAATATTTGTATTAATTTTATATTCGTGTATAAAATATTAATTAGTTTGCTTAACAATACCATTTCTAAACATACTTTTAAAAGATTATGTAAATATAAATTGTGGAGCTTTTATACCTAGGGGCTTAAGGAGTATGGATCTAGGATATTACGAAATGTCATTTATATTTCCTAGATCAGAAGATTTTCATTCTGTATTTTCTTTCATTTAATTAACTTTCCTTTGGGTTATATAAATATGCATTATTTTCGATCATCCGAAACTAAATTATAGGAAGAGTGAGTATGAAAAAAAGCGTCTTTAATACATCCAAACATGTCTTTAACGTGCAAGCTGAACTTAAAACGGAAAAAAAATGTTTAATATTAAGTTCGAATATGTTGTTCAAAGTATTTGCATTTTTTTTAATTTACTGCATTGTAAACATTACATTATTGAACGTATCAAAGTATTCGTCTTCTTTACATGAAATAATCACAATGATTTGAGTTTTAATACACATTATATGTTTTAAACTTTTTAGTTAAAATGCGTTTTCGGAACTTCTATAAGTAAGAAAATATGTTGTTATTTTCAACAATGTTATACTTATTAATTTTAATTATTTTTACTTTCTAAACGTTGAATAACTTTTTGCAGTTAATTTTTTAAATCATATACTCAAAAATTGTTTTAGCTGTAAATAAATCAGAACTTTCGAAATACAGGAAAATATAATTTATTTTTTATTTCAAATAGGCGAAGTCTTTATAATCTCGAAAATAAACTATTCTACGGGCTGAGTACTTGAAAGTTAAATCGTTATCACAAAATCTACGTGAAACAAACTTACCTAATCAGTTCAGGCAATATGTGCAATGTCTGTAGGCATCTGTCTCCCCTCCTACCATCATGACGAAGGAATGCATTAATAATGGAAAAGGAAATATTCCTTCTACTGTTGATACATTTTTAAGGGCTATAAGTTCATTACTAAACAGCGGTGAGCCGAAAATGGGTGAGGGTTTATATGTATCTATTCCTAAATGACTATGAAATAAACACTATTTCTCAGCAATTGCTCCATCTGTGGCTTATTATAGTATCTCGACATTGGGAGTTATCAAAAGCATAGTAAGATTGTGGTAAAAACGTCTATTTAATGTATTTTATTAAGGACAGCGGCTTAAAAATTTCTAGTGTGATGTCCAAAAGTAGAGATACACATTACCGCAATATATTCAGGCGTCGGTCATTATTCTGATTTATGTAAATAAAAGAATGTAGCAATTACTTTTCTACATATTTCTTTTTCCAAAATGTATTTTCTTTAAACACGTATTCCCTTTTTAGGGTTCAGTATTTAAAAAGTGAAAATGGAACCATTATAAGATCATTCCTGTGTCTGTATGTCTATCTGTCACAGCCATTTTACTCGTAAACTATGGAACATGGAAAGTTCACATTAGAGGAAATAACAAAGACTATTGACCCACATATTTACAGATTATTAAACATTGACAAATATTTTTAGGAAAAATGTAGAAGGGTTAATTAAGTTATTTGAAAAAAAAGAATCTTTTCTTTGTTTATCATGTGGGGTATCGCATGGAAGCTTCCGGAACGCTTAACACAAAAATATATTTCTTTTAATTTTAGATATTATATTTTCAGAGTTATCATCAAAAATGTAGCGCGAAAATTTGTTTCCCCCCCCCCCACACCTCTATTTCTGAATCTACTGAAACTAAAATTATGAAAACATTAGAGATAGTAGACGTTAATTTAAAACTTGCAGGAAAACTGTAGTGCTTACCCTAGGTCACATAGCTTTAGAGAAAATCGCATTTTCCGTTACACACAAATTTCGATTTGCGGACATTCAGCAAAGGAGTTGAGAAGCGCTGGAGTATCGTAGCAGAAGTATAAAAGGATTGCTGATTATGCTTTTTAAAAAATCATCGGTAATTAGCCGAGATATTAACCATTAAATACACGGGCGATTATGACATATATACAGACAGGGGCGGCGTACTCCACACACCACTGGCTTTTAACTCTTTATCCGCTGCATTATGATCTACTGCAATATTTTTCATGTGATTTTTTTTTCAGTTAATTCAAAGAAAATTAGACTTATTAGACTTGCTTAGAATACGGAAAAAATACTCACACGTGAGAAATGTAATTCGTTAGAGGTAATTAATTAAAGTAGTACTTTAAAGTACCGTCAGTACACTATGCCTAAAATATTCTCGACAACACAGAAAATCCATACGATATTTCAAATAAAGATTAAACTCTTAAAAATGCTAAATATCAAGAAGGCACTCGCATGTTAACAATAAAAAAATATTAAATAGACATTGTTTTATTTTACACATGAAAAATGAATAAAATTTCAAATAGGATGGCGTTTAAAAAAACCTTTCTACTTTCTTCTACATTTACAAGAAAAATGTATGAGATTCGTAAAAATGGCCGACTTACGGTTTTCGACGGATGTACACGTTTTAGAGGTCAGTGATCCCGAAAGCATGTTTTTATAAAATGTCTGCCTGCGAGTCTGTGGCAACTCTGAGTCTGATACAATTTTTTGGGGCACTCTATCTCAAAAACTAATCAACAGAATTTAATAAAACTTTAAATTCAGTTAGTCCCTAATATAAATTAGTGTTGATTCCTTTTTGGTGTAACTTGCCCATTGGTGGCACTAATATGCTGTATTTTTTTATGATTCTCTCAATAGCTATAGCTCAAGAACTAATACACGGAATTTCATGAAACTTCAGATTCAGTTAGAAGTTGACATGTGTTGTTGCTGATTAGATTTTGACGTATATCGCCTCATCTTTGGATCTGCAATGCTGAATTTTTTAGGAAGTATTAACATGTATGAGACATAAGAAAGTTTTGAGATTGCCACATCTGACTAGTTTTTTTTTTTTTTTTTTTTTTTTTTTTTTTTTTTTTTTTTTTTTTTTGGTTTTCATCATGTTAGCAGTCTTTTAGTTATATGCCCCCTATATTCCATATATGACAAGTTCTCTCCCGTCTCCACATATACAATATATATATTTACATATGCCGTTTCTAGCATAACAAATAAGAGCCGGTGCCACAACTTTTTTGATTTCTGCAACTAATCAAAAAGTCCTTCCGGCCAGTGCCGAGAGAAAGAGGTAGCTTTCATATTACTTATTGTTTAAAAGCCAGCTTATATTATTCAAACACACGGAGCTCAAGCCAGTGAAACCCTATTATAGAAGATTAAATACTAATTTTTGTCAATACTGAATATGAATGAGAATTTCGAGAAATTAGTCAGCGTTATCAAAGTTAATTTTATTTAAAGTGATTTATATTTGGTCGCCAAATTCGGCGATATCTTGAAGTGCCCGCCATTTTAAAACAACATAATGGGTACAACAAAGCTAACCAATGAACTTAATGGAGACCTTAGTAATTTCTATGCACAGGCTCACTCACATCTAAATCGGTTGATATATACGAGTGCTGTTGCAGGTTGCTTTTTGTAAAGAAAGCTACCTAAAACTGAATTTTTACATTTTCTAAAAAATATATATGTAAAATGGCTTCTGTTAGAGCAGGCAGCTGACTACAATGGGCCAACAGGTGTTCCAACTTTCAAATAAAAATATTCTGTTTAGTGCCACATGTAAAACTCATCTCCACCTGAAAGACTGTAATATTTCAAAAATTTAATCAACTACTGGGAGAGTCAACCTATTTATAAATTGCTAAATTAATTTAAAGGCATTTATGTTATTCGGGCTCAGGTGATAAATCGCCAGATATACTACATGGTTACAACTGTATACGAATTACGAAAAAATTAAGTTAAATATATGCCAAATCCTATTCGCTAATATAAGCCACTTGGCTATGATACTGCAACAAAGAAATGTCTTAAATATTAAAAAGTAGAAAATATAAATAAGAAATAAAGAGTATAATATATATTTTTTAAACTACGGTTTTATCAAATAATACTTTAACATTGATAAAATATTTGTTAATATGTTGAGAAACTAAATTAGAAATTCAGATAAATTAGTTAAATGAAAGTTTTTTACGTAGTTCCCGGTTGCTTTATCTAAAAAAAAACGAGAAAATATAACATATATTCTTAATAAATCCATTCGTTTAATTTTTTTACCAAGCGTAAACGAATGAATTTATTAAAAAAGTATATTTTATAGTTTACGCTTTTAACCAAGCGTAAATCAAAGCAGCAAATTTTTCATAATCGAAAACCTCGCGAAATGAACGTATACTGAAATGAGTATTTTTGGAACAGAATTAATTGCAGTCATGAAATTAGGCGAGATTTTTAAATAAACAGTGAATGCTTATGAACGAGGGCTTTTTTAACAATTTGTAATTTCATATTTAATATTAATTTTATACATTTTTCTCTGATAATGCATTCAATTAAGAAATTTTGTATGGCTTTCTCAGCATTAAATGACGTTTTTATGTTTCAGTATATCCGGTATGAAAAGTGGATTTATTTTGCTAAATTTGAAACAGACTTAAGAAAAATAAAATTTTATAATCACTCACTGTTTTGTAGTTCTGTTGTGTTTTGGTTAATGTATAGGGCGTATCTGAAAAGTGGGCAAAACTTTACGGGGTGATAGAACGAAGCTATACGAGCAAATTTCGTCATAGAATGTATGGTCCGAACGCAAGAATGGTCCGAATATATATCTCAAACAGTAAAAAGCGTTAGCCTTTTTAAAACATGAAAGCGAAGAAAATATGAACATGGAGATAACGCCATTTAAAGTTTTAATTTGTGTTTGCGATTGCTGTGGGTCTATTAACAAAATTTACACTACCTCCCGATATAATTGCCGTATGAGTAAAAAAAAATAGTGTCGAAATAGTCACAGTTAAACAGGCGTTGATTTAATTTTTTTAATCGATTTTTAGATCAATTTTGAGATAAACAGTCCCCTTAAACTTTTTCACGCGTATCTACTTCAGTCATTTATATTTTTTTACTATGCTAAGAGATAAGGCAAAAAATAGCATTTAATTTGAAAAAAAATGCAGAAAAAATATAACGAAGAACGAATCATTAATATGCAATTCTTCCAAGATATCTAATCCCCCCGTACAGACTGTCTTCTTTATTTCGAAATTATGCAATGGCGTTTTCTATGTTCACTGTCACATATTTCTTAATTTCAAACTACAAAGTGTTAACTTTGTAGTTTGAAATTAAGAAATATGTAAGACATACGTATGTTTGAAAGTAAGAAACATATTTAAAATGCCAAAATGTACATTTCTTTAATTTCCACAATATTTTATAAGTGAAAAAATAAATTTTTATTCCATATGAGAAATATATTTAAGTACTGTCAATCAGTCGCACAAGGTATAAAAAGAAAATTATCTTTTAACAAATTTAAATATAAATTTTTTTAAATACTGAAATATAGGAATTTGTAATGCATAAAAGAGGTCTGAAATATTTCAAATTATTAAAGTAAAAAGTACGGAAACACAGATAAAAATCCATATTATAGATATAGAACTATAGAACTATCACACGAATATAAAAAGCGAAACATATACAAAACAAAAAGAAACTGTCAAAGTTTATTAAAACATGGACATAAATTTTTCCATTCCAAATCTTTGTCCCTATAAATATAAGCTAGTTTTGAAAAAAAAAAAAAAAAATACTTATCTGTCTTCATGTCACTGATTTACGCAACATCTATAAATATGTACGAAAAATATTTACATGCACATTTTTAGTGATTTATGAAATGATACACAAAATTTGGTAGCAATAAATTTGCTCTGCTTACCGGAGGTTCTCGTCATTTATCACAGAAATGTTTTTTCCTGAATGTTCCAAAATATATTTCTTTGCCAAATTTTAGAAGAAAATATAAATCAAACAATTTTATGTAATTTTAAGTTATTTACTATTTTGTACTGTCGGATAGGATTATAAACATAAAAAGCTTAAAAAAATGTTGAGCCTAAATAAGCGTAAAAATTTTTTTGAAAGAGAAAAATGTGTGACATTCTTATATATTAAATGTTTAGACAGTTAATCCTGTAATTTTTAATAAATACATTTAAAAAAAAAAATTGCTTGTGCCCTATTTGAAGTACATAAAAGAGGGCTGAAATATTGCAAATTATTAAAATAAAAAGTACGGAAGCACAGTTGCAAATTCATATTATAGATATAGAACTATAGAACTATCACATGAGTATAAAAATGGAAACATACTACACAAAACAAAAAGAAACTGCCAAAATTTATTAAAACATCCTCATAAATGTTTACATCCCAAACCTTCGTCTCTATAATTATAAGCTAGTTTTGAAGAAAAAAAAAAAAAAAAAAAAAAAAAGAGTTTATATGTCACTGATTTATGCAACAACTATAGACATGCACGAAAAATATATGCATAGTTTAGTGATTTATGAAATGGTACAAAAAATTTGGCAGCGATAAATTTGCTCTGCTTACAGTGGGTTTTCGTCATTTACCTTAAAAAGGTTTTTTTCTCTGCATATTCCAAAATATATTTATTTGTCAAATTTTAGAAGAAAAATGTATATCATACAATTTTATGTAATTTTGAGTTATTTACTATTTTGTACTTATGGATGGGTACATAAATTTGCAAAGCTTATAGCTTAAAAGATATGTTAAAAGAGTAAAATGTGTCACGTTCTTATATTTTGAAAGCTTAGACAGTTAATCCTTAATTTTTTAATAAATACATTTTTTGTCTACATCATGCATGTTAACCCTTCATATACTGAATTAAGAATTCATGAAAATTTTATCTTCTAAAGCCTTTTTCGTGAATTGTTTAAACTACATTAGAAGATTTACATAATCATTTAATAAATTTTAGAAGGATTTTAGAAGGACTGAAGGAGGAAGAATGATTAATTAAATTTGAATTGATAGGGATTTTGTGCAATATTTATAACCCCACTCAAATCATTTATTTAAAAAATTTTCTTTGTATTTTGTAGAAATAAGAAATGTACAAATGTAATGTTCTTACAATAGAAATAGAGAAATATTTACGAATTAAAAAATACCCCCTCCCCCACCCTAAACGCAAAGAAAGCCAAAAATATACAAAGGCAAAAGAAATCATCCTTTTAAAAATATTTTTGTTTTGTGTAAATCAATAATGCTTTTGGAACAAGGTAAAGTAATGTATCTATAACTCATTTTAAACTGTATTACAACTAATCAATGTATTAAATGAATATTATAACCAGTTATTTTAATGGTACTTATAAGTACCGTCAGTAGATAAATGGTACTAAACTGCAAAAAAAAGTACTTGTGCTCTATACGAAGCGACAGACGCTTCAAGATAAGATTTTTTTCAAAAGTAAAAATAATTTCAAAAACATGTTTATACATCAAATCTCATATTCACTTTAAGCTCTAGAGTTCCAATTTTCAGCTTTTTTATGAAGACCACTTATTTATTTATTTATTTTTTTTTAACATGCAGTTCTTATCTTCTATAAGTAAACAAATTTGAAAATATTTTTCCTATATTTATTTAAAAGGATCAATTTTTACAACAAAAAAATCATCAAACGAAAAGTTGAAGAAAATATTTATATTACTTCGATAATGTCATTTAAAATACGTTTATTTTTCTGAAGAAAATTTAAATCAACATACAATCTATAAACATTTAAAGAAGAATTACCGTATAATTATACATTGAAAAAATTTATAATTATATTTATTTAACATATGGTAAAGAAGTTTTTCTTGAAATATTAAATTAATGAAAAGTCTAGACATGAGAGTAATTTAAAATATGAAGTAAATAATATTAAATAAATCAGATTTAAAAGTTATTATTCTTATATCGATACGAATAGAACATAAGTAAATAATATCATACATTTTTAGTAGAAATTGATGTTGAAGATGAGAAATGGAATCATCTTCAAATATTGAGTTAAAATCTTTAAAAGTGTTTTAAAAATTTTTGGTTAAACACTTGAGATTCGAAAAAGTAACCTCGATATGAATATTATCTTTCTCGACTTTAATGCTTAAAGTTTGCATTTTTTAATGTGTTGCGTTTGCGCGACAGTTGATCGCTTTTCATGTGTATATTTCAGTTTTTTTTTTTTTAATATATTTCTTTTGAGTATAATATTTATACTTGTGAAAGATTTATATAAGTAGATTATTTTATACATAACTAAAATTATTTATGTATTAATTAATTACGCTTAGGAGTCTTTTATAAATTTACAGAAACGTATAATGTAAAAAAAAAAATGTATTCCATTTATTGTCAGTATAGTTTTCGAATTTGTACAGAATTTTTTTTCCTGGTGAAGGTTATTTTATTAACATGTTAAAAAGTATAAACTTGAGAATATTTTGTTGGATAATGATAAATTTTCATTTTTGGTAAAGCTATGGGATTTATTTATATTACTATTTTAAACAAAAAATCCGTAAAAATATGGAAATTGTGCTTGCAAAGTATGAAAATTATTTTTAGTGTGTAAAAAAAAAGTTAATTAATACGTTAAATTAACTACTACTATATTTCATTCATATTCTTAAATCTACATTTTCTGATTTCTGATACATTAAAGAAATCTTTTCTCCGGTGAAAATGCAGTATAATTTCCACAAGGCAGAAAATGCAGTTCAATTTATGTATAATTCCAGAAAAGGCTGTATAATTTCCAAAAAAATACAGAAATTATACTGCCATAAACGGCATTTTTTTACAGCATATTGATTACAAGAACTTTTGTCTACCATAATCTTCGAAAATAAGAAAGCTTTTTTTTTTAAAAAATACTAATCAAATGTACACATAAAATGTTAAATTGCGATTGAACCGGTTTTTTTTCATAATTGAAATTTCAGTTTTGTGTTAAATGTTTTATAATTATTTATATCGTTACAAAATATAAATGTAATTTTATTATAGATTGAAAATTTTCATTAACTAGTGCTCTTTCTCATAATGAACAAATGTATTCTGACTTCTGCTGTATTTCAGTTTTTTAAGCTAATTACATTAAACAAGAAATAATGAGTTAAATGTACCATCCTTCGACAGTGAAAACAGTTAATTGTAGAAAATAAAATACAGAATCTTTTTTCAAATCAAGTGTATGCGGAACAAATCTCAGTAAACGAGTGTGCAAAATCGTTCCCATAAATAAGGGAAAAGGATATAAGGTAGTTCGACCAGTAAATGAACACTTAACCACATTAGAAAAGAAAATAATGCATTGTATTTTAATAAACAGTATCTATTGGTGTTTGACAAGGCGCAAATACATTTGTTGGTTTACAAATTATTAAAAAATAACAAAAGGAATTTTATATTTTACTTGCTTGGAATGCTAGAGATATCTGAATAGAAATCCATACAAAAACCAAGTAAATAAACAGTTGTTACCATAGAAAGAACGCAAAATTTTCCAGTGAATGAACAGGCAGCAATTTAAAAATACTTAAATTTCATAGTTCTTTATTTATTATATAACTTGTACAAATAACTTATAACATGTTTTTAATAAAGTACCCTTTTTTTAAATCCCAGAACGATAATTAATTAGCTTAACAAATTGTCACTTTTAAGTTTTTATATTACAGATCTAAAAAAAAAAAAAAAAAAAAAAAAAAAAAACTAATTCTATTTTCTGAAATCATTGGCCCTGTAGTTCTCTATTTCCGTAATAATTACAGATGAACGGGTAGATGTTTCAGAAATAGGTTCAGGTGTTTTTATTGTGCCTTTTCATATTATCCGTAAAATACCTGATCTTATACTTTACTGCAGGCCACTTCCAATTCCACCACATGTGGACCTGTGGTCCACATATTGTCATGGTTCTTACTTCATATTTCCAACCTTGGATGCTATTAAAAAAAAAAAAAAAAAAAAAAAAAAAAAAAAAAAAAAAAGTTCATCTATTTCCCTCCTGGATGTTTGTCTATAAATGGATTTTTCCTTCCTGTTTGTTTAATAACATTGTAAACATTACCTTTTACTGCATCCTTATGCATGGTAAATGTCCAATTTTCCTTTTTCAACTATCCAATGTTCAAGGAGTTTCTCTTCTTCAAAGGACAACACAGAATTACTTTACCATAGACTCACTTTCAATTGTTTTCCCTCGCAATTTCATAGACAACGTTGTTTTGGGAATATTAAAATGAAGAGATGCCTTCTTCAAACTGAGCTGATCTGACCCTCATAGCTTGTACATGCATCCAAGGCCCTCTGTAGAGTACTTGAAACTATCATATTTACCTTTTGAGGAATCGTCTTAATCATCAGTAAGAATAGTTCTACCAATCATCTAAAAACATGGAAAAAGTGAGATTTGTATGCCATCAAAAATTATTACCTTTAAAAATGTGTGTATATGTTCTTTTGGAACGTTTTAATATCTGTTAACATTTCATTTCTTAGCATTGTTGAAAATCACTTAATTAAAACTATAGGTTTAAAAGAAACCGCAAAAACATAAAGCACAAAACTGTTCATTCACTAGGAAAAGTAGCCTATGTAGTCCTTCCAGTGAAAGAACAGGAGTTCATTTATTGGATTTTTACCATTTGCCTAACCAGTTATTAAACATCCCTATTCTCAAATTGTACATATTCTACAATGGTTAAAACTATTAGAAATATGGCTATAATATATATATTTAATGTATGTACAATAAAATTAGTCCATAATGCAAATAAAAACAGTAATTTCTTATCAAACATATGAAATAACATTGCACTTACCTTATTATTTCAGCGTAGAAACAATGTGTTTCTCAGACATGAAGAATACAACGTGTTCTCAAAGTAAAGTAATGTGACTTGAGTAACCAAACGGAATGCAACAGCTTCCTATTGAATAGAATTAAGGCAATGTTGTATTCCCCATCTAGTGGGGATGTTTTCAAACCTTATTCTATTAAAATATATAACAAATGTTCATTCACTGGGGGCTGTTCACTTACTGGTCGCTCTACCCTAGTAACGTACTTTTATTATTATTTTTTAAATACATTCCTTACATTTAATCCGGTAGATAGATTTTTTTAAGTGTGGGAGCGTATATGTTTCCAACAACAATGTATTTTTTTTAAAATAAATATAAGTTAATACTTTGTTTTTAATAAAAGTGTGCTAATCCCTTATTTATGGGAAAGATTTTGAACACCCGTTTACTCATTTGTTCTGCATACATTTGATTTGGAAAAAAAAATACTGTGCTTTATTTTCTAAAATTAACAGTTGTCACGGTCTGAGGTTGGTACATTTCACCACCTCTCTCATCACCTAGTGAAATCCTACATCATTTCATACACGTATTAAAAATATAATAACAATTTTTTTTTCATAATTGCATTACGATATGGCACAATTTCCTTTCATTTCGGGTTACAGATTCAGTTATGACTGAAGTTTTTTCGAATTGACTTCAATTAGAATTTTCAGGCCCGAGTTAAACTAACTCGATCTGTGCTGGGCTGTAATGTGCAATAGAGATATCAAAAAGTAAATAAATAAATAAAAATAAAATAAAATAAAACACGACGATATAAAACAATCCTTTGAAGTTTTTTTTTTCTTTGTGTAAAATTATTTATTTTATTCTCAAAATTTATGTAAATTCGTGTTGCTTGTAAAAATCAAATTTCATTTCAATGTTAACTTCATAAATTTTAGTTTTGCCTTTGTTTTGCCTTATGGTTAAATAGAAATTTATTCTTTATACATTACGAAACCATTGCATAAAATTCGAATATATTCTCGTTTAAATACGAATAAATCAAATGCAGTTTTCTAATTTTGTAATACGGCAAGGCTATGACGAGTTGATTCCATAATGAATTGACCCTGCGATGTATTACCGCACAGATGCATTGTGCGAAATGGATTTGTAAAGCAAACTTATGCGCATGGCCTACCCTTTTAGGAGCAACTAGATGCTAAAGAAACGTAATATTCTGGCTATCGTACATGCCCAATCGCACAAGGAACACTATTTAAGGCTTTTGCGAATATTATTTAGAATTCCGTGTATGGGAAAAGAGACGCACGTCCGAATTGTATGTATACAGCAAGTTTTCCAACCAATATTACCTATTTAAGATGATCTTAAATAAAAGGAATGACGATAGATTGATCGATTATTTTGGCTTGGAATCATGCAAAATGTGTGAAAAGAAAAATAAGTGAAGCATGTAATATTTCAATGACATAAATTATGCTGTTGCCGTGTCTTAGAGAAATTGCGTATACAGAAATTAGAAAGAGCTGGACTATATATATATATATATTACGATTATTTAAGAGGTGTACAAATATAAAAAATAAAAGACGTGAATATTATGTTAATGGCCATGATGTTGGTTTCATTAAATATATAGTTTTAAGCCACTAGTATTTTAAAAGGATTTCGGGCTATGGGCCTCGCGTCTAGCTGAAATGAAGCGCAATCTGGAAGTCCGATTTTCGACCTCTTTATCGAATAGATGGGGCCATATACCTGTAATAACGCGGTCAATATTGATTTCCAAGTGGTTCAACGTCTGAGGTTTATCGGCGTAGACCAACGATTTCACATATCCCCACAGAAAATAATCCATTGGTGTCAGATCACATGCCGGAGGAGGTTCGTCACAGGTCCATAGCTCGAAATTTTACTCTCGACGAATGTCTCCCGCAATAAACAAATGGTGTTTTTGCACAATTTACAAGTGTTGTTCCGGTGTAAGTCTATTTATGGTGAAACGGCAAAATACACTCTGTACTGTCAAATTGACTATGAGTAGAAACAGTGTTGACAATTTCAAAACCACAACTCTAAAAAAACACAGTCTAAATATGTTTGTGTGTGTATGTGTGTGTGTCTATATCTGGATCTGCGGTTGTGTGTAGACACATGTATGTTTTCTATTTTTTTTTACCTGCATGTATTTTAAAAGGAAATATACAAAGTTTTTGTGCAATTAGAATAGCTAAAATTAAATAAACTTAATATTTGCTGAACGTGATAAAAATTCATTTAAACGGCAAAAAATACCTTTATTTATTCAGATTTGACATGTTTCATTGCACTGACGGCAACATTCTCAAGAATTAAAATGATGCAAATATTTTCGTAAAATACTTTTAAGTTGAAAACTGAAAAAAAAAAAAAAATCACGCGAACTCAAGCATAGTGAAATTAACTTCACGGAGGCGGAATCATTGCCTATATCATCACTGCGTAGGAATATATGCGTATAGGAGCTTCCTAAAATTTGGAAAGAGGTGCTATACAGAATACCCGAAACAATAATATAGAAATATAAGGAATATTCATAAATATCCATTTCTAATATTGCAGTTAATTTCATTATGCTGACGTTCGCGTGATTTTTCTGCTTACCAGTTTTCAATTAAAACTTTTTTTGCGAAAATATTTGTACAATTTTAGTTCTTGAGAATGTTGCCATCAGAGCAATGAAACATGTCGATTCTGAATAAATAAAAGTATTTTTTGCCTCTTAAATGTATTTTTACCACGTTCAGCGAATATTAAGTTAATTTGATGCTTTCAAGTGATTTTTATATATAGTTTTATAACTATAATTAATTAAACTTATAGGTATAAATAAAATGTCTAGAAAAAATTAAAAAAAGTAATGAAAAGTACTTTAAGTAACAATGTGAGTACACTTTGTTAAAAATAACATTATATTTAAAACACGTAGTATGTACACAATAACCAGTCTAAACGTTTATTGTGCATCTATAGGTTTTAAGTTCAGAAGAATGATGTCAGCTAAGTTCGGTTTTGAAGAAAAATAAAGTTATGCTTCCCTTTCCCTGCAATATTTCATTAATAGCGTCAAGAGTTTGCGATATTTGAAACACAAAGAAAAGTTGTGATATATCATAAGGCTGTTGTCAAATCTAAAGGGTCATCTTTCTGACATAAGTTTTAATTCATTTTTGTTCGGAAACGCATGAAATTAGAAGGTGTTGTTATTCAGGAACTATGTCATCGAACTGCTTTTTCCGTTTTCTTGTAAACGCAATAGATCTTTCGGAAAATACTGTCAAAGTTGGCAACTTTTGAACGAGAGAAGAAAATCCAGTCAGTAAGGGGAGAAAAATGCCGTGTCACGTGATCAAAATCTCTTATAACTCGATAGGTAATTTATTGATAAAACAATGTAAAACACAGTTCGATTCCAAATCGCTTCCATGGTCAGGCTTAACAATTTTATATCTTTCAGTTAAAAAATGAATTTGTAAATGTGTCAAAACGTTTTGCGCTTGCTGAGCAGAGCAGTTGAGAATAGCCTTAAGGAAATGGAGATTCATCTTTAAAAAAAAAAAAAAAAAGGTAAATTTTTGGATTGCGCAAAAATATTAAAACGGCAGCCGTCCTTTATTCAGTATTTTTATGAAATCTTCAGACGCCGACTGATTACATGTTTTATTTTTTTTAAATGAACAATTATAAAAATTCATTTTTTTAAATTATTTATATTTTTAAATTTAAATATATATATATTATATAAATACTAATATATTATGTATAATAGAGTATATATATATATATATATATATATACAATCTTGCAGAATGCGTAGTGATGTGTACTATTTTGTATCGTATTTTTATACGATGCATATACTCGTATTTATTCTCTTCGTATTCGTAGGTTCCTTTAGAAAGACCCCCATGGAGGCACCCCCCCCCTTTAGGGCCTATACCCCTCGTGCTGATAATTGACTGTCATAAACACTCGTAAAATATCTTAAAAGAAATATGTTTAAATACAGATTAAGATATTTTTTCCGCAGATCGAGCAACTTTCATGAAGTATGTAAAGAATATTTGATCGCATGGAATCGAAAGAAAATATATATATATTATTAAAAATTGTTTTATTAAAAATACTCAAACTAATTTTACCTACAACAGTTTTAATTAAAATAAATATTATATACAAAATAAACGTTTTAAGCTTTGATTTCGCTCAAGGAGTATAGTATATTTTTATATTCAATCGTACCACAGTTTACAAAATCACTCTTTGCAGAAGTTGTCACCTAAAGATATAATTGTAAAAGTCCACGAAAAAGTTAATTTTTGAAAAAGTGGTTCGAGGAGAATATAAATTATTCCACTGGGTTGTGTATGTCCCGATCCGTAGTCTTAAAGTTCAGAAGTGCTGAGAGATTCTGCTAACGAAGCTGGTAGACGGGAGGTGCTGGGTTCGCGACGGTCGGCCTAATCCTTCGGAATTTTCTTCGAACCTTGGTATTCCAAGCGTAAATAGGAGTGAGGTTCCTTTAGAAAGACCCCCATGGAGGCACCCCCCCCCTTTAGGGCCTATACCCCTCGTGCTGATAATTGACCGTCATAAACACAACTAACCAAGCTTAAGGTTCGGAAAGTTTTATTGCCTACTTTTAAATTTAAGAGAGGAAGAATTATATCTAGCAAGTTTCGTTCGTAGGATAGATACAGATATATTACATTTTTTGGTAATATTTCTTTTAATCTCTTTTAATATTTCATTAATAGAGTCAAGAGTTGGCGGATTTTAAAATGTACAAAACACTTTGTTATTTTGAATACGGAGACAAAATATATACTTTAATTTTATTTTTTGTAACTTTATATATATATATATATATCCTGGGATAACAAACGGAAAGTCATTTGGTGAAATAGTCGAGTTTAATTTCATAATTTAAACATTATGAATTTTAATTTTTAAATATATATGGTGTCCAAAAATTTCTGTACACATTTTCAATTTCAATATAAAATTGATTATCGTACAGGAATGCAGTTTGAACTAAAATGTTTCTCAGGCATTTTTGAATTCAAAGTTGCGTTTTTTTCTGATTTTCAGATACATTTTTACGCTATGACAGAGAAATGACGACTCCCAGCGCTGGCAATCACCATTTATGTGTCACAGTGTCAAAATTAATCTCAAAACCAGAAAAAACAAACAAAAACTCATGTTTGAAATCAAACGTACTAAGTAGTGGCTATCTAGTGTGGCTATCTATAATCTATGATAGAAAGTTATACCTAATTATTTTCATTCTGTTGAAGAAAACTTTTCATCCTAAAATGCATTTTAGTTCAAACCGTGCTCCTGTATGACAATTAATTGATTTTATATTGAATTTTAAAATGTGTCTAGAAATTTACGGACACTTTGTATATTTATATATTGTAACATGTTAAAATTTTGAGAGAAATTGTATTTCAGCACCTTCAACTCTATGAATAAAAAGTTTCAGTTGGTTTCACATTGTGTATTTGGATTAAGCGTAAAAAATCTACAACAATTGGAGTTCGTTTTGTAACTGCTAAAAATGAATATAATATTATAAGCAAAAAACTGTAGATATACACAATTCCTAAACTGCGACATAGAATGACTCCCAGTTTTATATCACATTTAAAAATTTCCGGTAAAATCCAAATATAAGGTCAAAAGTAAGTGTTCGTATTGAAATTTTTGAAGTTTGGTATAATTTCAGTATGAACACGGCCCCCTATGTTTATTTCTTTAAAAATATGATTTCATAATAAGACATTAAAATTTCTTATCGAATGGATGTTTTCGTTTGTTTTCCTTGAAAACTGGTGATTTAAATGAATGTTCTTTCTCTCTTTTTATAATTTGAATGACTGTACATTATACGTTTTGTGGTCATGTTATGGTTTGTTTTAGAGAGCATGGCGTAAAAATTTATTCATATTAAATATATAGCACATAATATAACTGGAATTTTATATACGTATATAAACTTTTAAGTATTCAGCATATTTAATCGCCACAGTAAAAAAGATTCCAATATATGAATGCAAAATATTTTGGAATTTCTACGAATGTTTGTGAACATTTATTTTCTGTCATATTTTTAACCAATATTATCACTTAGAAAATTTTAAAAAAATGTTTCAGATGGGAAAATATATATTATACAATATCTATAATAATAATATATAATAATAAAATACATAATGCACAATATATTATGTGTTGTACAATTCGACCCATAAATTTCAGAGGGGTATTAGTAGAACATTTTGTCGTAAAGTACTTATTTAGTTACAAATACAAGGTGTTTTAGGGTGGTCATTAACATTATTTTAGGGTGGTCACAAGAAATCCATTTTCGAAATTTTTTGGGGGGGACCCCCCAAAAAAGTTGCCAATAGACTAGAAAATGAGATTGACAAAGTTTCAGCTCATTTGGGTAATATTAACCCGTGCCTCATTGAGGTTTAAGTTTGAAAAAAAAACGTGATTTTTCGCAAAAAATGCTGTTTTTCGTTCATGAAATAAATACAATTGAACCTAAAAACATAATTTATGTTTCATTTTATAAAAAAAAGTTTTGCTTTGAAGAACCACACGCTATTTTTTTTTTTTTTTGTAAAAATGTATTGATTTATATGTGCATTTTACAGGGCCAGTGTTCACCCGAATAAAAAAAAAATTACTTTTTTATCAAAATGCGAAAAAAAATTGTAACATTCTATTTCATCTGCTTTCCGCCGTTTGTTTTTCTTTTTTTTTATTTTGTACATAATAAAGGGTTTAATTAAAAAAAAAATTTCCAAAGAAAATGAAAAAAATCGTATTTGAAACTAAAAGAATTAAAAAAAAGTGGGGGGGGGGAGAATGTATAAAAATGAGAACAAATAATGGTCAAATGCATTTTATTATTAAAGTTGTGTTTCAAGAAAGGAAGCATAATAATGAAAAGAAATTATTATCCCTTACAATTGTCACGTTAACCCTTTCCAGTACAGAAAACTTCTGCTCGTAAAATAATGAAATGATTAACTACACCGAAATTTACAAACGACTTTTTTAGAAATTAAAAACATATTACTTTAACTTTTCATTTTAAAAGGAAAATATTATGAAAATATTATTGGTGCCGCTTATAAATTTGGAATTAAAACTAGGTAGTCTCGACATGGGGCAACTGCGCCGGAGAGGATTAATGTGTAACGACTTAGATAAGGTGGATTTTCAAGAACCTTTAAAAGTTTTTCTACATTCAGCCACAACGTTTAGCACATACTGTTTTTATTTTTCGTCTTTTTTTAAACAGGAATTGAAATCTCGGGTTAATTTTCTTCCCTTTCAGCTGTGTCATTGACAACTTTAAAACCATTCGCTGTTTTCTTGCTTTCAAAAAAGGTTTATTTTCACACCATACATTGGGATCAGTATTTTAAAAAAAATTATTATTAATATAAAATCGCTTAAAAAATTTTACAGTTTGAGATGAAGCAAAAACATTGACTTCTTTGTTCAACAAATAAGCTACTTCGTTGAAAACTTTTACTGCTCTTAAAATTCTTGCTCTTAAAATCATCATCATTTCTTCTTCAAATGACATTAATTTTACAGCCATGCTTATGCTGACTTTTTTTCCAAAGTATCATCTAAAAATGAAAATGCAACTTGATCCGAGTTAAGATACCAAATGCGGTTTATTATTTTAGCGAGTGCTTTGTCTGTAACCTATTTATCATTTTTTTTGTAATGAACAAGTGATTTTATTATTTGCAAGTCTTGGATTGAAGCCTAATTAGGGAGTGGAAGTATTGAAGCATGCTTTTACATAAATATTGATATTGGAAATAAGCAAAGGTCTCTAATACCTTCGTTTTTTTTAATTTGTTATTGAGAGATTATCCCTGAAACAGTATATTTTGAGAGAATAAATGACCTGTGCCATCCATCTGACATGATTAAAAGCACAGGTGCTCTGGAAAAACGTCTTTTGCAGGAAGGAGTCCTATGAAAATTTAAAAAAAAAATTGGATAAACACTTTATAATCATCCCTGAGATGTTAATTTTTAAAAGGTCCTGTAAGAAAACTTAAAATTTCTTCGGAATTAACTATTTATATCTAGTATTTCATCTTCAATAGCATTTTTATACTTACTCTGTTTTAATTTAGATCACCCAATCAGAAATGTTTTTTGTTTTAATATCTGGCTGAGGGGCAGTGATCATTCCCACTTTACAATCAAAAACAAATTTTAGGATAATTTCTAAATTATGGTGACGACATAGTAAATACAGAAGACTTTTCCTTTAACAACTGCTGTAGAAAAATGCAGGTTCCACTGAGGCGACCGGCGTTTTACTACAGCTGTATTTAAACATATTGCCTGGATTTTACCAACTTCCTCCCACTCTTCAACTGCTGAAAATACAGATTTCGCCTGAATTATTCCAATACTATTTTCAAGCTGTGGATCTCGTAGTAACTGTTCATCATCCCCACAACTAATTAAAACTTCTATCCACTCTACATTTTCTTTATTCAAAAAATGGTGAAGCGGCATTCCATCCCAGTGAACAACAGTTCGCTCTAAACCGGAATTTTTAAATCTGTTTTTGATGAGCTCAGTTTTTGTTTACGAAATAATTACTTGCGGAGTCGATTGCTCTTCTACTTAAAATCTGTGGTTAACTGGTGGATGTACTCTAAGTTTAGCAGCTTCTCTGGTGTTCCGTTTCATTTTGCGAATATTATAAAATAAAATAATACATAAAACTTAACAATTACTTGGTAGCTTACTGTCGATGATTTGATGAGACATGTGGCCAATTTAAAAAACTTACATTTGGGCCATCATATCAAAAGGGGGAGGGGGTTTTACGGAATATTTCGCCAATTCTAAAAATAGATAACGATAACAGTTAACAAAAACAGCCTTTTAATAAAAAGAGAATTTCAGAGATTCAACTGCAATACAAATCGAGAAGCTCTTTCTTACTAGACACAGAACTAGATAACTAATAATAAATTATAATTCGTGAAATATTTTTAAAGTTGCAAAAATTGTTCAATTATTTTTGCTTATTAAGGAAAATTATATAAAAAAATTATCAAAAGTAATAAAATTATTAATTTGTCATTTTTTACTTATGTTTCAAAAATGCAGAGTTTGAGAGTATGGTTCACGAGCTGACTTGAAAAATACTAAATGTTCATAAAATATAAGTTTTGATGACAGTGAAAGTTCAGAGCAACAACAGTTTCTATGAAATAAAACAAGAATCAGGTTTCTAAGACAAATAGTTTTCACGTAAATAAAGAAATACGACAATTTTTTGCCAAAAATTGAAAATTTTCAAGAATTCAACCTCGATGAGGCACGAGTTAATGTTATTCGTTTGAGCTGAAACTTTGCCAATCTCATTTTCTAACTAATTGGCAACTTTTAGGAGGGTCCTCCCGAAGAAAACGTTATTTTTTTTTCCTATGTTGCTTGTGACCACCCAAGGGTTTAATCCTAACTGAACTGGGGTCGACAGTAATAGTTTGGAGAAAAAAAATATTGAAATGAAATGAAACGGTATGAATATTGATTTGTGTGAAATGTTATATCATCATGAAAAGTTCTGGAAAAACAGATTGCTCAAGCAATCGACGATATCGTATAAACTGATAGTACAGAATATGGAGTGTTAATTGCATACTGCTGGCGCGCATAATTATATTATCAGGTTTACAATAAAGGTGCGAATTTCGCTTAATGTTTTCATTTTAATATACTTCAGGTTTCTGAAAGTTACTGCCGTCAACTCAAATTGAGTAAGGGTAGTATACCCTGTTTTTTCTTTTTTTAAAAAAACGTAGTTTACGACCGCATTTCTTAGGTAATTTTTCATCTTCTGGATGCGTACTATCACCCCTTTGAATTTGTCGGAGGAATTCGCTAACACCCAGTATATTCCAAATTATGTCCAAACTTTATTTAAGGGGTCTCAGGACACTTAATATTTTACAATTTTTAAAATTTTGATTTTTTTAGATGCTAAGCTCCCATCTTTTCTGAACATTTGGGATATAATTATTTCATTGAACCATTACAAACTGAAGTTATAAATTTTAGAATTATGCAGCTGAATAGCTCAAGCGGCGTTTCTGAAGTCACTTTTCTACAAATGTCGTTTTATGACATAACGCTCACGATATCTCAAAAACTCTTCAATACTTTTCGTGAAATTTTCAAAATACGTTTCATGATAGTCCGTATAAACGGAACCTAAAATTTCCTTCATATTGTTCAAAAAATATTTTTTTAGGTGATTATGCTGTTGAAATGTTCAAATATTTGCATTAACTAAATACAACTTTGTATTCAAAATATGAAAATGTTTTAAATACAAAATTATTTAGATTCAGGGTAATTATTATAATCAGAAGCACATGTAGATACTAAAATGTTCCTTCTAGTTGCAAAATTTATTTTGTCATCTTGCGCGTAATCAGTAATGCCAATTTTCTTCTCGGGAAAGATCTGACAGTTTTGATCCCCCTGTAATTGCTAATTCTACATTTTGCAATTTTTTAAATACATGAAATGAAAAAACTTTCATTTATTCTTTCATTTCAATAAAAATTGCGTCTTAATATCAAATACATTTTAAGATATTTGATGTTGAATATGGTCTTTTTTTGAATTTTTCAATTTTAAGTGTCCTGAGACTTCTTAAAATGTTTTATATCGAGAACCCAAAACATTAATAAAGTATCTAGTCTAAACTGATTTTCAAGATTATACAATTCAGATGATAAACACAATTGCGTCATTCTCGCGAAAAGGTATATTTTGCGATCCAGAAGGGATAAATATTGGGAAATGTTCTAAATTTCCTTATATTTTCCTTCATATGTATATTTAAGTTTTAAGTAAGTTATTAAATAAATTTCTCAAAACAATAATTTTATTATTTAACAGTATTTTTATTAAATATAAGTCTACTCCGTTGAACTCTCTACACTGAAAAAAAGTTATGCCACTAGCATTTAGAAAATAAATTGTGGCTCAAGAAAAAGTAGTTCTATGTGATCCTTATAAATTCTAGTTCCCTTTGATAAAGAAATCTAGTTATCCCTATAAAAATTTATCTGCGCTTTCCTTTATTATCGTGGTCAAACTTATTTAAAAATCTCTGCAAACGATTTATATTATAATGTATCGTTTTATCCCCTAGAAAATTAAAGACTAGAAATTATCTATCATTTCGTCTATTACGTTTATTTGCTTACCTTATTCACATGGCTATTAAATCTATATTCTAGTTTAATTATTTAGAAAATGACTACCTATTCGTTCTAGATGAAGACGGTATATTTTTTCTTTCGGTGTACATCTAAAACACAATGTTCATTTTCCAGACAATTAAACATTTATTTATTTTTATTTTTTAATAATGCTTAAAAGTATTTAGTTAAGTTCTAACTTTATTTTTTAAAGAGTTATATTATTAAAAAAGGAATTAACTTCTGAGCTTTGTCCCTAGCTTAAAAAATCTCACTCCGTAGTCACAAAAATAAGTAATAAAAAGCTCCACATACTGTTAAAAATTTTGGTTCAAAGTTTCACCAAAAGATGGTTGAGTGAAGCGGTCAACATAGGATGGTATAACCTTTCTACATACTTTGGAGCTTTGTTTGAACCATAGTTTGGTTATAGGTTGAACCGTGATTTCTAATAATTTTAACCACTATTTGGTAATAAGTTGAAACATGGTTTGGTAAAAAGTTGAACTGTAGTTTGTGAATAGGTTTAACAATAAACTGAATTTTGGTTGAACAATACTTTGGAAATAGGTTGAACCATAAACTCAATTTATGACAATGCTCTTACATTTTTATGGAGAGAATTGGGAGCAGTTTTTGCCATGAATTGTATTCTGACAGAAACCAATCAAGCAGTGCTTTCCCTTTTTTCAATAAAAGCATCGAAACCTTACGATAACGGTGTCAAATTTTTAATTTTATCTAATTTCCAGGGACTCATCACGAAAGATTTTTATGCGGAATAAAACGGCTATAGTTTAACATACACACCTATTATAAAAAAATTGAAAAACGTGGTTCGATTTTTCAGAATATAAATAGTAATTTCTGTAAATTTCTTTTAGTTTTTTAATAAAAAGCACTTCGTTAATATGTCCACTAGATTTGCTTGTTGGGGGAGAAAAAATATAAGACTCCTTTTAAATAGGATGTATATATTTATTTGAAACCAAACTTCTCTTAAATTTTCATAATTTCTTTTAGTTTTTTATTAAAAAGCACTTCGTTAATATGTCTACTAGATTTGCTTGTTGGGGGGGGGGGGGGGGAATATAAGAATCCTTTTAAATAGGGAGTATATATTTATTTGACACCAAACTTCTCTTTTGATAGATGAAATGTAAATTTTCATAAAAGTTAATGGGTGCTATGGATTATGCACTGTGAGAGAAGGTGTTTAAAAATACGATATTACTTTTGAAATAATTTTTAAATATTATGTGATTTTTTTCTATGTCATACAAATGATTTAAATAAGTACAATATTTTATTTTATTTTTTTTATGTACTATCAGTTTAAATTCTGAAGAAGAGTCTGAAATGAAGTACAATTCTTTAATTTAGTAAATATTTAAATACTAGCCGAAGCTCACAAGGGTCTTCAACAAATGGGTCTCTTTCCAAGAAATTGATGCTTGAAAAAAAAAAAAAAAAAAAAAAAAAAAAAAAAAACGTTTGTTCGTTTATGGTTGTCAGGTTATACAGTGTGTCCACGTATAACCTGGCCGACCTTTATTTTTGCACCGTTGGTCCTAGATGCGTACTTCCAATTACAAAAGTGGTCAAAATTAGGTGCAGAGTTAAGATTAAAAAAGTTTGAAGCGAAAAACAATTTAACAAAGAATTACAGAATCTAAATTTTTATACGGTCCCCCGGTCTATAACTTATATTTAGTAAAATTTAACTGTTACACTGACAAGTAAGGCAAAAAAAGTCCCGTTATTCTACGATTAAAATAGACCGAGTAATAGCTGTTTAAAGTTAGGGCATATTTTTTGCTGAAATTTAGGGGTCATTCACAAATTTAGTGGAAAAATAATTTCGCCAGATATATTAAAGAAATGGTTGGGAGTAAAATTAGCATTGCAATATAAATTTGAAATCTTTAATCATTGTGATATATTACTGCAAAGTACTGAACATATAAGAGGATAAAAATAACAGAATTTTTTGTTAAATAAAAGTATGAAAAACAACAGCCTCAATTCTTTACAAAAATGATACGTATTTTAAAATGCCGTTAGATTACACCGTCTTTCCAATTTTGGGTTTGCCATGTTTTTTAGCTTTTGAAAATTGATTCACATGTATTTTATAGCTCGCTCTGAATCCGAAAATGACATTCATTTTAAACCATCACGTCAGGATTTTTCTCAAATCGCATTTCAAAGTTAAAAAGCTCAAAGTTAAAATTGATCCCCCTTCCCATCCCAATCGCATCGGACCCCTGAGCTGCTTAGCTATAAGAAACACAGTATAAGAAACAAAATTGAATAAATTATTGAATTAAATAAAATTAAACTGAATAAAAAAGTCTTACATCTATTTTATAGTATCATATTTTTCGCTATTTTTTACACTTGAAACTTACGATTTGCGAAAAACCCTGACATGATAGTTAAAAGTGAAGGTAATTTGTTTATTTAGCATTAAAAAAAACATAAAAATTAATTTTAAAAGTTAAAAAACACAACCATTGCAGGTTTATGTTATCTAATCTAAAACCACTTCTTAAACTTGTTGACGGTAATCTATCCGAATTTTTTTTTGTGTTATCCTCGAATATTAGTATTTATAAGATGCTAAGCATCAAAAATCATAATAATATTACATTGTAATCGGATTTAAGTCAGTATGTAAAATTTTAACTTTCATCGGGCATTTGAAAGTCAGTTAAAGTACGAGTACAAATTTTAAACTGGAAAGAAGATCGTTGCAAGTTAAGTAAAACATTATGAAAATAACATAATTTTTGTTAAAAGAAATCATAGCCTCAAATCCTTACAAAATACAACATATGTTAAAATACAATTATTTTAACTAATCTGAAACTTAACTAATGAAGTTAACTCAATCGTAATAGTGGTACGATTTCTTTCAAACCTCAGATACCTTGAAATAAGTTTAAGTACTTTATATACGACCCCTGAAATCACGGTCGAAATCATCTGTTTTGATATGCAAAAAAGTGGTATAAGTCATGCATTTCAAAGTTTTATAACTCGGTCAATTTTAATGTTAGATGAATGGGACTTTTTCTGTCTTACTTGTTAGTGTCACAGTAAATTTTTACTAAATATCACTTATAGGACATGGGGACCATATAAAAATTTTAATTTCGTAATTTTTTAATAAATGTGTTTCTTGACACAAATCCCTTTAAAAATAATACTTTACATTATTTAAACCATTTTTGTAATTGGAAGTATGCATCTATTACCAACGGTTGTGAAAATAAAGTTCGGTCAGGTTATACGTATATGTATAATATATACATATAATATATACATATACGCTGTATATGTATAATATATACATCAAATATGTAATACATAAAAAGGAAAATTTATCTGTCTGTCTGTCTGTAACCCTATACAAATTCACAGTTTGGAAGACAGAATTATGAAATGTTACGTACATGTGTGTTAAAACACGGCCGAGGCAACTAAAGTAATCCGGAATCGAAATAATTTATAGTTAATTTTTAATTAATAAAAAACCACCAATTTAACAACAATTTCCTAACAAAGTTAAACATTTTTCGTTATAGTAGTTGCCAAGAATTAAAAATTCACAATAAAATTCTTACCGAAACAAATACTTTTCTATTGCAAGATTTCCTCGTCAAAAATGAAAATGAAATAAATAGTT
Organism: Maratus speciosus; assembly: GCA_963932465.1. Taxonomy (NCBI): domain Eukaryota; kingdom Metazoa; phylum Arthropoda; class Arachnida; order Araneae; family Salticidae; genus Maratus; species Maratus speciosus. The sequence continues at coordinate 475,329,314 of OZ010786.1, forward strand.
TGACGAATTCTTAAAAAAAAAATTAATATTACGTCATGACATTTTTATTGCAAGATTTCCACGTGGAAACGGAAGGTGAAATAAATAGTTTGCAGAATTAAAAAAAAAAAATAGTGAAAATTTCGTTATAAATTTTCAATTGCAAGGTTTCCATGTGAAAAATGAAAATGAAATAAATAGTTTGGCGAATAAAAAAAAAAAAGTTAATATTACGTCATGTTGGACGTCAGTAGGTAAATATATAACGTCATATGAGTTTGTGAAAACTCGTTGAAACATTATAAAAAACCAACTAGGGAAATAATGACATATTTTAACATTTTGAGGTTCTCTGAATTTCTTTTCGCCATTTTTAAATCAATTTCTATTTATACGTGTGTGTATACATGTATATTAGAATTTACACAAAGTTTTCGGTCCTTAGAGCACATTCTTAGTGAAGAACTGAAATACAGATGACTTTATTGCTTTCTTTTATTGTTTATTTTATACTGTACGTTTGATATTGAAATTAAGTTTTCAAAACAAACATTCTTAAAATTCCGGGAAACGCCGGTTGCTATATGTAGTAATTAATGAAAAATTATTGTATAGCTGGCGCTAAAGCAGCTCATATTAAATACAACAAAATGTATTTCATCCATAAATAAAACTTTCAAAAGCACTATAAATTTGGAAAGAAGGTGTATATCAATAATATTTATAACATTTAACTGTGAAAACTCCAAAACAGTCAAATTTAAACAACACAGGTAAAAAACACAGTTAAAAGACTGTCTGTTCTTCCTCAGGATGTGGGTGGACAGACCGCCCTAACTCCAACCCCTCTGTTAAAAAGTTGTAGATTTCTAAACACACGTCTATCCTGCATTCATAACAACAGCAAAACTAAATTTTCTTGGAAAAATCGTCATTTAAGATATAAAATTTAAAAATCTAAAAAATATAACTGAAAATATAAATAATCCAAACTTAAACAAAGTTTTTTACCTGTGTAGTTTAAATTTGACAGTTTTGGGGGTTTTCATAGTTAAATGTTTATACATATTATTGATATACACCTTCTTCCCAAATTTATAGTGTTTTTGTATGTTTTATTTATTGGTGAAATATATTTATGCATATATATGCATTGCTGCGAACTATTCCTTTTTTGTATTAACACTATTTTCGAATCAAAATCGTTACCTTATATATTCGAAGAATTCTGCGATTAATTAACTTTAAAATTAGGCAAATATTTCTACTCGGGTTGGGGGGGGGGGCTTAATCATTAATAGGGTCCTTCCGGCCAGTGCCGGGAGGAAGAGGTAGCTTTCATATTCCTTATTTTTAAAAAGCCAGCTTATATTATTCAAACACACGAAGCAATTTAGTGGAAAACCGATTATAGGAGATTCAATACTAATTTTTATCAATACTAAATCATTATGAATGAGAATTTCGCCAAATTAGTCATCTTTATCCAAGCTGCTTTTCTTTAAAGTAACTTATATTTGGTTGCCAAATTCGGCGATATCTTGAAGTGCCTGCCATTTTAAGACAACATGGTGGATGAGGCTAACCAGTGAACTTGTTCGAGTCCTTAGTAATTCCTGTGCACATGCTCACTCACATCGGAATCGGTTGATATATACGAGTGCTGTCGCAGGCAAAATATCAGATTTTTTAAAACGTCACCCAAATTAGAAATTCAAACTGCTATATCTGAGCATTTTTTTTAAGATCAAGACAAAATAAAAAATGCTTCGGAATCCTTATATCAACGCATCTAAAAAATCGAAATTTCTCTAATCTTTTAGCGGTAGTGCGGAAAATTTGTGAACTCCCTTCATTAAAAATTTTGCGGAATCTTAAAGCAGTGGCTTGATATCTTCTGTCACCTCAATGGACCGAAAGTTCCGAAAATTTGACTAAAAATGATTAAAATTCAAAAATTAATAAATAATCACAGATTTCGTTGATCTGTTTGAGGTAGTGCTTAAAAGGTATTATGTTTGAACAACAACAATCACAATTTTTTTTTAATTATAGGTTAATATCTTCTGCTGCCTCATTGGCATCGAATTTTGGAAATTTTGACGCATTTTGGTACTTTTATGCATAACCGTTTACTGCTTGCTTAATGCACAATCCAGACAGATTAGGTTTGACACTTTGCCAAACAAAGTGGAAGACCCCTATTTTCATGCAAGGAACAAATCAGAGCGACCAGTAAATCGCCTGACCACTCTCTTTCGTCCGGTTAAGCGCAGTAGGCAGGCGCTACAAGCATCTGTCTGCCTACTGCGCTTAGCCGGACGAAAGAGAGTGGTCAGGCGATTTACTGGTCGCTCTTATTTGCTCCTGGGCATGAAAATAGGGGTCTTCCACTTTTTTGGCAGGGTGTCACACCTAGTCTGTCTGGATTGCCCATTAAGCAAGCAGTAAACCGTTATGCATACAAGTACCAAAATGCGTCAAAATTTCCAAAATACGATACCAATGAGGCAGCAGATGCAACCGAAATTAACTCGTTTAAAGCAGTATACTTTTAATTAGTGTGCGATGTTTATAATTGCTTGCGCTGCAGTCGTTTTAAAAGGAATTTTTTTTTTTTTTTTTTAATTTTGTCTTCATTTTCTAAGATGAGATATTGGTAAATATTTGACATAAGCAGATAAGCAAAAATAAACAAATAATCCATTGGACTGGTCTCTGAAGTTTCAATTCAAGCCTGCGAATTACACCATTAGACACACCTGTGTTCACTACAGTGCCATTACACCAGAGAACAATAAGGTTGCTAAAATCAACCAATAAAGCACCTTTTACGTATTTGTAAGTGTTATTAGATATATCAAGAATACATCCACTTTCATGTGTAATATGTCCCATGTACGTAGAACCAGGTTCCGATACAATACAATAATGGGCCTCTGCAATTGTTCTTTGGAACTGTTTGGCCTCAAGTGTTTCTGATGCTAAAGTTTTGTCATGCCGTCCATCGAAAGAAAGACCAGATAGAAATTTTCATTTTATTTTCAGGCCGATTTTTTGTAAATTCTCGATTTTTCCCTTCATATTTTATTTTTGTGTGTGACGAAGTTTGTATGTGATTTCGATATTAAACCCAAATCTTTATTAAAACTCGATGCAATAGCAGCCGTGTCTCTGATGGATACAAGTTATTCAGTTTTAAACGCATTTGAACGCTCCCAGTTGAATGCTGAAGAGACGTTGTATAGGACCTGTGTGCCCATTTTCCTTCTATCTTCACCTCCATCATATATCTTCCATTTTATTTTCCATTTCATTCTCAACTGAATAGCTTAAAGCAGGAGCAAGAGACGCCTGTTTTGCACATCGAAAAGTATCCTGTTCCTTTAAAATTTGACGTTTTTAGAGCAGTATTGTTTCTTTAACATTAACACTTCCAACGAACATTTTTGTTTCTGTACATTGTCAATGAGGAACACCTGTTCTTTTGCAGAAACTTTGCTTTCTTTCGAAGAGATACACTCCTTAAAAATCGCTCATTTACAGGCAGATATGTCAAAAGATGTTTTTGCTTTCATTTTAAAATTTTCAATATTTTCGAGAGTAGTTTTGCTTTTTCCAAGAAGTTTTTAAATTTTCATAATTGGTCGACATTACCATGGTATGCGCGTATCATATCACTAACAGTTTATGTAAAACTGAGGCAATGGATGTATCGATGTATAAATTTTTCACCTTCAGACCAACAATTTCTGAAATAACTGAAAAACATGGTAGCGACTGCCTACTGCTCTTAGCCGGATGAAAGAGAGTGGTCAAGTGATTTACTGGTCGCTCTGATTTGTTTCTCGGCATAAAAATATGGGTCTTCCACATTTTTGGCAGAGTGCCAAACCCAGTCTGTCTGTATTGTACATTGAGCAAGCAGTAAACCGTTATGCTGAAAAGTACCAAAATGCGTCAAAATTTCCAAAATTCGATGCCGATGAAGCGGCAGAAGATATTAACCAATAATTCAAACAAAATTTTTGGTTATTGTTGTTCAAAAATAGTACCTTTTAAGCACTACCTCAAACCGATCATCGAAATCTGTGATAATTTTTTTAATTTTTGTATTTTAATCATTTTTAGTCCAATTTTCGGAACTTTCGGCCCAACGAGGCGACAGAAGATATCAACCTACTGCTTTAAGATTCCGCAGAATTTTTAATGAAGGGAGTTCACAAATTTTCCGCACTACCGCTAAAAGATTTGAGAAATTTCAATTTTTTCGATACGCCCTAATATATATATATATATATATATAATTTCTAATATTATACCATCTTTATACAGAATAATGTGCCTAATAAGTTTATGTGATATAAATACTGTTATACAGTTTGTATTAAAATTGGGTTATTAGTTTTTTATTATTCCTTTATACTTTTTAATGTTGTTTAATTTTGAACTAAGTGGTCAATGATTAATTATCGGTTTTATGTGTTTGTTAGTCCCAAATTCATTTTATTTAGCTTTTTTTATGGCTAATATGAATATAAACCACACACTATATTTGTGAACTTTAGGCATTTGGGAACTGAAGATTCAGACAAAATTCTATAAACATCCATTCTTCTTTTCTTGTTCATTTTATTAATTAATTATTTTTTTTATTTAATAGTAATTCTTAAAGATTTTTATATTTTTATTATATATAATTTATTTTATGTTATAGCATATAACTATATAATGTTATCAATGTTATAAAATTATTTAAATTCTCCGTATAGATTAATTGGGTATGATAGTAGAATATATTGTAAGCATTATATTAACATTTGTATTTATTTAATATTTTTGTGAATAATGATTTTTAATATGGTATTGTTTATATATTAGGATTTGTGGGGTAAAGCAGTTGGTAAATTTTGATATCATTAGATTCTTTAAATTAGGTTAATCTTATGACATTTTAATCATAATAGTTTTAAGTTATCATACTAGATGGCAGCACCAAAATTTAATTTGCATTTTGTCTGTAGTATCTATTAGAGTAATTTTTTCTATTTTCAATACTAGGTGGTACTAAATGCTAGTTATTGGCGTTATTGTAAAATAATAGTTTTGGGTATTTTTTACTTTAATTAAGAAATTTAAAATTTAAAAGTGTTAATAGGTATTTTTAAATACTAATAATGCGATTATTTTCTATTTATATTATATTAATTGCATTTGTCACGGTATTTCAAAATGGATTGACTGTTTAAATATCTGTGTTAACTTAACTGCAAAAATAACCTTAAACTTATCGTGCTTTTGGATACCATGTGCAGGAGTATATTTGGATAAATAAAAGCTGGGATTTTATTAGGAATGTTGTGTAATATTAATATTTTCCTTTGCTATAAATTAAATATTTAAAAGGTTGAATTGCTTTTTCCATTTTATGACATTAATTATTATGTTTTCCTCTTGAAACTATTATCTTGGTCATTTTAGTCGTTCGAGTACAGGAGAAAAAAAATTCAGTTTTTAGCTTTTTTTCTCACAGAAAACACTATTTTGCTTATATAATTAAATTCTGTACTCTTGATAACGTAATTCAATATATAAGCTTCTCAATTATTTTTATCGGTTTCCATATTTTTCAATTTTTCTTTCATATTAATTCTCGTAATATAGTACAAAGGACTTTATTATATACATAGCAGCTTGTATTTTTTATGTTTTTGGTATCCATATTAAGGGTGTTGGGGGAAACTGTATTATTGTCATTTAATTCATATTATCACAATTTTTGATGGTTTTCGGTAATGTTTAATTAATATATATATATATCAACATTTGAACGGAGGGTGTTTTCGGGGTCCGGGGTCATGATCGATGAAAATATACCAATATATATATTTTTTTTAATCGCTTTCCTCCGAACGGCTGCAATAGGTAGCTTTTTGTAATGAAAGCTACCTAAAACTGAAATAGTTGACAGCTAAGTATATGCAGATAGATATATTTAAAATTTTTTATTTTGCTGAAGAAACAAAAATTGCTTTAATATTTGCAAATGATGTATGTAGTAAAAATTTTTGAACTGGAATGACGGTTGGGGCGCTACAGTTGTTATTACTGCAGAATATTAGGGCTCCGGTACTTCTATTGTTAAAAATTACGCCCTGATGATAATATATATTTATTTTATTTTAATGACCATATTTCAAAAGTAAATATGATATTTCAACGCTATTTGATCTTCTTCAATTCATGATCGTTTTTAAAGGACTTAATCGTATGTAAGCTAATATAATTTAAATGTAACTATTTTAAATTATTTAATCTAATATTGCATAAACAATTTCTTATCTAAAACACGAAATAAATGAAAAAATATTATGTTTAAAATAGATTGATCAATTATCTTCACACTAGAGATAAGAATAAAATTGTCAAGAAAGCTATATGCGGGTGACAAATATATCTGTGCTTCTTTTTTTGTACAATATTTCTTAATAGACTCAAGAGTTAAAGGGATTTTAAACACGAAGAAAGGTTGTGATATTTTCTTAAGGAAATGAAGATCCATCATTATTCATGACATAAATTATATCTGTAAACATAAAGAAAGAATGCGGCTATCAATTTTTTTTTTTTTTTTTTTTTTTTTTTTACTTACAATTGAAGAGCTACGTGGAAGAACATGTTAAGTAACAAAAAATACATTTCAAGAAATTTGATGTGAAAGTTTTCGTTGTTAATTTTAGTGATTTTTTTTCTGTTTGATACCATATGTTTAAAATATTAACAGGTGTGGTACTAAACTCTATGAAAAAAACTTATTTATATTTAATTTTTAAATATAAAAAAAAATATTAATATTATTTGCATTATTAAATATTAAAACATTACCGTAATTTCCCGTGTATCCGCCGCGGCTTAGTTAAGTCTTTTTGAAACTGGAAATTTTATTGAAAAAAAGGAGTCAGATAAGTGCTAAGCAGAAGCAAGTCACATTTTATTTAAAATTAATTCTTGTAGGAAATCAAGTTATCAGAGGTGCGGCGATACGCGCGAAATTACGGTAAATATTAATGAATAATTACTTAAATCTTCAAGGCTAAATAGAACTTTGGAATTTTAGCTTTACCTTGTGATAGAATACCTGGGAACACCTTCGTCCAAAAGATAAAATAATTTTTAAGAAAATGTAGCATAACATGTTCTCCCACTCAGCTTTTCAATTACGAGTGTTTGTATGTGACAGTCAAATCCCATTTTTCACCCATTTCTTTTTAACATAGAGCTTTGGAATTCGGAATAGTTATGTTTTCCTGAGCGCAGTATATGGATTGGACATTGACTTTTTTAGAATTTGATCCTTAAGGGGACCAATGAGGGGCATATAAAAAAAATCACGCTGTCTGATAAACGAATGGAAATAAAATCTTAAAACTTGATATGATTATAGTATAACTAAAATCAGTAGACACGTGTTTCGGAGTGTTGCACTTTGGAGTAGCCCTAAGTGGGGCAAAGCGGGTCCTGACCCAAGCGGCCTTCGTTTTTTTAAAAACATCACAAAAACACTACTTAGGATTAAACTGTCATTACTAAGGCTAACACTACTTAAAATATGGTTAGGGGAGACCGGGGTTAATGGCAACACCTTAAGGGAATTTAAATTTTTTCACCTCAAAAAAATGTTTATTTTTTAATAGTAAAAATTCCACAGCTGAACAATTATCTTAAGTATGTGTATAAATTTAACCGTAATCATAAGTAAAGTAAGCACAAATTAAATATATATATATATATATATTTCGATCTCCGTACAGTGGCGGGATTACCCAGGACACTGAGGTAATTCCGCCACTGTATCGGGGTAATGACGCCAGTCTTTAATGACCTAGTAAATACATAAAATGGATATTAGGAGACGCATAACCTACTGAAAATATTTAGAATGCAATAATTTAGCAAAATAATGAATAATTACAATGTTCCTTAAACTAGATTTATTAATGTGCTAAGCTTACAATTTAACTCAAATTGAAAAAGTCGCTCTTTGCCATGGTGGCGGCATTACCCTGAGAGGACAATATAGCGGAAATCCCCTCAGCAAAGCTAAAAGAAGAACCGAACTTGTTCAACAAGTTGCATCAAAATGTCGGCGGATGCATGTAGATTACGGGTAATATTATCTTAAGTACCTAATGTTACAATAAAAGGTACTTACCTCTACTCATTTGAAGCTTCAAAATAAGAAGCAACTAGATGAAATCTACATTTTTCACTAGAACAAACGAACGACGTACAAAGAAATCACTCTCACTCTAGGCATTGTTTCTATTGTTTGCCGCTATAGTGCAGGCGCATTCACTATCTCCAACTGCCGTTAGCTTTTAAACTAGGCGGAGAGGCGGAATAACCCCGAGTGGCGCCATTCCCCCGGTCTCTCTCACTCAAATTTAGTTTAATTTCCTATGGCGAAATCACTATCAACTTGAGTAATGAGCATTTGATGAAAAGTACTAATGCCAAGGTTACCACTACATCGCCACATTTTAAACATCTTAGAGAAATATTGATAAATAGAGAAATATAGAGAAATGTTAGTAGTGCATTAAATATATATATATATATGATTCAATGTTTTATTGAATTTTAATGAAATCATATTAAATATATATATATATATATATGATTATACTTATTATATTTTCACAGTCTCCAACCCTGAAAGTGGATGCAATTAGTATGTTTCAATGAATGAAAAATTATAAATATATATTTTCTGAAAATTTAATATTGCGTTTCTGTGTCTGTGCCATGTCTGTGTAAAAAATGGTTGTGTTATTTCTTTAAGGAAATGAGGATGTATGATTTTTCGAGAAATAAGTGATTTATCTGAATGCTTATAAAGATAAAAATATTTTCTTTTTTCATGTCCTTATTATATCGTTCTTATCATTGCCTATAATCGTTTTCAGCGCTATATTTTTTTTTTTTTAATGTAAATATAATGCATCTTTTATTTGATCTCGGACAATAAATAAATTTAATTTTATGTGTTACATGTTACAATTGTTTCAAGAAATATATTTAAAAAATGTTAAAAATGTTTACATAGCTGTTAACATTTCTATATATTTCAAGTTTTTTAATCAGAAACTTTACATATTCGAAGAAATTAAATAGCATATTTCCGAAACAAAACACATTTTATCAAATAATTTTCACAGTTTATTTGATTAGAAAAAAACTCTGTAAAATTAGAAGATATGACGCATATCCCTATATTTGAAACATTTTGGAACAACTACACTTAAAAGTAACTATGAATTTTTTGTAGAATTTGAATAATTATATTTAAAAATAAATAAATAAACTAAACCTGTGGCTATACGATCCATGAAAGATCAGGTCTTTCAGTGCCTAACCCTGTTTACTTGACCCTGGGCTCGGAGGTCCTATACAGCATATTTCCCGATGAGGTGGTCCACCTAACGAAATACCCATTGTGCTTAGTTCACAAGCAAGCTTGGTACTCATTTTATCAAACCAAAAGGGATGAAAGGCAGTATGAATGTCGCCCATAAGGAGTCGAACTCGAGACCTGTAGCTTGGCAGGCAAGAGTGCTGACCACTGCGCTACTGGGATTGATCATTATATTTTCTTAAAAATAAAAATAAAATTAAAACGTACATAAGTTTAAAAAAATTAAACGTGTGGTATTTTGAAAGTATAAACACAATACAAAAAGCAAAATATTAATGAAAATGTCAGACTAAAACCTTTTGTCGCACATCTTAACGTGTCAGTGTTCGAAGAATCAAGTAAGCTACAAGGATTGAAAATACAGTAATACTTCCTCTTTTGTAGAAATCATTACTAACAAAATAAAGAATTGACGGGAAGTTTAACAGAAATGGTAGTTGTGATATTTCTTTAAGGAATTGAGGATGTATCATTTTTTGAGAAATAAGTTATTTATCTGAATGCTTATAAAGATTAAAAAAAAAAAAAAAATCTTGTCTTTATTAAATTATTCTTATCATTGTCTATAATCGGTTACAGCACTATAATTTTTTAAAATGTAAATAAAATTAGTGATGGGCGATAACGAGATGTTTTTATCGATTTTCTCGATTGTATAGCATTCTCGATATTTTTCGATTGTGTAAAAATTTTCTCGATGACTCCAATTTGCCAATTGCTTTTATACATCATAAATTTATCAAGAATCGTCTGCAGGTGAACTGAAATGAGTCAGCGTTAATAAGGACTAAGTGGCTTCGCTCGCTAGCGTGCCCTTCCTTTAGTCGGGGCCTCTAATTTATATGCAATCTTGTAATACGAAATCTTGAACTGGCTCCCCACTATATAAGGCACCGTATAGCAGGCGTAGTGTGCACGCACTACAGAATCATGTAAAAAAATAATCTTGAACCGGACGAACCTCGGACCGGATCCCTGGGAGGGAGGGGTCAAAGTGAGGGGAGGAGCACAGCAGCTGCATAATATGAATAAGTCGTCATGGGGCATTAGGCATTTCCAAATATATGTCACATGTCACATGACGGATCTCGATCTGAATTTATAAAAATGCTTTCCCCGTAAAGGCAAAGTGGGGGGAGTGGCGCGGGAGGTGCATAACGTGAGTAAGTGGACGCATGACTTTCTGACAATATATCAAAAAAGGGTCTCGGGTAAATTTATAAAAGTCACATGAAAGGTCCCGGCTAAATTTATAAAAATGGCCTCCGTTTGACAAAGTTGGGGGTGGGGGGGCAGCGGGAGGTGCATAACATGAGTAAGTGGTAACAGGCTTTTCCAACAATATCACATGAGGGGACTCGGCTAAATTTAGAAAAGTACCCCCGTGGGGGCAAAGTGGGAGGGGCCGGACACCGGAGGTGCATAACATCAATAAGTAGTCACATACCTTTCCCAACGATATGTCACATGAGGGGTCTTGGCTAAATATAGAAGAGTACCCCCGTGGGGACAAAGTGAGGGGCGGACAAAGGAGGTGCATAATATCAAAAAGTTGTCACAGACCTTTCCAAAGATATGTCACATGAGAGGTCTTTGCTAAATTTAGAAAAGTACCCCCGCGGGGGGCAAAGTGCGTGTGTGTGGTGCATAGCATGAATAAATGGTCACAGGCCTTTCGAATATGGAACATGAGGAATGGTAGCAAAATTTAGAAAAATACTCCGGTGGTAAAGTGGGGAAAGTGGGCAGGTAAGTGCTTAATATGAATAATTAGATTTTCTAATGATAATGACATGAGGAGTGTCGGTAAAAGTTAGGAAAGTGCTCCCCCTTCCCCAAGGGACAACTACCGCACTCCCCGGAATACAACCCAACTTTTTGAAATTTCATATATTATAAATAATACCGGATGGCTCCGTAAAAAATACGATCTAAAATGATGAAAATGCAAAAAAGTTTGAACACCCCCTCCAAAAAATGGGAGCAAAATTGGGGGGGGGGACGAAAGTCTCATAATATGAAAGAGTTATCCATTAGCTTCCGGATGATATATCACATGACGGGTTCGAAAAATGTTTGAGAATTGCTTCCCTGACCCCTCTCCCCAGTGGGTCCACTCTTTCGCCCTGGAGTTCACGCAGCCACCCACTTTAAAAATTTTTATGTTTAATAAATAATAATTACCGGAAGGCTCCATAAAAAAATCCATATCTTAAATGATATTTATTATTGAAATCGCTACGGTTTTAAAAATTTGTTCGCCCACCCCCTGTGAAGGCGCCTACCTTCACATATTAATATTAAGACCTTTCCTCTTTCCCCCCTTTAAAATTACATTTTTTAAAATTCTTAAATTTAATTATCTGTCTTCATTCTGATTCAATCTGTTTTTAGCGCTCTTTCCCTTCATAAATTAAGCATTCAATTCTCAATCTCTTTAATATTTTAACCGCAGCGCACTGCATTTTAAAGAAAAGAAATAATTTCCTCTTCTCGCCTAGCAACTAGATTCTAATTTTCATCCTTCTGCCTTAGTTTCGATGATATGCAGAAATTAGTCAGACATATTACTTCTACATTTTTAGCCGTTGGTCCAGATGTAAGATATTAGTCATTTCAGTTATTAACCCTGTCTTTATTTTGTTTTGTTTATTAACGGGCGCTTCGGCCGCTTCAATCCCATGAGAACTTTGGCAAACCTATCGAATGTCCTTTTGCGGTTTATGTGCTATAATTACTAAGTAATCATCTGGCGTTAAATAGTTCTTATTAATCTTCTACATTCCCCATTCAATTTCAATTATTGTACTTTGACCACATGTCTTCCTCTCTTTAATCTCGCCATATAGTATATATATTTGGCGAAATTGTGTATGTAAGCTTGCCAACACTCCAGATTTCGAGAAAGTGTATTTTGAGTGAGACAATCTTCTGAACTCGCATGCTCTGAGCATAAGAATGTAGCGAGACTCTCTCTCCAACGCCCGGCTCCGGCCGAGGGCTCGCCTTGCAAAAAAAAACTACCCGAACCTGGTGTCCGATTTGGTCAATAAAGAATTAGTTGTAACATTCGGCTTGTCTCTATCTGCAATATGGATTAATTCGTTCTGTTAATATTGTTTCACTTCGTTATCAACTCTTACAGCCATCGGAAAAATTCAACACAAATGTACAAAATCCAAAGCTTCGCTACAGACAATTGGTGCCGTTCAGGCGCAAGCGAGTTCCAGTTGGAGAGAGGAGAAATTTTTTACGGTATAATAGACTATAATTTATCGATTTCCTAAAAGTATTTGGTGGAAACTTTCGATGCTCATCAATTGACTTGACTTTTCTGCATCCTGATGTTGTCGTGTACAGGAGTACACAATGCAAAAAAAAATGTTAAAATTTATCAACTAACATCATAAAGCCTGCAAAATTCTGAACTATGCTCATTGCGGTGAATTTCTGCACTCTCTCTCTCCTGAAATAACCACAGCTACAACAAATAAATTCCGATCAAAATAATGACTCGAGATTCTCTGCAAAGCGTTTCCCAACACAATGTTCACCGAGGTTTTTCTATATCGTCATGCCGTCAGCTTCCGTCACAACTAGCCGATAACCGCCATCCTTTCGACCGGCATAAAAAAAAAAAGACTTGCCGATACCGAAAATACGTGAGCGCCTTCGGAATGAGTCATAAATCCTCCATCGCCTGTTTTTGTTTTTCTTCTCCTCTTCTGTTTCTCCTATGCTGATTTACGCAGCTGGATCAGAGTTTCTAAGATATTCCAGACTATGTCTTGTATCGGCCGAATTTATTTTTTAAAAAAAAGAAGAAACAGAACAGTAAAAATGATTTGTTCTTCTACATTAAAGAAATTTTTTTCTCCTTCCCCAGTAACTCTATGAAGAAAGCGTGTTCATGGATCTACATGTATTCTATTGCATTTCAAGGAACTTAAAAAAATAATAATAATGTTTAAGTTTCTTGTTCAAAGAAAGACAGTTAACATGCAGTTTCCTTAGAACAAAAAGTAAAATGATAAAATATAAGTAATGAATATTTAGGTGAACTCCACATTCAACTATACGCAGATATACCTAAACATATTTTTTAAGAAAAGAGTATTCCTGCTGCTGCATAAAAAAACCCACACATATGTTTTGATTTCAGTTATTATTTTCTTACATTATTATGTCTTTACTTATAACATTTCCTTGTTTGCTCAAGGTAAGTTTTATTTTGCTTTAAGTGTTTGAAGAGTTAACTTTTGAAGAGCCATTTTTCAAATATAGATCATATTGTGTGAGATTACCTTTCTAGACTTTGATAAATATAGATAAAAAAAATCAAATTCATTTTTTTAGATTATATTAAGGGGATGTGTTTGTTTTAAATGTTTGGTTTGTTACAAACACATTTATTGGTGTATAGAGAAAATTCTTTGTTGTGATGAAATTAACTTTTCTGCTGGCTAGATTTTTAACGATGACAATTTTTTTTTTTTTAAGTTAGATACACTTTTCTAGGTTTTAAAAGGTATTGTGTTTTAGCATATAAGTTACATATTTGTTATTTACTCACTACTATTACATGTTATTATTTACTCACTCAAAAAAAAAAAAAAAAAAAGGTTGTTAAATTGGCTTTTTCATTCTAGTATGCTTATGGTAAGTGTTGATTTATACTTTTATATTAACTACTGAATAATACAGAGTAGACAGTGCTTGTTTAAAAAAAAATTTCTACTTTTCCTTTTGTGCAGTGGATATTAAAATGGTATAATAAGTCAGTTAATGTTGATTCAGTTATGAGGATTAATTACCAAAAATAATAAAATATAAAAAAAATCCTCATGGCTGGATTATATTGCTCTTTTAATATATATCTATATATATAAGTTTTGATGGCTTCTTACTAAAAATTAAGCATTTATTTTTATTAGTAACATGCTAAGATTTTGTATGTCTAGGGATGCACGGCATATCCAGTTCAGTTTCAAGGTTTTTTTAATTTAGATAAAAGATTGTCCAAATTTTTTTTCTTTCTTTTCACATTTCCGATTCTTATTTAATGCATTATATATATTTTTCGGTGTGACACAATGTTGCAATTCTGAGATGAGATGTTGTTTTTCTTATCTCCATTGGCCTAGGATTGCTGAACATGGTTGCTCTCGCTTAATTTCTTACATCTTGGCGCTGGTCGCAGTTTTTCCCTATTAGACATTATGCGTCTGCAACAAATATGTGCCACATTGCATTTTATATAAAAATGTTATATATTATGATCACAGACAAAGTTTTTATTATTTTGGTTCGTGTACTTTTAAAACTCAGCAATCTTGTTGTAATCAGGCAGTCTGATGGTGAAAACCTTGTTAGATAAAAAAAGGGGCATAGTATAAAAAAAAAAGATAAATAAGATAACTTAAGGTAGTTTTTTTTTCCCAGAGCTTAATGTAATTTAGATACAAAAAAATAAGGTAAAAAAATGAAAAGGCTTAAACTGGTACTGGACTGATATTATTTTTGATTTTTTTCTTCTTCTTACTTGTTGTGCTTAATATATTTCTTGTGGTAGCACTTCCTACAGGTAATTTCTTTTTATATGTAACATTTTATATGTTTTTTTATGTGTATATTATATGTTTTTTTTATGTGTATATTATATGTTTTGTCAGTCATCCATATCAATAAGATATGAAAATTTTAATACTCTAGATTACTATAAATATTGGTCTTGCAACTTTTATACTTAAGGATAAGCACTAGTGACATATAAAAAAAAGTGAGAGGAATTAACCATTAATGACAGTTAAATTTGCTCAGTAGTTATTCTTTTTCAGTTGGTTGCTACTAATTTGAGAAAATTACATTTGCGATCTAGACAGTACACTGTTCTGTTTATATACATCTCTCATAGTCCAATTTACATGGATTTTATACATTTTTATTCACATCTCATTAATTTATTTCTATAGCATAGGTGAGGCTCCTTCGTTTTAAAATATAGCTCGAGTCATCATATCTTAAATTTATTTTTCATAAAAAAAGTCACTTTTTCCTTTTGATTTCTATTTCTACTTTATAAAAATTTTATAACATGAGTCGTAAACATTTTATGCATGTGTTAGATATCAGTATGCTTGTTACTGCATACACACACAATTTACACGCGCACTACATTTTACATGTGATTATATTACTTGAGGTAATTTTTTTAATTATTGTTTCCTGTGTTGTGTAAGTGCTTTTTTTTCATTGCGCTATGATCCGGAAATAGCCCAATGATTAAAGGTGTATGTTTCAGTTTTGGCTAAGTGGATCGGCCGTCCACTTTCTCAAAAGTGGAATATATTACTTACATGATACAAATGTTCAATACCTCACATTAATTTACAAGGCGTTCGCGCTCTCTTTTATTTTTTAAATGCATAATGACGTATCTCTCGTACTATTTGATACTCCGTACATGATTCCCCCCCCCCCCCACTCTAGCTTACTATGGGCAGATAGTGAAGTTAGATGTTTCCCTTCATCATTTTTTTTAAATCTCATGTACACACTTTTATGATTTCAAGTTTAACCTGGTACTACATACACACACATATTTACATTTGCATTTCATATGGTCTTGTTTTGTAATAATTTTATGACACTCACCTTGGTTAAACATGGTCATGGTTCTGTGTGCTTGTACATTTTTTTTACATACTTTCTCAACATTAGTATACATATTCACAAATACATAGTTTTACACTATTTTAAAGTTTGTGTATTTTTGTTGCCTTGTCATTTTTTTGTTTTCGGAATGTTACTGAATTTTTTTTACATAATGTAATTCAATACAATATTTGCACATGCATCTTAAATTTACATGCATGAGTTAATTTCTAGCTGGTATATTTGCACACATTTGTTAATTTTGTTTGTTTACGCGCGGCTGGTGACTCGTGGCTATTTTATTTATAACACAAGGTATTTTATTATAACTGACATGATATTTGATATCGTTTAAAATGTTGTTTTTTTTTAAATTTATTCAAATGCATAATGTGAGCTGTTATGTACACTTTATTTTTTTTTTAAAAAAAAAGGCTATTC
This sequence comes from Maratus speciosus, assembly GCA_963932465.1. Taxonomy (NCBI): domain Eukaryota; kingdom Metazoa; phylum Arthropoda; class Arachnida; order Araneae; family Salticidae; genus Maratus; species Maratus speciosus. The sequence goes on from OZ010786.1 coordinate 475,345,863, forward strand.
ACATATAGTCATTAAACTAATTCTTTGGCATTCTCTCACATTTTAATTTTTTAATTAGTGAGTTATAGTCTCACAGTTGTCTTGTGACGGATACATACACTCATATACCATAAAGTATAACGCTTGTTATTTTGCTATTCGTTTTCTTTCTCTTTTCCAACCCTTTACTTGGAACATGTTTGGCTTGGCATAACTGCTACAGTTTAGCGTAGAGTTATGCAATCTGTCGTGCACTCGTACATTTTATGCACGCTTCTTTTAACTTCATACAGAAATAACTCTCGCAAATACAACTTTTTTTTTAATTTTAACCCTTTGTTAACCATTTATGCAACTTTTTTTTTCTTTTCACAAGTACTTCGTGTGTTGGATATTTATTTATGTTACACAAAATTTGCTCAGTTAGAATACAATTTTGTTCATTCACATACATACATTACACTAGTTCATGTGTTGATTTACATATTTTGTTCATTTGCTTTTACACATTGTACTTTGCTTGCGATCTATTCGACAGTATTCCTTTTTTTTTCTCACAAGTAGTTCATTGAGTAATACACACTGGCTGGTTTAGAGTATAACCAGAGTTTTCACACATTACACGGAGTTCATTGCCTTTTTAAACCCTTATTCATTACATTTTGGTGATTAACTCACTAATGATGTAATTGAATCTCACTCGTATGTTAGTGTTTTGGGTTATTACACACCTACTGTCCGTATATTTTGTTGGCAAAGTGCATAAAAATGGTAGTTCATTGAGACATTATTACAAGTAGTTCATGTGGAATTATACAATTTGTTCATGTGTTTATTTACACGTTGTGTATGCTTGCGTACACTCTTATTCATATGTTTTATTTCAGGTAATTCATGAGTTTGAGGTTTCTTTTTCCCCTCCCTTCACACACATACAGTTTTTTTTTCCTGTTACTTTTCTATCTTTTAAACTTTACACCATGTTTCGATATTAAAATGTTCTATCAGTTTTTTTTTTTTTTTTTAAATTTTAACAGAGTTGTTTTTATTTATTTTATGTGTTTGCATAATGTCATAACATATCAATGACACCATCACTTTGTCTATGTACAAAGATTTTAAAGTTACTAAGAGTTATCCGTCACATGACATGTTAAACTACACACACATTTCGAATCTGTTTACTTTTAACATGCAACATTTTTTTTTAACACTTTCATTAGATACATCTTACTTGAAGGTGGCAGATCTAGTAAGGTGTCTTGTCACACTATATTAAATCGTATGCAATTTCTTAGTAAATGTTTTTTATTATTTTTACCAGGTGTTAAATTTTAATAAATACACAGAAGGTCTCTACATGAAAATTCAGCCAAACTAAAACCTTCGCATTTTTCTCATTTTTCTTCTCCTCGTAAATTTATTTACTGAATTTGAGTCTCACTGGGTGTCGGGTGAGAATTTTTTTTTCACACGCATGTGTCTTGATTCTAAGGATGTTTCTTTTTTTTTTTGGTGAACAACATTTCTTTTTCTATATTTTTCAAGGGACAGTGTATCTTTTGCTATAACACTCCTATTTTTGTTTGTTTAACTTAAAGGTATGGATCCTGTCAATTTTACACTGATGCGTTTTGAGTAGATATATATATATATATATTTTTCAACGAATGCAGCAATATCTTATGAAATTTACAGTAAAAAAAAAATTAAATTTAACCCTTTGGTAACGAATTTATTTTAAAATACGGTACACTTTTTTTCTCTTCAGTTACATTTTGCTGTTTGGTGCTTGGTGCATGTAGAGAATTTTTGTTCATAGTTAACACACACAGTAGTTCATAGTTTATCTTAGTTCATAAAAAAAAAACCCTTACACGAGTTCATTGCTTTGTCAATTCTTTGCGTGCATCAGGGACTAATTGTCACTGTTTTTACAACTGATTTTCAAAACACTTAGGCATTTTACTTCATTAATACACTTCTTTTGTTCATTGTTATTTATTTACACTTGAGGTCAGTGTGACACATTTCTTCGGTTCATTGTTACAATTTTACACTTGAGGTCACAGTGATGCACTTCTTTGGTTCTTTGGAATTATTGCACACGTTTGCTCTTTGTTTGTTTGTTTTTTTTTGGTTCTATAACAAAAGTTTCTTTTTTCACATTGAGGAAATTTATTTAAACTTTTTCCACGTTTATTTACACACATATTATTTTTGTAGTCAGCATTTAATTTTATTATGTCACACATGCTTTCCTTTTTTTTTTCAAAAAAAACAAAAAAAAGAATAAGCGCTTGTTCCATCTGTTAGGTATTTTACTGATGTTTATAATTTACAATGGTATTAAACTTAAAAGTTTGTCTTGTTCAACATTAGTGAATATTCTTTCAGTTTTTTTTCGTTTGTGCAATTTTACAGGCAGGTACTCTATACAAAGGTTTCTACAAAGGTTACATACAATGGTTAATCATAGGTACTGCGCGTGGGATTACTCATGTTTAGGCAGCATTTTTTTTTTTAATGGTAGTTACACATTATAAATAACAGTTTTTTTTTGTTAGTTTCGCATTATTGATATTTTTTTTCCGTAAAAAAAAAGGTAGGAAATGTACACTTCTTTCACATTAACATGGCATATGATTGAAATCTGTTGACCTTTTAGTTAAGTGTTATTTTAATTTAATCGGTAACAAAAAAAAGGGTTTCCTTTTTTGGTAACTTTACAGGATTACACTTTACTTTTTTTTTTTTTCATTCGGTACCTTTCTTGGCTATTCAAGGTATTTCACGTGATAAGATAGTTTTCTTATGCACGATTTTCCAATCACTCAGTACACAGGTGTGCATTATTTTTTTTTTTGCTTTTGTTATGCTCATTGACACATGTGGTTTATTACTGGTATAAACCAGTCGTAACATCAAACGGTGTTATTTATGACTACATTCACACACATACATACTTTTGTGTCACCTGTTGTACAATGCTTATTAAATTTCATTAAATTTAATGTAAATCTTTTACCATTTTTTTTCAAGGGGTACTTTCTCTGGAAAGTTGTTACTACCTCTTGTTCATACCTTATAGGAGTGCAATATGTTTTAAAATTCACTTTAGTTAAATTAAGTTCTCAGTAAAACACATTCAGTCTTTGGTTACAAGATAAAATGATGGCAACTTTCAATTTTGAACAAATAATTTAACCCCATCTTCCTCTCCTTTTACTAGTTACACTACTTTTAAAAACTAGAGATGTCACAACTAGTGCTGAAAAGGTTACAATTTTATATTTACTATATTATGGAATCTTTTGTCTTTATATACAGTTCATGTCTCAAAATAATTTTATAAGTTGGAGTATGACCAACTGTTGTAGCAATTGTGGAAATTGCTCTTGCTTGAAGTGAATGTTCAAGCAATTTTATATATTAAAATCTTCTGGAAATAATTAAAAAAAAAAAGATAACTGTGTGCACACGTTAAAAAAAAAAATAATAAGAAAATAAGAAAACAGCTGTCCAGAAGTATTAACTGCAGTTCAAAAAATTTCAATATATTTTATTTTGGCAAGTCTTTGGTACCAACTTGCTTTGTCATGCTTATAGGCATGCTTGTTATATGAGACATGATTTATTTGTCCCTTACATATTTAGTATTTCTGTATATGTTTATAAACTGTTGGTCACCGGGTTCCCTCTGCAAAATATTACATTTTACATATTTTCTTTATGTGTAATGTATTTGAGAGAAGACATGCGGTAATTTTTTTCTCTCGCCGTTCACTTCGTTCTTTTTCGGCTGTTGGGGAGATATATGTGAAGGCGCCTACCTTCACATATTAATATTAAGACCTTTCCTCTTTCCCCCCTTTAAAATTACATTTTTTAAAATTCTTAAATTTAATTATCTGTCTTCATTCTGATTCAATCTGTTTTTAGCGCTCTTTCCCTTCATAAATTAAGCATTCAATTCTCAATCTCTTTAATATTTTAACCGCAGCGCACTGCATTTTAAAGAAAAGAAATAATTTCCTCTTCTCGCCTAGCAACTAGATTCTAATTTTCATCCTTCTGCCTTAGTTTCGATGATATGCAGAAATTAGTCAGACATATTACTTCTACATTTTTAGCCGTTGGTCCAGATGTAAGATATTAGTCATTTCAGTTATTAACCCTGTCTTTATTTTGTTTTGTTTATTAACGGGCGCTTCGGCCGCTTCAATCCCATGAGAACTTTGGCAAACCTATCGAATGTCCTTTTGCGGTTTATGTGCTATAATTACTAAGTAATCATCTGGCGTTAAATAGTTCTTATTAATCTTCTACATTCCCCATTCAATTTCAATTATTGTACTTTGACCACATGTCTTCCTCTCTTTAATCTCGCCATATAGTATATATATTTGGCGAAATTGTGTATGTAAGCTTGCCAACACTCCAGATTTCGAGAAAGTGTATTTTGAGTGAGACAATCTTCTGAACTCGCATGCTCTGAGCATAAGAATGTAGCGAGACTCTCTCTCCAACGCCCGGCTCCGGCCGAGGGCTCGCCTTGCAAAAAAAAACTACCCGAACCTGGTGTCCGATTTGGTCAATAAAGAATTAGTTGTAACATTCGGCTTGTCTCTATCTGCAATATGGATTAATTCGTTCTGTTAATATTGTTTCACTTCGTTATCAACTCTTACAGCCATCGGAAAAATTCAACACAAATGTACAAAATCCAAAGCTTCGCTACACCCCCCTCCCCCAAATTCAATTTTGGGGGAAGAAAGGTTCATAATATGAAAGAGTGGTCAGAGATATTTCCGAAAAGATATCACATGAGGGGTTTCATAAAAGTTTAAAAATTGCACCCCTGTGGGTCCACTCTCACGCTCCTTGAATCCTCCGGAATTCCCCAAATCTTATTTTAATACTTTTATATTTAATAATTATTATTTTTCTGAGGGCTCCGACAAAAAAACGATTTAAATGATAATTATTCTAGATATCGCTACAGTTTAAAAATTTGTCAGCGCACACCCACTTCCCCCGCACCTTGAAATTCAACTGCTGGTGGGAGAAATGTTCATAATATGAAAGGGTGGTCAAAAAGAATTCCGATGATGTATAACATGACGTGTTCGGTAAAAATTTGAAAATCCCCCTCCCTCGTGGGTCCACTCTTGCCCCCCCCCCCCGAATCTCACCAATCTCTTTATTAGTATTCACCAGTCTTTTATTTTTTTTTTTATTTAATACATAATATTTGTCGGAAGGCTCCATCATTTCACTGAAATGAATGTGATGTAAATACCCGCTAGAAAAACAATAATAGAATCCTTTCTTATGAGTTAGAAGTTCTTTGGGTATCTTTTAGCTTTCACAGTCAGATGGACACTTCGTGCGTTTTTGTTTTAAGTCATAGTTTCTCAAAGAAGGTTATAGATTAGGAGGCGTGTGATTTTGTTACATATACGTATGTTGAAATGGGTTTAATTCAGTTTGTATGGGGCATTTTTCCCTTTTTACTTTCATATGTGTTTAGAAGAAAGAACGAACTGGATTCATGAAAAAATTGTCAGTTTTTAGAAAATATCTGTCTTTTATGTGAGAATTTTTTTTTTTTTTTATAACGTTCTATCTCAAGAAGTAATGCACGAAATTTAATAATACTTCATATTCAGTTAGACCTAGATATAAATTGGTGTTGATTTGTTTGTTGTGCAAATAGCCCAACAGGTAACGCTGCTATATTTCAAAAACTAATGCACGGAATTTAATCAAATTTCTTAAGCTCTTCCTAGAGATTGGAATCATTTCCTTGTTAGACAGGTTCACTCTTAGCAAATATATTTATCTGGTTCCATTTCTCGATAAAGCTCGTTCGTTTTCGATCAACTTTGAAATTCTACCGCATTAGACATTTAGGGGAACATTGATCTGCATTAAATCGTTTGCCTTTACCGAAAAAAGGAAAAATGCTGTTCGATTTTAATGAGTTCGTGTAATGTCTCACAAAGTAGCTACTTTAGATTTAGGTACAGATGGGCAACAGTCATGTTAGGGCCCATTTAGGGACTGGAAATCAATTCCGTTTTAGACAGATTCCGTCTTATCTTGTTTGTCTAGTTATCTTCCCATTTTTTCATAAAACTCTTTTCTTTTTACCAACCACATAATTCCACAGAATTAGATACGCATTCAACATTTAGGAACTTTTTTCTCTATCAAAACTTTTATTTTTATCGAAAATGTAAAAATGCAAATCGATTCTAGTTAATGCACCTAAGAAAAAAAAAGAGTTAGAAAGGAGCTATTTTAGATATGGGTGCAGACAACGCAGAGTCATGTTTCAATCGCTAGAAACCAAAGACCAATTCCGTTTTAGACAGTTTCTCTCTTAGCTGGTATGTTTATGTGGTTATCCTTCCATTTTTTGATACAATGCACCTGAGAACAAAATTCAGTTTTTAAGTGAATCAAAAAGTAACTACTTTGGATTTGAGTACAAACATAAAAAATCATTTTGGAATCATTTGGAAACCGGTTTTCGTTTTAGATAGGTTCCCACTTAGCTCGTATATGAGTCCGGTTATCCTTCTGTTTTTTGGCAAAGTTCTTTTGTTTTTGATTAAGGGTGAAATACCCCAATATTAGACACGCATTTACGAAAATTTGAATGAAATTACGAAAATGATCAAAAAGTTGCCTTTAGCGAAAAAGGAAATATTCTATTTGATTCTATCTAATACGCTTGAGAATAAAAATAAGTTTGTTAATGTGTCAGAAAGTAACTATTTTTTTATCGGAATGCAAATTTAAGGAATCATTTTGGCATCGATAGGGGGTGGTAACTAATATCCGGTTTAGACAGATACCTTTTTAGCAAGTATATTTGTCTGTTTTACCTTCTCCTTTTTCGATAAAGCTCTTTTTTTCGATCAACGGGAAATGTCACATCATTAGATATTTAGGGGAACTTTAACTTCTATCAATTTTTTGCATTTTTTTCGAAAATCTGAAAGAACTATTCAATTCTATCGAATGCGCCATAGTTACGCGATTTAGACATTGCACTTTCATAAAAAATAAAAGGGAACTTATTCCAAAACAAAATTTCATAAAAGAAATTTATACGGAACATATATCTTAAAGATATTAATCATTTAGAGTTTATTGGCTTGTATTAAAATATAGAATTACACATAATATTGGAAAGATAAATACTATATAGTAGATGTTGTAACATTAAAGTTAATTTCTTAAACGCATTTCCAATAATTTGTTAATTGTCATAAACCATTAGTACAGATAAGGGGGTAGGTTTAGGGATCAACATTTTTTTTCAGAAGGCTTAAAAACTGATAAGATGTATTACATAAAATGTTGTATTAAGGTTATTAACAAATGTTAGAATACAGCTTTTTAAAGGCTTCATATCAGGTGCCTCTCCATCACCTGAAGTTGAAAGAAAGAGATAATGAAAACAATAGCAGCAAACTACATTACTGCTTCTATTATTTCACAACCTTTCATTTAGCTTCAAATGAAGATTGTAGATGAGGATTTTTTTACAACGTCATCTAGCATCTTAGTGTTAAATTTAGATCGATTTCATAGTATGTTTTTTTTTTTTTTTTTACTCCATCTATCTTTAATTGCCACGTTTTTACTAAAAACTTCAAAATTAATGTAAAAACAATAATTTTAATAATGAATTGTGAAACATCTCGATTGTACATTCCGGGAAGTAATCGATGGTTGCATCGATTGAATTTTTTTTTGCGATGACGATTTTTCTCGATTGTTAAAATCTCGAGAATCGCCCCTCACTAAATAAAACGCATCTTTTATTTAAACTTGGACAATAAATAAATTTAATTTTATGTTTTACATGTTACCATTGTTTCCAGAAATATATTTTAAAGATGAATCTTGTAAACGATGGTTTAAAAAAGAATTTTAATAAATATTCATTTTTTTTTTATTTGCTGTAAGTACGAATAATTCAACATTCAAAACCACTTGTAGTAAATAGAATAAAGCAATGCTTATCACTTCTAAAATTTCGATGTATGCTTGTAAAAGCAACATTTGTGCTATATTTTTAGGGACATTATACAATTGAAAATTTATCATTGAAAAACTGAAACAAAAGATAAAAATAAAATAATCAAAAATATTTTAAACTCTGTACTTAGTAAATTTCAATTTTATTATATCTCTAATCTTAATCAAGAAATATTTATAAGCTATCTAAAGTAGTTTTAGAAATTGTGCGATCTGGTTAAGTAATAGTAACTTTTCTATTTAAACAGAAAAAAATATTGAAAGTCCCGCAGATGTTCGCGCCTTTTTGACAATGAGAGCGTGCGGTCTCCGTATTGTGATTTTTTCTAGTTTGCGATAATGTAAGCGAATTTTTGTTGTACATTTTGCCTCCAGTATCCCTTATTTTGTTATCTACTTAGATCTTACTACTTATTAAAGAATTTGAATGTGTCCAGTTCTGAAACAGAAAAATAACTACTACTGGATTTTGCTTGGACATTAATGACACAGAGAAATATCTATTGTTGAATTTTACGTGCCCACTTCTGGCAAATATTAAGCTAATTGAAAGAAAAATTATTATGTGCTAAAAATCTTTTAAAGCAGCATGTTCTGCAACACAGTCGTGTGTAGAATGTGGCACTAAAAATATCGAATAATCACGAGAATTGCAGAGATGTCATGTCATCAAAACTAAGGACGATACACTAACGACACATACCCAGTACTACTGCTGAAAACTTTTCAAAAATACTTTCTTGAAAAAAGAATAAATCCGTACAAATTTCTTCCTCAAATTATTCTATAAAAATGTCACTTGTGCTAATGCTATACCAGTTACTAATGTATTCTAATAAATAATGCTATCCTTAGATTTTGTTTAAGATGTCGCCTACCTATAGTAATTTACCAAACATTAGTATATGCAATACTTACACTTAATTTGGATTTCATATTTGAATTATCCAAAAAGGGTTACCCTCGGATACCCAACGGGAACTCATTCGCTAAAGAAACGTATAGATTTTGCAGATTTAACGTTTGGAAATGCTAATATTAAATTCATTATTCATCGTTGTTAAAAACATATCATTGCAGTTATTTTATTAATAATAACTCTAAAACTACTTGTCGCAATAAGTAACTTTAGATTTACATATTTGAAGCTTCTAGAAATTGATTTCTTGTAAAAATAGCAGAGGTTATAATTCATATTTTCCAAAAATATACTTATATTGAATAATTATTTAATTTTTTATTAGTTTCTATTTATTTATTTTTCTTTTATTAATATTATTATTATTTTTTTAATTTAACTGCATTTTTTTAATATTTTTCAATTACTATTGTTATCTATTTTCCCATTTATTTTATATATCCCTGTGTTTTTCTTTAATTTTTTGACTTTGTTTTTATTTTATCTCATTTATAAATGTTCTTTTACTATGTATTTTTCTGATTTGGTTATGCTCTTGATTGAGTTGTTGCTTGTTTTCCTATTGACTGTTATGTAAATTAACCTTATTTTTTTTTTATAATACACACAATATGTAAAACAAATCAAGTTTACGAAAGATTTACCCTAAACTATAATTATTAATAGTTTGAGGATAGCAAGGATTGTGTCAAGAAAGACCCATTTGGATGATAAATATATTTATGCGTCCCCTTTTTGTACAATATTTCATCAATAGAAAAAAGAGTTGACGTTATTTTAAACACAAAGAACAGGTTGTGACATTTTCTTTAGAAAAAAGCAACTCCTTATTTTTCAAGAAATCAATAATTTATCTGAGAACATATAACGATAACAAAAATAATTAAATTTCGTTTTTGTCTTTTTTATTGCGTTTAACCGTTTACAAGATAAAAAAAATATTTTAAAATCTAAATATAATTATGTTTAACTTTTATACGGTATAAAGTGCATTATATGTTTTAAAAGTTACGATTCTGTCACTAAGGGGTCTCAAGAATCTTAAAGCTTTCAGATTTTCATTTTTTTTTTATATAGATTAAACTCCAATCTTTTCTAAATATTTTAATACATTTGTTTCCTTGAAACTCCTATTAGAACAGAAGTTATGGCTTTTAGAATTCTACACGCTCAATAGCTGAAGGGGCGTTTCCGAAACTTTGAAGTTTTTTTTTTTTCAAATGACGTTTTGGGGCATAACGCGCAGGATATCTAAAAAAAAAATCCGCATATTTTTTAATGAAATTTTCCAAACATGTGTTTCTTGTTAGTCTGTATAAACGGAACCTAAAATTTTCTTTTTATCGTAAAAAATATTTTTTAGGTAATTACACTGTTGGAAATTTCAAAATTTTGTATTAGCTAAATACAACTTTGTATTAAAACTATGGAAATGCTTTAAATACCAATTTACTTAGGTTCAGGGTAATTATCATAATCTATAGTATAAGTAGGCACCAAAATTTTAATTTTAGTTGCTTAATTTATTTTGTAAAACTGCCCGTAAACTGTTATACCAAATTCTGCCTGTCAAATATCTGACAGTTTGGGGCCCCCTATAAATGCTAATTCAGCATTATCCAATTTTTTAAATTCATGTTATGAAAGAACATACTTATATTTTACATCCCAACAAAAATTATGTGTAAAATCATATACCTTATAAGTTATTAAATGTTGAAAATATTCTTTTGTTTTCATTTTTTTCCAATTTTAAGAGTCCTTAGACCCCTTAAACGTGTTGGTAAAAATACATTTTCAGTAATATATAACATATAATAATATCTACCCTATATACCGGGTGTCCTAAAAAGGACTGATTGGTTTTAAAATTCAATAACTTGCAAACGGTGACAGATATTTAAAAAATTCTTGCGGGAGGGTTATGCATAAGGTCAAAAGTTTTTGTTACAGTGGTTTTCGATTTTAGTTCAAATTACAAACAATAGATGGCGCTGCGATCAATAGACGCTAAATTCAGGCTCAATTTTTGGTATTTCGTGGCTCGCTCAATACATTTCCATCTCCTTTTCCCGCATGGAACAAGAGAAAGGACCGAAAATCGAGCCTGTATTTAGCAACTATTGCTTACAGTGACATATCTTGTTTGTAATTCGAACTAAAATCGAAAATCACTGTAATAAAACTTTTGACCTTATGCATAACCCTCCTGCAAGAATTTTTTTAATATCTGTCACCATTTGCAAGTTATTGAATTTTAAAATCAGTCAGTCCTTTTTAGGACACCTGGTATATAAAATCCTAATGAAACGAATTTACGTAACGATTCTATGAAACGACTGATTAAACAACTGATTACGTTTCACGTCGATTTCTCCTAAAATATGGAATACTTTGCGATGAAATTAACACCAAAAATCCGTATTCATCCACAGATCTCAAAACTGGTATTAGAATTTTAAAATTAGAATTAGTTTTCGAAATATTATTTTTTTTTTCTAATTTTAAATACTTTCTTCTAATGATGGCAACTCAAATTTTAATCATAACAGATATTTTTTTTCATATTTTAGAAAAGGTTATTTTAAATCAATTTGGCGACGAGTTTGACCTCCCTTAAATGTATGCTAAGAAATGCATCATGTTACTTTTATTCATAATTCAATTTGTATTTCATTATAATTTTATTTAATACAAAACTTTCATTTAAAATTGAAACCTTTAAAATAAATGGCTTTTACTTCATTCTTTTTTTTAAATGAATCGAAAAGAAAAATATTAGACACAGATGTCATATATGCAACGGGGTACCTAATTGGCGCCAAAATGGCGTTATTTTGTCTGACATGGTAACCCGGCTATTGTTGCTTATTTATTTATAAATGTTTATTTAAATTTATTTTCTTTTTATTTACACAAAATGTAGCCTTGGTGTAGCTTTAAACATTTTGATTTAAAATTCAATATTAATTGTTTTCGGTTTGGCTAAATATATTTACACATCTAACCAAAACTTTTAATTTTCCAATACACAGTTAAAAATATCACTTTCACTGAACCTAAACAATGCACTGTAATGTATTTAAATGAATAAATTGATTTATCTTTTGTGCCACGATATCCAAAATCAAAAGTAAAATTTATGTAAACGATTTCTTTGCATCATAATATCCATTTGCATACATTTCGCTTAGTTTGGGTACAATGACGCAAAGAAATCATTTACATAAATTTTACTTTTGATTTTGGATAGCGTTGCACAAAAGATAAATTATTTTAATTTGCATCATTTCTCAAAACGATAAAGAAGTACCTAGTCTAAGGTATGATAGTTTCAACATATATAAAAAATAAATATGACAGTTAGTTAATAACCTTAATAAATAATTGGAACAATTTCAAGAGATTCTTATTTTAAATTACATTAATATTTTATGCTCCTTAATATAGGAAAAACAATTTCTGAAGTTTTTTTAACACACACACAGACCTTCCCGGAGAAAAATGTCTGAATTTAATACTATTTGGGAAGTATTTTATTTTATTTTATTTTATTTTATTAGCAGATATAAAAAACATACATATGACAAGAAAATACTGTATTTATTTATATATACATAATTAAATGTGAAAATACTTTCTGAAACAGTTAATCTGAATTTTTTTTTATTTTTATGTGAAGATAAGATGCATATATAGTTACAAAATATTTGAAATGCATAGAACAAAATTCATTACTTAAATTTAGATAAATATTTTAAACTCAATTACATTTACGAGTTAATAAAGTCAATTACCGTTATTTAAAAAAATGTTAAATGTATAAATCTGTATTCTACATGAAATGTTAGAGTTTAGCTTTCTATACAAAATATAGATCGCGCCACATTTACCAGCTGCAGGAAATGGCGCATTTTGTTATTGAAATTTATTTAAAATGAAGTTTTATTTTATTTAGCTTAGTTATAATTGCAATATAATTTTGTTTAACTTGATAACAATTAGAATTATTATTTAATGATCTAATTGGCAATAAAAAATTACAAAGAAACTCATAAAAAAATCAAAAGGCATCACTTCGGATTGAACACGAGATATCGCGTGTATGAGAGCAGCGCTCTTAAACGCTCAGCCAGTGTTCGGATAGATAGCTGTTCCCAAAAGTGAATAAAAAGAAAGTATGCGCAGGAATACATTAATAACGTCTTGCGAATTTACGATAAATTCTCATAGAATGGCGAAAAAATATAGTCTCATTTTTCATGCCGATTATATAACAAACAACAGTTTTTCTGCAAATAAGTGTTATGTCATTCGCTTTATCTCAAACATATTTATATTATATATTAATTTTAATAAAATCGCGCAGGTCATTTTTGAGAAAAAAAATTGCGAATTATATAAAAAAAGAGTTTTCCCGGACACAAGTATTATCTCATTCCCTTCATCTAAAAAAAATTCATATTATATATCAATTTAAAGAAAATCGGCCGGGCCATTTTCCAGAAATGGAAATTAGGAACTTTATCCATCGCAAGTGCATTAAAAATGGGTTTCGAGATCTCAAAATATACTGCATGTAGAAATGTCAAAATTTCAGAATAGGATAAGCCTGCAGATACAAGACTGTTTTTTTAAAAATCAGAACAATATGCGGTATATTTACTAAATTATGAAGTGGCGGCTTTTCACCTTTCCTTCGATCTCGACTTAGGTGTATATATGAGTTCCGCCATTCTTACGATTTTAGGCTTAAGACTGCGCCAATAAAATACTACCGTCCTAGTACCTTGATATTTTATGTAAAAGTATGAAGTATGCGACACTCAATAATAGTACAATTATGTGACCACTGAATAACGCAATGCGTAGTTGGAAAAATTCTAATTGTTCTAAAAATGAATTTCTTCTGTGAAATTTTTGAGGGATACTACGACTTTGAAATTTTAAAAGGCGGAATAAATGAAATATAATAAAAATAATCTAACAAAATTATTCTTAATTACTGGTTTACTTTATTTCAATGTATTTTTTTTTTCTAAACGCAAAATAATTATAATAATAGTATTTATAATAATATTCTTTTAATTTCACAGAAGGAAGATTGTTGTCAGGTATTTTTTTTTAATTACTCAACGTTTTCCGGCATATTGGGTTAAAGTCTGCCCAGTTAAGTTTAATTCCCAAGTTCCGTAGAGGCACCAATATTTTACAATGAATTTTTCTTTTTTTACTTTATACGTGAATACATTTGTCCGGTGTCATTCAATTATTTCAAAGTTCAAGCAAAAGAACTACTTTGAGCCGGAAAGGATACTGTAGCGCTATAGATACTGTATAATGCGGCGTATAATGCGTACAGAAAATTTAAGACTTCTTTTTCAATTGTTAGATATAGTCTCCTTTGAAAAGAAACCTTCGTGGAAACAAAGCAATAAAGAAAAAAATAAAGATTAATGTGATGCATAATAATTTCTCCTTATAAATATAATCTGGGTGCGAAAATTATTTTGAGTAAATAATTAGCATGCTAATTAAATTAGAAATCTTAGTTCATGTGATCATTTCTTTTATAATCCTTTTAAATCCATAATTTTTGCAACGGGCGTAAAACGCGCACAGTAATTTCCCATAACGCATAGTGAACGTTTTACTCCGGAATCTTTTGTAGTTATCTTTCCTTTTTAGGGTTCCGTACATTGAATGAAAAAACGGAACATTTATTGGGTGTTTTTTTTTTTTTTCTCTGTCTGTTTTTCAATATCTTTTTTTTCAAGAATGACCGAAGGAATCAAGTTGACATTCATCTATTCTAATATATTAAAGAGATAACTATTGACTGACTGATGGACACATCAAAAGAGAGCTGAAACGATTAATGACCGGATCACGATATATGGACAGATGATTGCACTTATGACCTATGAAAGGAATAAGAAAATATTTTTGAAAATTAATCCCCTAAGTGTGTTAAATGGCGGGTAGGAAGTTTGAGTTCATTTCACCATATCACAGAAGCAGTTTTAGGTAGGACCATAAAATACATTTTGAACAATCTGCTAAAAATATTTTATATGTTAATAATAATATATAAAATATAATATAATGAATAATATAATAATAAATATTAATTATATTTTAATTCTTTTACAGCTATTTTAGAGATTCCGTCAACAACATCGAATTTGGACTAGATTATGAAATGAACAGCTTAGATGAAATACGTGGTAAGTTAATAATTATCAGTTTCAGAAAATGAGTTGTAAAGTTCCTAATATCTATTTGCGTATATTGTAAAACGATTCTTTAAAAAAATTTAAATCTCTGTGAGTATTATATTTTTTTGAAATAGTAATTTAACAGATGATAGAGGACCATTGATTATCTTCAATCATATAGTTATTATTTTTTATTTGTCACACGCCAGCTTTATCATCCGACATCTTCAAATATTAGACGATAAAGACATATGTTGCTGATTTTTGATTGGGTAATTTGTTAAAAGCATTTATGCAAGTAATTTTTTTTATTCAATTTCATAATATATATATATGTATGCCATACGGAATAATGTTTCGGTAAATGCTACGCCATTTGGTTGATTTTGTTCTAGTATTGTCAGGGAAATCGTATATTTTTCTATTACATACACAAAAGAAAATGCGTATTCCGATTTATAAAGCCGTGTTTTTTTTTCTATGATTGTGTCAAAGTAACTTAATATTTTCCTGGATGTCTTTTAACGATTTATTTGCGGGAATGCGCAGAGCTCCGTTATAGTTATCGCCATATTATTGCATCTTTATTTATTTTACTTGTACGGCACTTTATTGTTAACATAGGCAAAGTCTGCGCTAGTATGAAATAATGGGTACTGCTAGTATGAGATAATTAAGTCCACAGTCCGCTTGTTTTCAAATATTAGACGTAATTTTAACTCTAGAGCGCCCGGAATGAGTCGATCCGTTTCCGACTATATGATCAAATGTCAACTGGAACCAGAAATTCTTTCATAAAACAAGGTAAATTTAAAACAAGCAGATTTACTTTAAATAAATCAGTCAAATAATTTTGAATAAAAATTCTGGTGGCAAATATTTTTTTGAATCTTGAGTAAAATTTTAGGGTGTTTTAGTGTTAAACAAAAATGAATTTGGATGTGGTGTGATACATTTTGTTTTTTCCCCATTCATATTGAGTTTATAAGGGTTTAATAAAGACCGTATTTTACCATGAAGGGATTAATGTATCAAGCTGAAATTATATCAAATAATAAGGACCACAGTTTCATTGATTTGTAAAAGTTTCCAATTCATTGCAATAAAAAGTTATGTTCTTCAAACAACGATTGATTTTTTTCATACAAACTCACTGTAAAAACATATAGGGTCCCTACATTTAAATTTGTAAAGAATCTCGGTAATTACTAACAAGGAAGATCTCCATACGGGCATACTCAGAAAAATTTGAAAAAAATTGCAGAATGTTCTTCTCATATGGATTATGTAAAAAGAAAAAAAATAAAAAATAAAAAAAAAATATAAAAAAAATGGCGGAACCCCGATACAGCGTCCGTAAACAAATAACGTAATTTTCTTTTATTTGGCGATTTATCACCGGTTGGCGCTGAAAAAAATACGCTTTTATGTAGGAAATTTTTTTTTATGTTGAATTTGTTTATATAAGTTTAATTTAAATAACTTTAATTTTGTCATTTTTAATCTGTTTTAACTATAGTTTTGTCATTTTTAGTTTATTTTAACTAGAGTTTCTCATATATATTTATATGCATTTATAATAAAATTTTAATATTATATTTTACGATTTAAAGCAAAATTTAAATTGATTTAAATTATTTCAAGCTCAAAAATTAGGAAGATAGAACACTGTCGATTTGATTTTGTTGCTATGGAAACGACTTCGTCTTTGATATGGAAATGTATTATGGCAATCAAATGTCAGCTGACTATAACTTAAAATAGATATTTGCAACTTGCAAGGCATAGAAAATATTTTTACAGTGATAAAATTAAATAACTACAGCAACAAGCAACATATATATGTAATATAAAAAAATATATAATAACCTCTTTCATTGATTAAGTTTAGATTAATTAAAAACCGTGCATTCTAAAAAACAATTAATAAACAATTTTCAGATGCATTAAAATCGTTTGCTTTTGGCGAGGAAAAATTCTGCTCACCAAATCGCGTGTCACTTTCGCATTTTCGCGCCAAATATTTGAAAGCATATTATTTTTTTACAAACTTTCTACTGAAATTCCGCCATTAAATTTGACTGATCCCTTATTACATACATGGGTAGTTTCACTAGCATTTTTTCCAACATATTCTGAGTATGCCCTGTAAAAAGACCTTCCTTGTAAGCTTTACGGTTATGTGAAAAAATGGTACGGAACACACTTCGTGCGAGTCCCACTCGCACTTTTTCTGTTTCATTTGTACATATTTCATAAACAAAAATCAAATGTTGACGTAATTTTAAACACAAAGAAAGTGTGGTGTATCTTATGTAAATATAGATCCATTATTTTGCATGAAATAATTATTTTAACTCAGTAAGTATAAAGGTAAACAAGAACGAAATATCGTTCGTCCTGTATAGATTATTAAATATTTTACAACACATTCACAGTAGTGTAATAAAACTTTACAGTTTAACAGGAAAAGTAATGCCTAAATAAAAAAAAAATGAAAAACCCATACCGCATTTGAAAATAAAAGTGTTGTTATTACCAGCAATAGTCGGAAAAATGTCCGGTTTTTTTGTGCAGCCCTGTATATGATCTATAGATTTGTATGTATATTACATAGTATGCTAAAATTTAGTTGAGTTAAAGAAAGCACAGTTGAAAATTATTATTCAGCAATTTCCGTAAATAAAAGGAAATTCTATTGAGAACTTTCGCGCAGCCCTGTATATGATGTATAGAATGTATATACACCAAGTAATACAAAACAAATTTTCAATAAAAACGCGTACCGTATTTTTATACACAATTCCAAAAGTTATTTTCCATAGTCTTCAATAGTTTGATTATTTTCCAGTTACTTCTGTAGCCGAATTCTATTGTGTGTGGCTGTAAATGAAAGATGAATTCTATGCACATCATATATTCTACAGTAAGCGCCGTGTAGTACACCTCTCAGTGATCTATATAAATTTCAGTGTGTTTAAAATAGTGTAATATCATTAAAATATATCGCAAACAATTTTTTCCCACAGACCGTAATTTAAGGGGATTATTTTGAGTGTCCTTGCAAACGGACAGTAAATGCTACAAACTTCATTTTCGATAAGAAACATGCTATAGTTATACCCACTGATATCTATGGATTTCGCGACAATCGGACTATAGTTAAACGAGTTATAGCCGAATTTATACACAATTTTGAACTTTGTTGGGAATTGCTAAAAACTACAGCTATTTTTATTACATATATTTTCACCAATTTCAGTCGTCAACTGAATTTCATGGCTTTTATTAAAAAAACAAGTTATATATATTTATTAATTTAATTTTATACATGTTGCGGCAGGTATTTGAGAACACATATTATAGATGAAATACCACCCTTTACATTATAGTTACAAATCATTCTCTGTTACATCTAAACATATCAGAACCTAGACTAAATGAGGAAATGACGAGACATGCTGTCATTGGCGCATTGGCTAATTAACACTTTTATTTAGAGTTGGTCGCATTCTTGAAATTCTCCTGCTCGTTTGTCTTTAGAGTAAAGAATAAACTAAAGACAACCAGGTAAGATGTGACAACCGTTTCGTACAGTGTTAAATATCTGTAGCTTTTACTGCATAATCACTCCACCGCTTTTATATAAAACAACTATTTGACTATATTACGGAGCATTCTTATTGGTGAAAATAGAGATATTCTATAAAAGCAATGGAGTGACTATGTAGCAAAAGCTGCGGAGAAATTACAGTGTACTAAAAACGACATTGCGGCGATATAAATTTATCAAGACGCATGAATTCGTCAGTCGCATCTATGAAAATCCTAGTAAGTGAATGAGATCAATCGCTAGGGAGCTGCGAGTTGATGAGGCCACCATCCGATGATGCATGAGGATATTTGTTACAGTTCTTACGTGATGAGGAAAGGAAAGTTCTTGTCCAAGAGATAATGGATAAATACCTGCCCAGAACCCAGAGCCCCCTTAACAAGCTGAAACATCAAAAGCAATCAGGAATGATGCTGTTTCACACTGATCTGAAAAGCTGTGCCCAGCTCCAAAGCAAGAACCCAAAAAGTTCATTGTCTATGAGAATTCCTCGAAGAGTTAACGAGACTCATCTATGATTCTGCGAGTCGTGAGCATCCTAGATGACCTGAGGACAGTAAATGTTTTTCTTCAACTGTCATAGTAAATGCAGTTGCTTAGAATGATATGTTAAAGCTCTGGTTTGCATTCTGTAACACTAGGGAGGCCATACTTTTTTCAGCAAACTCTGCACCACCCCATATAGACAATACAACCCAAAATGCTGACCAAAAAATTTCATTAACACGTCGTCCTCAACTTGTTACCCCTAGCTCACTATATATTAACCGGACGGGCTATTACGTACGGGGCGTGGTTGAGAGTGACTCCAACACTCATCTAAAGAATACTGTTGCGGATTTCAGAGCAGCCGTTGTGTTTGCAATAGCATACGTTCCGAACACCCATCTGATTATGCCTTTCGTCAGTTTTGACAGCGTGTAGAGTCAGATATTGCGGATGGCGACGGTTTCAATGAATGATGCCATTCATTGTGTATGTGGGCAACAGTACAGAACCGTAAACTGTAAAAAAAATGCTCAATCTCTAGTGTCTGTGCCTGTTTGTGAGCAGATGTTTTTTTGTTCTCAAATACCTGCTGCACCCTGTATATCCATAATCTGACTGTCCATGACTGACTGTGAATCCATGACTGACTGTATTTATATTGACGTGTACTATTATACGCGTATATCTTATATTTACAATACTATTTTTATATTTTCTCTTCACATGAATATATTACTCACATTTTAAATGTAATCATCATATTTTCCCACAATTATAATAATTATATTTAATTATGTTCATAAATGTATTTTAAAGAAAGGTAAAAGGAAATTAAATATTACTGTTTTACATTATTTAAATTCATATTGGTTATTGCTTTTAATCTAAAACACTTAATACATATAAGCTATTTATACATAAAAAAAGATTTATTTAATATTATTACATTCATAATTGCAAGAATAATAATACCAAGGAACTTCCGTTAGGTTAACAAATACAGTTATGCCTGCCTTTCATTGTACGCTATTTCATATATTACGGAATTTCAAAGAAAAATAAAGGATGTGATATTTTATTTAAAAAACTGTGATCAATCATTTTTTTTAAGAATTTTATCTGAATACTTATAAAAAAATAATCGACTGAGATTTTTCATTCCATTTCTGGGTTAATTATTTTATTCTTAACTTTGTTGTTAACCGTTTCCTGGATTACAACCTTTTTTAAATGTAAGTCAAATTAATTTGTTGTTGAACTAAGATACGGAATAAAATTCATTATATCTTTTGCAAATTACAGTTTTTTCTTTCCACGCAGTGTAAAATTGCATTTGCTGTCATATATAATAAATAATATAACATCAGTTTTTCATATATTTGTATCAACGTATAAAGAATCCAACTTTCCTTAAAAACCCATAATATAAGCAATGTATAAAGCAATACATATTGCTTTGATATTTTAGTTTATTTCTGTAAAAATGATATTTAGTGTCATATATGTGTGGAATATTATAAATATGAAGAATTATCACCTGCGGAAGAAATCAAAATGAGGAAATAAAAATGAAAATTGCAAACAAAAAAATGTATTTTAAGTATATATTTTACAAATTTATTTTTTTTTTTTAACCTAAAACACAAAATATTTTTTTTTAAATACGTAAGGTAACGGGACCAGTGGTAGAAATTTCGCCAGTAATTGACAATTAAATTTGAATTTAAAACGTTTAGGCCTTTTAAGTTGCTTAGAGTTTCGCACCTCTTGTAATTTTCTGTTCTTGTGTTTTTTTTCCTCTAATGTGTTCTCCTGTAACTAAACACATTTTATGTCATCTGGTCTGGGGCAAGGTTATTTCGAGGTAATGTAATAGCACGGTTTCTTTATCGGGATTTCTTCTTATTTGCATTAAGATGATAAAATTTCCGTAATATATATTTTTTTTTATACGAGGGAAAGTCAGTAAATAGGTCACAAACTGATATGAGATGTCGGAATTTAGTAGTAAATTGTTTCGAAATATGCCAATAGGTGGCAGCGAAATCCAACTATAAGATATTAATTTCGAATTTATGAGGCAGCAGTTGTAGGATATAAACAGGGTCGTACAAAAATTGTTTACGAAGTGCAAAGTGGTCGTCCAGTTGAGATTGCTACAGAAGAATCAGCGCGGAAGGTTGAGGAAATGGTTAGAGCTGACATGCGAACAACAATAGACAGCATAGCAACAATTTCCTCAACCTTCCTCAATGACTTTTCTGTCTCAGTCTGAACTGGACGACCACTTCGATCTTCGTCAACAACTTTTGAACGACCCTGCTCATCTTGTACAACTGATGTCTCATAAATTCGAAATTAACATCTTATAGTTGGATTATGCTGCCACCCATTGGCATATTTGAAAAAAAAATTAGTACTAATGCAAGACCTCTTATATCCGTTTGTGATCTACTTACTGACTTTCCATCGTATATGACCAAAATGCATACGCAGAAATCATTTATCATGTATATCTTGTCTCTGTGTGTGTATTCAAATTTTATCTAAAAACGGTTCAAACGATTTTGACTACATTTTGTAGCCTACTGTTTCGGGGTAGGAGAACACCATTGGGCGAAGTCACTTGTTTAGAAAATTTGAATAGTTTTTCATTTTGGGGACACTACGATTCTTTTAATTTCAATGAGTAAACGACTAGAACGATTTTGAGTAATTTTATAGCCTACAGTTTCGAGTTATGTAAAGTGCAAAAATACATGATTCAATAACTTCGAGACCTTACAATGTTGTTTGGAGGATATCCTTTCGTTTTAAATATATAAGTAATGTAAAGTTTAGAAAAATGTACGTATTTTTAATATTGATTATTTCTGTATATAAAATTGTTATTAAATAAAATGCTTTATTGCAAAACTACAGCGAGAATTTATTATTAAATTGAGGTGAACACAAAGCTAATTTTTACCCAGCTTAGTTCGGTCTAGTCTACGTTTATTTTTAACTACGTTTATTTTTAATGTTATTTTTTGTAGTAAATGTTGCTTTTAATTGGACTAAATATTATATGCAGAAATCATTCATTGTGCTTTTTTAAAAATTTATATCAACCTTATGCATTTCATACAGATGTTCACTACTTTATGAGGAATTTGTAACAAGTTAAAATGGAACTATATCAGAAGAACCTACTGTGAAAATAGCAGGCCAGGATTTAGTTGGTTTAATGAATGTTCGCGAAGACATCCCACAATTTGATCTCTAGTAACTGAGATTCAACATCAACACGACCTGTATGAAAGAAGAAGAGATTATTAAATTATTTGAGGATTTCTACAATTAATTGCCTCAAATGGGCCTTCATGTGATCCAAGAAGATTAAATTAGACTGCTAAATTCCGACAACAAAGCTTACAAAATAAATAAACACAAGAAGCAGTAAAGTTAAGGCAAAAAAGGCAAAAAACCGCTTAATTATATTTACTATTTCTGAGTAGGGATTCGGCCTTATTTAATTTCATAAAAACAACACACAGGATCAATTTACATACATGAAATATATTATTCTACGAAGTTTAATTTATATAACGTTTTAGGCACTCTTTTGTTTAAGTTTTAATGTGTTTAATATTTGTTTTCAGTTTCATCATTATACCAAATTTAGTTTAACCATATTTTAGTTAATTAATGTAGCAGCAAATACCTTTTAATTATTGCAAAAAAAAGTAATACATTTATCTGCATCCTGATTTATTTATTTATTTAGTTTTTAAGTTTTCAACACGAATTCAAACGTTATCAAACGTATAATATATAAATAATATCCAACGTAAGAAAGGTTTGTCGCATATGTTTAAATTTAACTTAGGAAGAATTATGTTAAATACGCTTCGTTTGGATTACAAATGCAGTTGTGTTTCCCTTTTTGTCCAATATTTCATTAGCAGATGTCATTTTCATTAGTTCATTATTTTTATGAAATATTCAGTCGCTAACAATAGGACATGTTTTTGATAATAACAAAAGAAAGGGAATACAAATATATATATTTAATAATATAGTTAGAATCTGACAAGAAATGCTTGTACTAATATGTACTATTACATATTATATTTTTATGCAATGCTGTATATTTATTTTCATTGTCTGAATATTTAAAAACAAGTAATTATGATATTTTTTGGCAGTTTGAGCAAATTTATTTGATGGAGATAGTGGATAAAATTAATTCGTATCTAATCTAAAAAAAAAAAAAAAAAAAAAAAAAAAAACTGCTTTATATTATACAATCTTTGCTTACATTTTATTTAAACACATAATATACACAAGGTACCCAGTTTGAGAAAGATTTATGCCCTATCTTTGCATTTAAGACAGGAAAAATAATGTCTAGTAGTCTCCGTTCCGACGACAAGTACAGTTACGCTTCCTTTTTTGTGCAATATTTCATTAATAGAGTCAAAAGTTGACAAGATTTTAAACACAGAGAAAGATTGTGATATGTACTTTAAGAAAATGGGAATCCATCATATTTTAAGAAATAACTAGTTTATAGGAGTACGTATGTAGATAAAAGCAGACAGATTTTTTAAATTATTTTATGGTAATTTTTGAACATGTTCTCAGTTAATATCCTTTATAAATGAGAAGAAATCACATGTATTAGTCTATATTATTCACTAAAAATTATAATGCAAAATGTATATAATATATTTTTGCAAAATATTTGTACAGCATTCTATTTTCTTAGTTATATCTAAGTCACCTGCTTTTTTTCGTTATGTTTGTATAAAACATCAATACAAAAACACTTAACGGATTAAAAGTTTTTGAAGCAGAACTTTATCGTATTACTCTAAGGGTTTCAAATGTGGAGTTTAAAAACAATGATGCAAAATTTTGAGTGACAATAAATTATTAATTAAAATATATTTTTAATTTTTATTTCATATTTTTATTTTTATTCTATTTATAATCGCATGTGGAAAAATTATGTTCAACGTGGAAAGATATATAAAAAGTTATTCGTCGATCCTTTTTCATCTGCATCTCTCATAAATTCAAAATATGAGTTTTAAACGATATGATATAAAGTTTAGGTGACGCTTTGATGTTCATTTAAAAGGTTTGTTTTAAAATTTAATTTAAATTATTTTTGGTTTCGTTAAAATATATTTACACATCTAAACAATACTTTTAATTTTCCAATACATGTTAAATATATCACATTCACTGAACCTATATTATTCATTGAAATTTATTTGAATAAATTAATTTTTCTTTTGTGCCACGCTAATAAAAAATTTAAGTAAAATTTATGTAAAAGTTTTTTTTTTTTGTCATCGTACGCAAACTAAATGAAATGTATGCAAATGGAAAGTATGACACAAAGAAACCATTTACATAATTTTTACTTATATTTTTGGATAGCGTGGCACAAAAGAGGCAGAAAAAATATTTGTTTGGTGTAGTGTAAAAATCACATTATGCATCATATTAATAAGAGATTATGGCAATTAAAAAATTTCATAAAGACAAATTTTTATTAGGAACGTATAGACTATTCGCTAGTCCCGCGATCAGGTGCATATTAAGTATTAGCTTACTCACACGGTGGCCATACTATTAGCTTTAGGTAGCCTAAAATCTGCGTTATATGATTTTATATATTTTAAACGAAAATCATTCTAAACGAACCGTAAGTTTGGAGACTTGCTGACTTCGGCAGCGTACACCATCGAATTTGTGTATTTTATACTTTTAAATTAATATCTATCTAAACGAACCCTGAGTTGGGGGCCTCACATCCCCAAGGAGCACCGGACTATCTACTTACTCTTTGGTCTGTTTTGATTTTATATTTTTAAACGAAAAGTCAGCGTATTCCGGGACCGTGATAATTACCTAAAATCAGTGATTTAAATTAATTTATATTTTTAAACTAAAAACATTTCGAGAGACACTAATGTTGGGGATACGGAATGTTGCGAAATGTTGATCTACGGCAGCGAACACGCATTTAAAATTGTATGAATTTATATTTTCAAATGAAAATCTATCGAAACAGACTAAGGGCCCTGAATACAGTGATTGTTGATTTTATTCATGATGTTTAGGAATATTAAGCTAACAAATGGCACAAAATGTTCCTCAGAAAACCTGAATAATATAAAGTTCACTTTTGAATTAAAACACAAAAATATGTTTTTCACTCTTGGAAATATAGAAGTTTTCATGCACAGAAATGATCACCAACTCCCTGAAAATATTCTAAGGCAGCTGAGTAAATTATTTTCAAAGTCGCCTAGAGTGAGAAATAGATAGTGAAAAAACTATTGAAGGGAGTTTCTGAAAATATATGTTTTTAAAGGGTCAATAATAATATTGTTTAAAACTAAAAGACGCAATTTTAAAGGCATGTGTACAAAGATACAGTTTGGTTCATTTTTTTTTTCGTATTTCTAATGCAGATGCACGTTTTTAAACATGCCGTAAAACAGTAATAAGATCTCACGTAACTTTCGGAAACGACTATGAAAATGTTAATAAATTGAGTTTTTAAGGGGTCTCAGGACTCTTTAAATTGTAAAAAATGAAAAAAAATGACCATTTTCAACATTTAATATCTTAAAATGTATTTGATTTTAAGGCACAATTTTAATTGGAATAAAACATATAAGTGTGTTCTTTCATTTCATGTATTTAAAAAATTATAAGATGCAGAATTAGCATTTACAGGGGGCTCCAAACAATTTTAATTGGAATAAAACATATAAGTGTGTTCTTTCATTTCATGTATTTAAAAAATTATAAGATGCAGAATTAGCATTTACATGGGGCTCCAAACTGTTAGACATTTTTCGAGCAAAAAATCGACATAACAGTTATAATCACTGTTAAAAATTTGCAGCATTCTGGCAAGTCATTTGACCGTTTTTACCGAAAACGGTTACACAACCGTTAATTTAACACTATTCTGACCATATTATTGGCCATTTTACGGTCAGAATATAGTTAAATTATGGTTATGAAACCGTTATTTCAAAAAACGGTCGAATGAACTGCCAGAATGCTGCAAAATTTTTAACAGTGTACGCGCACGATTACAAAATAAGTGTTGCAACTAGAATGAAAATTTTGGTACCTAGTTATACTTCATATTGTAATAATTACCTTGAATCTAAATAAATTTGTATTTAAAGCTTTTTTTTATATTTTTAATACAAATTTGTACTTAGCTAATGCAAAATTAAGAAAATTTCAACAGTATAATCACCTAAAAAAATATTGTTTTGAACAATAAAAAGGAAATTTTAGGTTCCGTTTATACAGACTAACATGAAACATATGTTTTGAAAATTTCATGAAAAAATATTCGTAAATTTTTCAGATATCGTGCGCTTATGCCCAAAAACGTCATTTAGAGAAAAATGGCTTCAAAGTTTCCGAAACGACACTTCCGATATTGAACGTATATAAATGTAAAAGCCATAACTTCAGTTCTAATAGGGATTTCAAGGAAACAATTATATCAAAATGTTCAGAAAAGATAGGAGTTTAACGTCTAGAAAAATTAAAATTTCGAAAATTTTAAGGCTTTAAGAGTCCTGAGACCCCTTAAGCGCATTTTCCCCACCAGTGGCTGAGAGGTTCTGCTCTCGAAGCTGGTAGACGGGAGGTGCTGGATTCGAACCCAATCGCGCCCGTCGGCCTAACCGTTTCGGAGTTTTCGTGGTTTTCTTCGAAACCGTGGATTTCCATGCGTAAATACGGGTTAGGTTCCTTTAGAAAGACCCCCACGAAGGGCACCCACCCCCCAGGGCCCATATCCCACGTGCTGATAATTGGCCGTCATAAATACAAACCAAACCAAACCTTAAGCGCATTAAGCCGCTTATAAAGAAAATGGTGAACGTATATATTGTTTGGAATTTTTTTCTTTTTCGTATTTTGATTTCCGAATAAAATGCACATTTTAAAACATGGTATCAAAATTAGTTTAAATATTTTAATTCAGACGTTAAAAATGCATGTTTACCTTAAGAATATTTTGTTTTATTAAGAAAAAAATGAAAAATCTGACCCTCAGGTACATTAGGATCTGCCCCTATTCTCATCCATATTTTAAGACTTCTATATGCGGTAGATTTTCCTAGACATCGCGGAAAACACACACATACACAATCTTTTTTTTCTCTTCGTAGTTTTTAAGAAATATGCTTAGAAATTACAAAATATCTATCTATCTACATATATATATATATATATATATATATATATATTAGGGGTCTCAGACCTCTGCGAGCTACGCTCGTCAACCCCCATTCAGGCTTCGCAGCCTCCGAAAATATACAAATGTGCTCTGTTTCAAAAAATGTTACCAAGTTACGGAAGATTGAATGATATTATCTGAATAACAGCGGCGTAACTTCTGCAATAGCGTTGGTATGCATTTTTGTTTGAATGGGTATTTTTCGGTTACCATGGATTCAATCATCGCTCTCGTGATAAATGATGTCTGATTTCGGGAATAATAAGTAAGATCAATTACACATTTGAAAATTAGCTTGTATAAAATGATTAGGTTAAAACTGGAGCTATCTTTCTGAGTTTTATAACGACTCTACGTGCAATAGTTTTCCTTTATGTTTGAGATTTAAAAACTCAGTCTGCTTGGGAATAGCTTTCAGATCCACGTATTGAAAAGCATTGTGTTTTGAAATTTTAAGCTTATATTTAATGTCTTGGTCTAATTTAAGATATTTTAAGTACATGTATAGCTTATCCATGAATTCTTCTCTCTACATCAAGTAAGTCAGTATGCCATCATGAATATTTTCAAGTTATTTTTGCAGTGTATATTGTTTGTATGATACTACATGATTACACGTCGACCAGAAAACTATCGCCAAACTATAAGATTAAATGCCAATAATGGATGATCGAAAATGTCACATTCACTTGACATTAAACATGATACACGTATTTGTTACGTCATCAAGTGATTTTTAATTCGACTTTTTATTAGTATTTAGTAATGTTTTACTAATGTACTCGTTCTTTCGTTATTTCAAATAAAATTATGCAAGTTTGTGTAATTTGGCGAAATTGGTCCACGAGATAATGAAATAGTAACGTTCGTATTAATTAATAACAATATCCTAATTGTCTAATATGTATTCATTGAATAGTAATTCGTACAAAATAAATCAAAAGTATTTTGCGCATACATTTACGTGTACTTATGCAGCATCAAGTGAAGTAATATATAAACATATTTGCTTGGCGCACTACTATTATACCATGTGACATCTGAATAAATGTCTCCGGAATAAAAAAAAACGTTTTAAATGTATCATTTTATTATGACGACTTAATTTTCCCTATTAAATTCATGTATCATGTAATAATTTATTTTTTTTTTCTGTTTTAAGATTCACGGGTATAGATATTATTTAACTTAAAAGCATTTGAAAATATTGTTTGAACTTTTTAAGCATGTCCTAATATTCACTATTAATTTTTTTTTCACTTGTAACAATTTAATTATTTTTAGCACTTTAATCTTACAAATGAATTACCTTTAAATGCCTTTCGAGTGTGATAAGTTTATTATTTTTAAGTTTTCGTACTTTTTTAATTTTTATGTGTAAACATTTTGACGTAACTTTCCTTATTTTATGCTAATTCAAATTTTATAATTCTATTACCAGTTTTGATATCTGCGGATCAATACGGATTTTTGGTGTTAATTTCACCGCCTAATATTCCATATTTTAGGAGAAATCGCCGTGAAATTAAACAAGTCGGTTAGAGTTTTAGTTCAAGCTAAGTAAATCACATAAACATTGAGAATTAAAATAAGAAACACAAAATTTGTTTTTTATGTAAAAGCAGATTATTAAAGCAATTTCTGAAAAATAATTAAATAAATAAAATAAAACTGCGCAACTAAACATCCTGATACGTGAATCCTTATCACGAAACATATTAAAAAGTTTATGGAAAAACAAGATTTCAATCACAGTTTTTGATATGTTTACAAAATATTTTTAAATCACGAGAAAACTATATCGGCACGCAAAAGTGTAATCTGTATATTTAGTCAGTGTACCAGAATTTTTAAATCAATTCATACTAAGAGCAATTTTTTCCTATATTTTTAAAAAATATATGAAAAGTAATAAAATTAATTATATAATTCGAACAATAAGAAAGCTTTAGTTTTAGTTTTTTCGATTATTTTTCATATTTTGTTTTGAGTATAGTACACTTTCGATATAATATTAAAAAAATATATGTTATATTCTCGATATCAACATAAAGTATGATGACGAACACACTGCGTATCATTGCCAACCATCCATTATTCCGTAGAATACCCATATTGCACTCACAAGTGCCGACGGCGGAAGACAGGACTTAAAACATTAGAAAGAATTTCCCATCCAAAAAAAAAGAAAAAAAATGGCGGCATAATGATTAATGAATTTATTGTAATTCCCATTTCCGCTAAATTTCACAAGTAAACTAACTGGCTCTCGTATCTGGGCTGTACCACTTCATATCAAATATGGAAGATGTTAAATTGTGTTAGAACTACACAATTTTAAAAACCAACTCCGCCAAGTGATAGGTTATTATTAGCAAACTAAAACTTGCAAATATTTAGCTCCAAGCCAGCGCACTCGTTTTTTATACTAGCTATTTTCTCAATGATATCTTGACACTGCTTTCGAAGATCCAACGAAATTCAACATAGAGAGAGGTTCGGGGTGACGCACCCAGCTATAGGATGAGTACGAGGAACAAGGCGAGGAATACATGACGTAGTGACAGGACTCTTTACTTGTAGCGTAAATTTTAAAAGGGGGGGGGGAGGATTTGACGCGGAAAACTTACGAGACATCATGGCATATCGAATAATAATTTTAATAAAATATTTAATACTAACTAAAATAACTCCTTAAAACACCATCAAAACCTTAAATGCGTTTGGCCTTTCGACAGATCTGAGTCTTTCTTCGTCAGGTGCAAATAGTAGTGCTTCTACTATGAAAGCTGCAGCAAGACTTGCAAGACTTGCTGCAAGTGTTTTGCTGCTGCTTTCATAGTAGAAGCACGTCTTTTTGCGCCTGACGAAGAAAGACTCAGATTTTTCGAAAGGCCAACCTCATTTAAGGTTTTCATGATGTTTTAAGAAGTTATTTTAGTTCGTATTAATTCACACCAGTTTCAACTTATTTTCTTTAAAATAGTTAATGTCTCAAAATATAAAGGGATACGTAGATTAGGGGGTTTTACGAAGTGCCAGACAGCTTATAACAGATTAAGGTTTTTAGAATAATAACAAAATAATGCGCTGAATAAAAAACATGGGGTTAAAATATAATTGGTATTAAAGGTTTTGTTAAAAGACAGTTAAAAAAGGTAGATATTAAAAGAATTTGGAATACATTAACTAAGGTAAAATGGCGAAAAATATTTACTATTAAATATATATATATATATATATATATATATATATATATATAATTAATTTATCGTATTTTTTTTCTTTTTTTTAAGCTGCATTATGCAACTGCTCTTTTTTTAATTTAAAAATCTGCGTCATTGTTTAGACAGTAAATATATTACCTTAGGAAAACATAACTGTATTAAATATTTAACTTGCTTTGCTGGAAAAGAAATAAAAAACTGTCCACATAATTAAATGGTAAGTGTTTCATATATTTCGCAAGATGAGATTTATTGCATTATGTGTTCGAAACAGCGTCTCTCCTTTTGCATTCTATTTTAATAAATTACTTATTCATTTAACTTTAAGATAATTGAAGATAATTTACGAAACAATAAAAAATGCATAAAAATTCGCAAAATTTTAAATAATCGCAAAGGATAAAATTTACTATCATTGTTTTAAAGATTGAAACTGGGTTCATTTTACTAAAGTTAAAAAATCATCGCATAACGCGAAAGAGCACTCAAAATGCCCTGTAAAAAATTTATGTAACTTATTTCATAAAATTGGTGGCATCATGCTACCTCCACTTTTAGGGCGAAATTTAACTTATCCCTTACAAAAATAGTTCATAGAGCTGTATAGGACTATATAGAATTCTTTGCAAGCTCTATAGCTGTATAGCTGTTCTGTAGCTGTAGCTATAATACTTTTTCTAAAGAAAATGTTTTTAAGAATAGCCTTTCTATAGAGTGCTATTTCTATAGAGTTTTAAAGAGCTCTATATAGAATATTATTTTTATGGAATTTTGGGTAGATGTATTGAATAATATTTATAAAGAAAATGTTTCTGTAGAATTCATAGAAGTTCTGCAGATTTTTTATCCATAGAAAATTTTTATATAGAGTACATAAATCTTATCGAATTTCTATAAACTAATGATTCTATAGATTTGATATATATATATATATATATAATATAATTGCATTCCATATATTTAATATGATTATAATTTAAGGGGTCTTGTACCTTTTAAACGCGTCGAAAATTAAAGAAAAACTTCAAAGTTTGAATTAGTCTATCTTCAAAGTTTTTTTTATGTATAAACATGAAATTTTGGATATTGATTAAACAGACTGTGCTTTGTAATGCGCTACCATTAGAAATTTATTAACCCTTTACAGGATTTCTGTATTGTTGAAATCAAAATATCTCTTTTTTTACCCCATAAGTCATTGCGCGCATGATATCTTGAGAAAGTATGTATGGATTGTCATGAAATTCGGTAAAGATACTGAACATATATGTGTGTTTAAAATGAAATACTCTTAGGCCAAAATTATTTCATTAACAATATAAACAAAATATTTTTGTAAAAAAAAATTAAAAATTTTGTATTTTTAATGAATAAAAATAGTCATAACTTTACCATTGTAAATACTAAAAAGTAGATCATTTTAAACACATATATTTTTTTAGTATATTTACCAAATTTCATGGCAATCCATACATATTTTCTCAAGATATCATGCGCGCAATGACTTATGGGGTAAAAAAAGAGCTATTTTGATTTCAACAATACGCAAAGTCTCTAAAGGGTTAATAAATTTCTGTAAGTATTATATTACAAAGCACAATCTGTTTAATCAGTATCCAAAATTTCATGTTTATACATAAAAAGGTTTTGAAGATAGACTAATTCAAACTGAAGTTTTTCGCTAATTTTCGACGCGTTTAAAAGGTATAAGACCCCTTAATTCAATTGTAATAGATTGTGATTCAATTGTTAATGTAATAATATATCAGCCGAACTACTGATTTCAATAATGGTTAATTTGTTTGGTTATGATTCGTTAATTTTTTTCAACACCACCGATAAAATAAATAAGTAAATCAATCAATCAATTAATGTATAAATTCTTTATTTTAACGAACTTTTTTTTCACTCCTGAAATCTGTTAAATGGTTTTGGTTTTCTAATTTACACAGTTTGAGAATCAGTGTAAATTCGATACGGGCTTAATAATTGGGAATGCAAATCACAAAAGAAACAGAGTTAAACCAGAGTATAATAAGAGTTAGCAAACTGTCAACTGGATGAACCAAGCTGAAAGTACATGTTCCAGATCGATCACCAAAGCAGAGGCCGCTTCGAGCGCGGTTAGTACTTGGGAGGAAGACCATAAGTGAAAACAGCTGGCGATATTTCAATAATTTTATAGAGTATATTCAAATATTTTTATAGCAACTCTATATAATTTCTGGGCAATTACGCGCAGAGAGTCACACACGTAACGCAGGCTTTAATTTTCATTTATTCAATTATTTATTAAATTTTAATTTTAATTGTTATTTCAGGTGGTATAGTAAATAAGTTATTACCATATTTTTTAATTTAAATGTGTTGAAATTAAACTCACAGAAATATATAATTTAATTTCATTACTCAAAATTTGCTTTTTTTTTCTAAGTCACACACGTAACGTTTTTAAAAAGCGATTTAAAAATAACTATTATATCAAAATGATAGGTTTTTGCGTAAAAGAATGCGGTAAAGTGTATATTTTTTAAAGAACTTTTGTTTGGATTCTTAAATAAGAAATATATTGAAAAATCCTTGATTAATTACCCTTCTATAGATATTTTTATAGAAGATCTACAGACATTTATATTGAACTTCTACAGATATTTCTATAATTTTCCCTTAAACTAGCTTATAGAAAAACGGGCTATAATTCTATAGGATTCTGTAATTATTTTTCTATAATTTTTATTTTTAGAATTCTATATGAAATTTTTGTAAGGGATATAATGGTGTAAATTAAACTGATATACACTGTTAAAAAAAAAAAAAAAAAAAAAAAAAAAAAAAAAAAAAAAAAAAACGACCAGTTTTCCGGTAGGAATCGGAAAAATAGTTGCCCTTATCGTACCGGAAACATTTCCGGCCCATCATAGAATAAAATACGTAGAATCGGAATAAAATCCATAAAATACCGGTTTATTGACTATTTCCTTTTTCTTACGGATTTTATTCCGAGCTGGGTCGGAAAATTTTCCGGTACGATAAGGACAACTATTTTTCCGATTCCTACAGGAAAACTGGTCACATTTTTTTTTACAGTGTAACTGGTGTAATATTACACTTTAGTGTAACGTAACATCAGTTATATCGGTTAAATTACTCCATAAATTTGAGGCACAAAGGCTACCACATATTTTATTTAGTGACGTTACATAAATTTTTTACAATGTGTATAAAAAATATCATAAAAGAAAATTCAAAAACTCGCTTCGAGATGCATAACTATATACACACAAGTACCTTCTTGTCAAAATTGTTTAGCTCGGTGCTAATCTGTTTCTTCTGAAAAGACCAAACA
Organism: Maratus speciosus; assembly: GCA_963932465.1. Classification (NCBI taxonomy): domain Eukaryota; kingdom Metazoa; phylum Arthropoda; class Arachnida; order Araneae; family Salticidae; genus Maratus; species Maratus speciosus. The sequence continues at coordinate 475,379,984 of OZ010786.1, forward strand.
AATTTCTATATTCCAAAAAAGGCAAACAAATTTCTATATTTAATATTATAGATTAAAATAACATCCGATCATATAAGAACTCAATATATAATATGGGTCGTTCATAATGCTTACCGTATTTTTGATGGAATAAAAAAGTATACAGCGTGACTTTAAAAATCCGGCATCTAAATCACCTTTTACATCCTTTTTTTCACTTCTAACTTACGAGAGAAAGAAAAATAGCAGGATCAACTCGTTTATTTTTCTTCTGTGATTTTTTTAGAAGTTTTTATTTATATTTTTTAGACCTAGTACGAAGTCTTTTTCAAAATGAGGGAATGTTACTTCTAGAATAAAGCTTTTAATTTTGTGTATCGAAGAAAAAGTGAACATGACAAGGATGTTAGAAAGACTTTGTGCAAACGTGGTGTGCTGAGTATAGAATCGGATCGTCGGCAATTCGTGACATTAAAAAACAGAAGCTAAAAAAAACAACATTTTTTTTTTTTTTTTTTTTTTTACAAAAAGTGACGCCCTGAAGGGTTAAAGAGAAAAAGCACTCATGCAGGGAAAATTTTCACTGTTTATTAGGGATTATTTTTTATTTATTTTTTTATTTTTTAACATAGAAAATTTCAATTAATGTAAGTTTACTTTTTTAATATTTAGATTTTTTAATCACGTAATTATCACTTCTTTATAATTAAATTTTAACTAAAGACACTATTATGAATATCGGAAGTACTTTTGATATTCTTTCAGAAATCCGTATTTTTCAAACATCCGGCTTCAATATACATACACACCCACACACCCACATATATATATATGTATACAGACGTGTGAAAATTATTAGAATAATTGTAAAATTTACATTAAAAACTTGTTATATTAAAGAAATAGTACATTTAAAAATATTAACCTATTTAATATTTAGCGTACACCCTCTTGTTTTTCAATAAAAGTTTAATACGTCTTGGCATATTTTGTATGAGTTTTTGGCATTTAATTTGTATTTCGTTGTCATGATACTAAATTTGGATAAATTTTTCTATCAGAATATTCTTGTTTGTGATGTTGCATTTCTTTAATTTAATTAAAGAAACATTTTCATAGCCTGGAAACAGTCCAGATATGAAACCCATAAAGAACCTTTGGGCCATTATAAAGAAACAATTAAAGAAATACAACACCACAAACAAGACTAGTTTGATAGAAACACTCATCCAAATTTGGCACCATGACAACGAAATACAAATTCACTGCCAAAAACCGATAAAAAGTATGCCAAGACAAGTGTGCTATCATTTCTTTAATAAAAAACAAGAGGATGCACACTAAATATTAAATGTATCAATATTTTTTAAATATTTCTTTAATATAACTAGTTTTTATTGTAAATTTCACAATTATTCTAATAATTTTCACACGTCTGTATATCATGTATATATATGTAATGCTCACAATATTTTTTTTATGGCAGAAAATCCAATAATTCGAAAAAGAATCACTGGGAAGCCTGACTTCACAACAAATATTTTTTTTTTAACAAAAATTATCATATTCACTGACTTATATTTCTCGCGATGTTTTAAATTAGCAAAAATTTTATGGTCGTGTCATTTAAAATTTCATGAAAATCTAATCGAAACTTAAAAATATATTAATATAAGTTTTCTTCATTCTATTAAATCCTATCATACGTAATTAATTCAGTGACATCCAATGATAGATAATGATTCTTGATTGCCATGGTGATTATGTCATATATAAGATGGAGTTCTATTATTTCCGTATTACTGAATTCAATATATATAATCCCAATATATTTTGTGTTCATGCCTTTTTGCATAACAGTACAACAGCTATTGCATTACGATATCAAAATATATATAAAACTAGTTACAGTACGTACGTACTTCATTCGCCACATTTGACGTACAATTTACAACGTGTTTATCTTTTAACGTATTCATGGATAACGAATATCAATACCGTTTACTTCCGCATAACACACATTCTATAACATTTAAAAATCTAAGTATTTCATTTATTTTTCTCGCTATATCTACATTCTTACAAATATTTCACTTTATCTATGCATTGTATTTACTTATTTCGTAAGATAATGTGTGACTTCTTCTAGCTGCCGAAAAACTATTAAGCCATTAAAAAAAAAAAAAAAAAAAAAAAAAAAAAAATAGCGCACATTGTACACGAATAAATATGATATATATATATATATATATATATATATATATATATATATATATATATAATATGCGTCCTTTCTGCAATGTTTACATTTTTATATCTTTTCATTTCGAATTTCAACAATTGATTTTCAACTTTTTTTATTAATTAAGGTATGTTATATATATATATTTTAAATATGTAAGATTGGTAGCTAAATGATTTTAGTAATCTGTTGCATATTATACGATTAGATCTCTACTGCTATTGCACATATTCTTAGTGTATTATCAATTTGATTTATACTCTGTAGTTATCTGATACATCTCCATATTTGTTTGTTTCATATAAATTGCATAAAAAGTTGCGTTATTATCATCGCAAATATTCGCATAAAGATTCAATAAATAAGCCATAACAAATAACGTTATACCTCCTAATGTTTTAACAATTTTATTTATTTTTTTATTTTTTTATTTTTTTTACTTTTTTAAAAAATATATGTTGAATATGTTAAGGGGAACAGTTTAATTGTCAATGAATAAATTCCTTTCTATTTATAATTTCACTGTTTTTGTTGGTAATTTGTACTTTTTTTTAATATATATATATATATATTGAAAACATTATGTAATATTTTATACTCCGTAAAAATAAAATAAATTACAAAGCTTGTAGCACAATATGCAAATGAATGTCGAAATATAAATATTATCATTCGAGTAGAAATATCAGGCATTCTTCTTTAAAATTTATTAAAGTCAAACACTAGAAATAATTGCCAATTATATTCTTTTGCAGATGTCTGCAAATCATTAAGAATCCAATCCCATTTTTAGGTATTTTAAAAACGTTTTATTAAGCGCAAAATGTTTATTTATTCCTCTCCTTAAAATGCTTTGTATTCTAACAAGAAATAAACTTCGTAATTAGTGGTTAGTAATTTTTTTTTTTTTTCAGTTTGAATTTTCAATGTTAAATTACATAGTATAAAAAATAGATTTATCTAAAAACCGTTTATTTGTTTACAGAAGACAATTGTAATTACTGTGTTTTATGTTATTTCTTCTTTTTTTGGACAATGATCTGTGTTTTTTTTTTTTTCTTTAAAATAATAAACTTGAAAAAAAAAATCTTACAAAAGTAAATGAAATAAATAATAATCTTGTGAAAATGCTTAAAGAGATTTACGCAATGGAATAAAATATGAAAAATTAAGAAAATGAGTAAGATAACATTAGTGTTTTACACATCAGTGTTTAAAGCTGTACATTTTTTCTATTGTAAAATAAAACTTTTAGTATCACTGCTAAATGAAAAATATAATTGAGTCTTATTTAAAATTATAGGTTATTATACAGAAAAAAACGGATTTTCTCAAGAAAGAAAAATTTACTCTTATTTCTTTTCAATAATTAATCTTTACGAAATGTCTTTTTAAAATATAATTTTTTTTTGAAAAAGAAAAATAAATTAATTAGTAAATTAATAAAGATTACTTGTATAAATATTCCAGAGTCTGTAAAATACAAATTTTGATAATTAATCTAAACTTTCAGTTCTTTAACACTTTCCAACATAGTTAGTTAACGTTTATTATAGCACAGCGCTACTGAAAACGAAGTAAATAGCATTTAAAGTTCGTTTACAGAGACAATCCAGAGTATTCTGTTAATATACGACCAATGGGGAAAATTGTTTCAAGTGCTCTTTAATGAGGCTATAGCATTTCAACCTTACTAACCTTTATATGCATTTATAAAGTGCAAAAATCCATGCAATACTTAATTCGAAAGTGTAAAGGGAAAAGATGGTTTTGACGTTGCCGGTTTTCTGAATGCCGGATTTTTGAAGTCACACTGTATATGTAAATATGTACATGTACAACATATGTATTTCAAGGCAGATACAAAACACTCATTGATGAATCACGTATCATGAAAGCTGATATTTTTCATAGTTGGATCACATTTCTTTAAAACACGGTATTTTGATAAAAATTGCAGTTAATTATCAATGAAAAAGTACCAAAAAACAACCTGAAAGATTGCAGTGGAAAATCCTGGCACGAATCCACGGATTTTAATTAATCTAATACGTTTTTAATCAGTTAATATGTTTTGTTTCATTACATAATTTCTTTTCCTCATTTTTTAAAAAAAAATACAATTACTAGCTGGCCCGAGACAATGATAATAACCTTAAATGAACCTTAAATTTACATGCAATTACATTGGGAACTCGAATTTATGTGGAACATTTCCCAAAATAGAACCTAAGGCGGGGATCCCCGCTGCCTACTGTACGGTATAACCTTGTATTTCCACCTTCCAACAAGAGTGGTCGCATTCTGGTCTAAACGAAACTCCGACACGTGTCCCCGTTGCTTAGAGTACCGTATATCAGACGTGCAATGCATAAAATCTTTTAGTTTGACATTCCACCGAAAGAGGGAGCACTTTGTTCTAAACAAACAACCTTCCGATCGAAACTCAGTCATATGCCCCCGCTGCCTTCCACACCGTATAGTAAACGTGCTACTCTTGCGCTTCAGAAACATTTAGCTCCACCTTCCACCGCCGCCAGGGGGCGCAACATTTTCTATACGGACATCCGACATTGGTACGCGCTATTCAGGGACACCCTGTAAAGGACGTGCTGTGCACGAGCAGCAAAATCTTTTACACAGCCAGGAAGTGTACTCTATTCTAAACAAAACTATATCCGAATGAAATTGCGTTATTCAACCTATATGGAGAAATATTAGTTTAAGGGTTGGGGACTAAAGTAAGGGAAAAGTACCTTATGGAACAAATTGGAGAAAAAGGGATGTGGGCGATGGTGCATAACATGAAAGAGTTTTCAAAGGTCGATCCAAACACACAAGACCTGGTTAAAAGAAAATTTTAAAAGTGGCCCCTAGTTTGGGCATCTAAATCTTTAACACTAGAACCGCCGGTATAAACGCATACCTAGAACCGCCAAAGCCGTAATTTAGACCGATGTGGATTACCCTGCTCAACAATTGTTTACTTGCCATTTTTTACTCTTAGCATCGGTTATTACTATTATTTCCACCATTGCCCATATAATAATACTAGCAGAACTATCCGGCTTCGCCCAAGTCAATCATAAGGAACCTTCCAGGTAAAATCAATTAAATTGAAATAATACCGCTATCACAATAACTGAAATTTGTGCATTCCCATCCACAAACCGTTATAAAAACAATCAGAAAACATGACGTTATTTTCTCGCAACAACAGTAAAATCCTTGAGCTTTAATTACAGAATGCGCGTTTTCTTTGGCGGATGTAATAGAAAAATGTATGATTTTTCTGACAATACGAAAAAAAAAAATCCACCAAATCGGGCGGCATTTAGTGAAATTCTCGTTTGTATGGCATATAGCTACATTATAAAGTAGAGACACAGCCATCATACTGATGATGGCAACAACTTAACCCATAAATTGTACCTTTACTGCATTTTTTCTAACTTCTAAATATCACACAATTTCATTTTTTACAATGTTTAATAGAAAAAAGTTCTTAAAAAGGAAATTTGTTTCAAAATTGTATCTCAATTTTCTAATTTTAATGGATTTTAAAGTAATTTTCAAGCATAGATATTTTTAAAGGTGCGTGCATCCCGATTACGAAAGATGAACCCGTTTACTCTTAATGCAATAGTATAAAGAAAAGACATGTCTATGAGTATCCCTGGCATCATATTTTCTGTGGTAATAACTTAACACAACAATAAATTTCCTTTTTACTGAAATTTAACCTCTAAACATCACACATTCGATTGTTCCAACGTCTTATCGAAATCAAAATTACTTTCAGTAATGTTTGTATGTAATGTTTATCACAATTTACAGATTTTTTATGGATTTTAAAGTAATTTTCAAGCATGAATATTTTTAAAATAGGCTTGCAACCTAATTACAAAATATTAAGTCAATTGTTCAAAAACATTCGAAATAATTCAGAATTTATATGTTTTCGTGTAATATTCAATGACTAAATTGGTTAACGAAATTATTACGCAAAAAAAAAAAAAAAAAAAAAAAAAAATAGCAATTTATCAAATTACAACGACCATTTGGAAAACGATTTTTTTGAAGACTAAAATTGAAGACATAAAAAATCGCACGGAGTTTATCATACATTACGTACGCCATGAATTAAACATTAATAGTGTTATTACACGTAAAAATTGCAAGCCAAAAATATCGCCTGCGACCCGTCAGATATCATGAAACTTAAGTATTATCCACCTGAAACTTACGTAAATATCCAAGCATTTCATTGGCTGTTCGGGAAAAGGCTTTTCCATCGTCAGATTTCCAAGAAATCTGACAGCCAATTTTAAATGAAATTTCATTCTTAAACTTCTAAACATCCGACAATATTACTTTTTACACCTTCGGATAGAGAAAAAAATGTACTTTTAAATGCAATTTGTTTGAAAGCTGTATCTCAATTTGTTTCTGAGTTATTACTTTTTTTGTAGGTTTTATTACTTTTTTGACATAATGGCAACAGAAGTATCCATCGTTGTTGAAATTAAAGAAAAATACAGATTACTGTATAGACCAATCATAAAACGAATAAAATGCGAATTAAACCAATGAAAACCTTCAGATATGCTTTTAATTTCCCATCCTGACGAGAACAATAACCATTTTTCCAAATGGTTAATAAAACACGATTTTAACAGATATCAAATCAAACTACTCAAAATAATCTCATAAGTATATAAAATGCAAATGGGAATTTCGTTCCGGGTGCATATAACTTGAGTTTTTCAGAACGGATTTCCATGCGACTTGCACTATTAGTTTTTCAGGAAGGTTCTAGTGCGTAACATATTGTTTTCCATTGCTTAGCCATATGATTATCGGGGAAAGTTATGTAATCATGCGAACCCAATTATGAAAGTTTAATCTTATTACCTGAATGAAAAATGTAGAACTATATTTTTATCGCATTAAGCGCTGACGGGTTAATCTTCAGTAATCGGGCTGTACGCTAGTTGGTGTATTCGTATTTTAATGAGTGTACCTGACACCTAATATGACATCCACTTTTGTTTAAAACAATATAGCATCGCTTATGTTTTAAGCGAATATTTGGCATGCAACTCTATTACAAAATACTAACCGCCAATGATGCTTAAAGTGGTTCTAAAGTCCCTGCTCAACAACGCAAAACTTTCTGACAAATTTTCTGACTCATTAAAGGTGAAGGTTTAAAATTTGTAGCCTGTCGAAGCGATTTGCAATTGAAATTATTTTTTCATATTTTGATAAATAAATTACTTATCGAGATACGGGCAATTGTGGTCACACGACAAACGGTTTTTCTCCTTTATCGCGGTGTTGTGTCCGAACTTCTGTTCAAAACACCAACTGAAAGAACTTATGCCTTTACGAAAAAATGGAAACTATCTTTTTTAGGAACTATCTAGTTTTTAAATTAGAACTCCTGCCAATTTCATGCTTTTCCAAGCAAAAATTAATTAAAAATATGTCAGAAATCAGCTCTTTTGTATTTGAGAACAGCCTTAACTTTATGAACAACCTTAACTTGGCGTTTATGAAAAAACTCACATTCAGAAAAAGGATATTTTTTGACACAATTTTCGTAATTTTTTTTTAATTAAAAAAAATTAAATTACATGTTTTCTGTGGCACGCGTAACAGAAGTATACGATTGTTCACAATACGGGGAAACATACAATAAATGCATCCAGATGAGGTATCAGTTACGGAAATTTTAGTTGTTAAATTTGAAATTTTATTTACTTTAAGCTGAAACCTTTACTTTACGTGTTATTATAAGATTTAATTAAAGTATTAAATCAAGAGTGTTTCCAATCTAAATCACTCTTAAACGTAAACTTAAATTTTTCGTTAATAAAAATTAAATATACAATGGTTAGATGAAATTGTTGGCATTTTCCACAAATTTTAAGTCGTGACATCAGTCAACAATTTTTTTAAAAAGGGAAATAATTTCTCTCTTTTTACGATAAATCACAGAAAATGTCTAACCAAAAATTAATCTAAACCAATAAAACACTTAGCTATTACGTATAGCTATAAGATATGGCTGCAGTATACAATCGAAGTAGTAAACAAAATATAGGAACCATTTATTTACAATGAGTGTGACTGTACGTTGAAAAGATTTGATAGAATGTGACGTCATAGCTAGCTTTTTTTAATATTTTTACCCGACTGCCAAGAAGGGTTATGTGTTTCACGCGTATCTGGGTATGTGGATTTCTTTATACCCTCGAAACATCCCAACGGCTGGATGGATTTTAATGAATGAGCTCTCTATCGATAGGTCTTAACCGTTCGATGGTTATAGGCTATATTTTGTTTTTATAAATTCAAAATAGCCACTGTAAAATACAAAATGGCGGTAGAAACGAAAAAAAAATTACGCACCCTATTGAGTGGAACATCATTGGATAGGTCTTTCAAAATGAAGAAGATGTTTCATTGTCTATTTTACAGTCAGAATCTGTGTTTAACTATCACAGAACCTGGAAGTTGTGTAGGTAGCATCTGTAGCTTTACTTCAACTCTAACCTTCATAGACATCTATATGTCTCATCAAAAAAGTGTTTATAGATAGGAACTAACAATTAAACACAACTTAAATGTCATCAATATAAGTAAATAAATAAATAAATAGATAGATAAGTAATATAAAAAATAGTTTCACATTGATGAGAAATAATTAATTAGTTCGCTTTTTACGCAGTGGGGTTTTTTCATTTTTAAAATTTATTACATTATTCCTAAATTGTTTTTCTGAAATTCGACTGTTTGTAATAAGGGTGTCCGGGACACATTGTAAAATAACTTTTATTTATTGAGTTAAAATTTTGAAATTTTTTTGTGATGGTTAACCATATCATTTGTAAACAAAATCCCCTGATAAAACTTTTCCTAATTTTCTTTAAAAAATTTAAATTTTAAAATTTATTAAAAAAGGAGGTGTATATTAAAATAATTATAACTCGAAATGTTATTTGTAGAATTTCAATTTTTTATCATTTAAATAAACAGAGATGCACAAGCTTTAATTTACATTCAGCATTTAAAAAAATATTAATTAAAAAAATTAAAAATATTTAAAGTAAAAATTAAACAAAAAATTACGTTTTTTTTTTTTTTTTTTTTTTTAATCACAATTTCAAAAATAAATATTTGTTTCAAATTTGCTGAATCAATATTAAAGTAAACTAATAAAAAAAGGCAAGTTCCAATTTTGAACCATAATATCTTTAACGGTTCTTGAGTTATAACAATTTAAATAAGTAAATGGTGAAAAAAACCTCATGGGGAAAAACGTTCATGAAGACCATCATGAAGAAAAACGGATTTTCGCAAGAAGTCGTTTGCATGACAACCAATAGTTGAAAGCTAGATTTTGAAAACAAACAAAAACGAAAAAAATTAATGTTCTGTTCTAATAAGGATATAAACATGATTTAAGCGTTATTTTAAGCAGAAAAAAGCAGAGAATTTTTACTTCAATAAAATATTTTTAAAATTTGAAGATTTTTGTGTCCCGGACCCCCTTAAAGTAGATGTTTTAATTTTTTTAAAAAAATTCAAATTGAGGTGCTATGCTATTTTACTGATCTTATAGTTAAATTTTTTATTTTATATATATAAAAAATGTGCATTTTATGCTAAAAAAATAACAAATTAAAAAGTTTTACGAGATTACGATGGATTAATACTCATAAAAAATATTCACATTCAATAAATACCAAATGTTAATGTTTGGCGCGGTTTCCAATAAAAAATCATTTGCACGGTTAAGGGTTTAAATAAATAGCACGATACCATACATTTTGGCATGGTGCTAAAAGAACAAAAAAAAAAAAAAAAAAAAAAAAACAGTTTTTTTTAGGCTTTTGTATTTTTTTTTCCCTAACTGACATAGTTGTTTTAATTATTTAACCAAAATAATTGATTAAAAATCTATTCAATTTGACTTCCCTTACTATAGTAACAGAATGAATAGAATTAGTCTTTAGAAATTATCACTTGAAAATTTGAAGTTTTGGCGCCAAAAATATCGCCAGAAATATGAAAAATATAAAATATCTCATCAACTATTAGACTTAAAAGAATTTGGTTACTACCAATCGATTCAGCATACAAAAATACACTTAACTAGTAAATCTGCAGATCAGGAGCCTCAACGTCATCTTTGCAAGTCATTGTTTTTTAACACTCATTGCATAATATTCAACTTCCTGCAAATCGCTTTTTAAAGTTTTCAAATTACATAAATATTTATGAGCATACAAGATACTTCGTAAAGTGTCAGAAATTAAAAGTGTTAAACAAGTGGTTGTACATTGATGTTCTGAAATTCTGATGAGCTACTTATTCTGGTAACTTTTTAAATCAAACATTGCATTTCTTCAGGGGGGCTCTGCCCCCCCCCCCTGAACCCCCCGTAGTCTATTTAAATTTACATTCGTAATTTTTTATTGATTGTGCGGATGGTTATAGTATATCTTAGATTTTTTTTACGCTGTGATTTATAAGGATAAGCATAAGTTTTTTTTATAAATTAATAAAATTTAAATTTAAAATAAAATATTCATGTTAACCGTACACATATAATAAATCTTGAAGTGACGACAAAAATGTAACCCTAAAATCCGCTACATTCGGCACAACACAACGACGTGCTTAAACGGATGAAGTCAAAGAATTTGGTCCCTGTTCCACGTGCTTGTTTTGTTTGGGCCGAATGAGGGCATTTAAATCTGAGCGATAACGCACATCGTATTGCAAACTGTTTTTACGGCATACTGCATCTCCATCTATCTCTTTCCTCCGGGAATAATAGTTAATTTTATTTTACCCAAGATCTTTTTATTCCAGCATCTTTGTTTTCGATAAATGACGTCTAATTCACCTGCTATGCGTACTTACTCAAAACTTTTCATCTTGTTATATTAAGAAATACTCGAGAGTTTTCTTTTTATTTTTAATATGCCGCCATATTAATTTTTCTAAACTTAATTTTATTTTTCATTTTCTTGTTTCACGACAAAACATTTCAATTGAAAATTGTTTAAAAGAAAATATTATTCCGGGTTTTGATTTTCTTGGCAACAATTAAAGAAATATTGGTAAATGTTATGGGAAAATGTTACGTTATTCTCTATGAAAATAATGAACTTTTGTATTTTTAAGCAAAATATTTCAATAAAATAAATGAAATATTTCCTATTATTATTTCTGGACTAAAATCCTTCTATATGCAAAGATACAAATGCATTAATTCATCTGTTTTGACGTTGGCTTTACTCAAGCATTATACACGCAATTATACTAATATTATTAGGACCAAATTCATTGCTAGGCAACAGAGAAAGAAAAGGAAAAAAATGAAATATGCATTATGTCAATTTGATAAAACAAAATCCTTTATATTATTGGAAAACATGCATAAAATTCCCCTCAATATTATAAACCTAATTAAAAAAATCTCGCAAATATATTGACATAATTTATTGGAATAATTTAATAATGTTATTTAAAAATTTCAGCATCAAAAATTTCCATTATAAATCCATTTTTCATATGAGCCATTTCTTTCAACAAATGAAAATCTGAAAATCGTCTGACTTGCCATTGAAAAGCATTATAGAGCAAAATAAAATTTTCCATATTTCCCGAACGAATGAACCAAATTTAACCAAAAACTATACAGCTAAGTCCGGGTACCTCATCAACATTCCCAGTGAATTTCAAGCCGATCGGGTGCTTTTTGCGGCAGTTATCGCGGAACAGACAGACAGACTAACAGAAACCAAAACTTTTCGTGTCTTCACAGTAAGCCTTCACTGACGTTTCAGCAAATATGTTATCAGTTGCAAAATAACTAGTAAATCTGCAGATCAGGAGCCTCAACGTCAGCTCTACAATTCATTGTGTTTAGCACCCTTTGAGTAATATTAATCTTTCTACAAAAAACGAAATTTAAAGTTTTGAAATTAAATAAACATTTATAAAACGAAAAAATATTTCGAAGGTTTCTGACATTAGAAACGTTAAATTAAACCCCTTGTTATGTAATGGTATTCTGAATCACATGAGCTACTTATTCTGGTAATTTTTAGATAATAAAGTAGATTTCTTCAGGGGGGCTCTGCCCCCCTGAACCCCTTCGTAGTGTAATTTAATTTACATTTGTAATTATCAATTAATTGTGTTAATGTCCTTTAGTAAATTCTACCAATAGACGGAAACGTACATGAATTCTTTTCTACAGCCCTGTATATTACGTGAAGATTTTTACGCGTCGTCTATAACATTTAAATTTAATGCAGACAAAAAACCCTCTTAAAACTGCTCATATCACATTTCCGGGGATTAGTATGCATAGTGTGCACCATATATCCAGTTTCTGCGGAGTCCTGTATATGGTTCTATTTAAATTCTGCAAACATTTGTTAGTATACTAAATGTAATTGGGCTGGGAAATACATAACTCAAAAAAAAAAAAAAAAAAAATACCACTGAAGCAATTTGCGCTCATTTTCATTTGTACTTACGAATTCATTTGTGTATCCCTGTACATGGTCTATACAATATTTAAGCACTACTTATTAAGCACAAATTTACTTAACGTTAAAACGCACACCATAATCGAAAATGCTCTTCAGCAATCATCCCTAATAGACCAGAACTGTATCCGAAATTTTTTATGTGACCCTATAAATGAACGATAAATACGATTACAAATCATATTCAAGCTTCTTGTAGTCAACCACAGTAATGTAATTTAATTTCATAATGTTTGAATTAGTGCAACACAATTAACGCACTGACGACAGGCAATTTAATTAAATCTGGGTTTAAAAACTGTAGAAGCTCCCCCCTCTTCTGAAAGTGTCTCGGAAATTGGTTTCTGAGATATGCTTTTCATGTTTATGCAGCAGTAAATATCTTTCAATGTACGGATGTAATATATAATGTCTTACAATCTATAAAAAATATGGACAACACAATATAAATGTCTTTTCTGTAAGGTAGAAGTCACTCCCTTAGTCAATGATGTATTTTGAATAAAAACGAGAATTCTCGTTTCCCGTCGCTAATGTGTTAAAATAAGCTGTGAAGAGTTTTTTTTCCCAGTAGACCACATTTTAATTGACCACTTTTGTGTGACCCTGAAAAAAACATATGCTTTGCACCCATATACTACAAAAATGTTTCAAAAATACATATCAATTTCATTATTTTGTAACAGAGTAACATCATTAAAAAACGCCACAAAAGGATTTTCTTCAAAGATTGTAATATTATGAATACTTTTGAGTTCCCTGTACGCATGCTGTAAGTGCTACACATAACATATTTTATAGTAACCAGGTTCTAGTGTATCTTAATAAAGTATATAAATTTCATTACGTTTAAAATTGTGTAACATTATTAAAATACACCGCAGACGATTTTTCCCAAACACTATAATGTAACGGAATAGTTTTGAGTGCCTTTGTAATTAAGCTATGAATGCTACACTCTTCATTTTTAATACCAAACATACTTTGGCAAACCTCGATAACGTATATCAATTACATGTAATCCCGACTATATTTACGCGAGTTAGAGCACGTAGAGAAACACGGCAGGCGACAGATAGAAAAACTGAAGTCATAAATACTTTTCATCCATGTTGGAAAGTGTTAAAAAGGATTTACATGCCTTTAACTGTACTTTTTTTCAGCATGGTTAAACAGTAGTTTAAACATCCTAATCCATGCGATAGCAATAACATATTAAAAGCCCCCCAAAATATGCATATCTGGAGATCTATAAATCTACTGGAAAATAATTCATTATCGTGTCCACTGTTAATTGCATAAATTGCATCGATTTGGCGCGATACAATATTTTTTGTGATAGCCTTTTAATAGTACCTGCAACAAAATTAACGTAATTTACTAACTTCATTCATATTTGACGCAATGATAGGCTACGAATAACAGTCGCTAGGCAACGAAGAAAAGGAAAAAAAAAAGAAATATGTATCATGTAAAACAAGAAAATTAATTTAAAAATTCTTTATATTATTGGAATACATGTATAAATGTCCTCAAAACATTATGCACGTAAATAAAAAAAATCTGATAGATATATTGATAAAACTTCAATATAATAGGAATAATTTAAAACCCTTATTTGGAATTTTAGTATCCATAATTTGACATTTAAATCCATTAATCAAACGTGCCATTTTCTTTCAACTAATCGAAATTTGAAAATCGTCTGACTTGCCGTAGAAAAGCATTATAAAGAAAAATAAAATCTTCCATATTTTCCGAACGAATGAACGAAATTTAACCAAAAACTATACAGCTACGTCCGGGTATCTCACGAATATGCCCAATTAATTTCAAGCTGATCGGATGCTTTTTGCGGCAGTTATCGCGGAACAGACAGACAGACAGACAGACGGACAGACAGACAAACGGAAATCAAAACTTTTCGTGTCTCCACAGTAAGCCTTCACTGACGTTTCGGCAACTAGTAAATCTGCAGATCAGGAGCCTCAACGTCATCTTTGCAAGTCATTGTTTTTTAACACTCATTGCGTAATATTCATCTTCCTACAAATCGCTTTTTAAAGTTTTCAAATTACATACCGGGTGTCCCAAAAAGGACTGACTGATTTTAAAATTCAATAACTTCCAAACGGTGACAGATATTAAAAAAATTCTTGCAGGAGGGTTATGAATAAAGTCAAAAGTTTTTTTACAGTGATTTTCGATTTTAGTTCGAATTACAAACAATAGATAGCGCTGCTATCAATAGAGGCTAAATTCAGGCTCGATTTTTGGTACTTCGTGGCCCGGGATAATACATTTCCGTCTCCTTTTTCTGCATGGAACAACAGAAAGGACCAAAATTCGAGCCTGTATTTAGCGACTATTGCTTACAGCGCCATCTATTGTTTGTAATTCGAACTAAAATCGAAAATCACTGTAAAAAAACTTTTGACTTTATTCATAACCCTCCTGCAAGAATTTTTTTAATATCTGTCACCGTTTGGAAGTTATTGAATTTTAAAATCAGTCAGTCCTTTTTGTAAATATTTATAAGAATACAAAATACTTAGTAAAGTTTCAGAAATTAAATGTGTTAAACAAGTGGTTATACCCTGATGTTCTGAAGTTCTGATGAGCTGCTAATTCTGGTAACTTTTTAAATCAAAAATTGCATTTCTTCAGGGGGGCTGCGCCCCCTGAACCCTCCGTAGTTTATTTAAGTTTACATTCGTAATTTTTTATTGATTGTGCGGATGGTTATAGTATATCATAGATTTTTTTTTACGCTGTGATTTATAAGGATAAGCATAAGTTTTTTTTTTTATAAATTAATAAATTTAAAATTTAAAATAAAATCCTCATGTTAACCGTACGCAAACAATAAATCGTGAAGTGACGCCAAAAATGTAACCTTAAAATCCGCTACATTCGACGGAAACACAACGGCGTGCTTAAAAAAAGAAAGAAAGAAAAGAAAAATATTTTTAGTAATACAGTTTTTAATTCATAATACGATGAAATGCTACTTTAGAATGCTTAAATATAAGCAGATCATTTTCATTTTACAGAAAAAATGCACGGATGAAGTCAAAGAATTCGGTCCCTGTTCCACGTGCTTGTTTTGTTTGGGCCAAATGATGGCATTTAAATCTGGGCGATAACGCACATCATATTGCAAACTGTTTTTACGGCATACTGCATCTCCATCTATCTCTTTCCTCCGTAAATAATAGTTCATTTTATTTTAGCCAAGATCTTTTTATTCCATCTTTTTTTTTTTTTTTTTTTGATAAATGACGTCTAATTCATCTGCTATTCGTACTTACTCAAAACCTTTCATCTTGTTATATTAAGAAATACTTGAGAGTTTTCTTTTTATTCCCAATATGTCGCCATATTAATTTTTTTATTCTTAATTTTTTTTTTTCATTTTCCTGTTTCACGTCAAAATCTTTCAATTGAAAATTGTTTAAGAGAAAATATTATTCAGGGTTTTGATTTTCTTGGTAACGATTAAAGAAACATTGATAAATTTTATGAAAAAATGTCACATTATTCTCTATGAAAATAATGAACTTTTGTATTTTTAAGCAAAATATTTGAATAAAATAAATAAAATATTGCCTATTTTTATTTCTGGGGCTAAAATTCCTCTATATGCAAAAATACAAATGCATTAATTCATCGGTTTTGACGTTGGCTTTACTGAAACATTATAGACGCATTTATACTAATATTATTAAGACCAAATTCGTTGCTAGGCAACTGATGAAAGAAAAGGTAAAAAATGAAATATGTATTATGTCAAATTGATAAAACAAAATGCTTTATATTATTGGAAAACATGCATAAAGTTTCCCCAAAAATTATAAACCTAATTTAAAAAATCTCGCAAATATATTGACATAATTTATTGAAATAATTTAATAATGTTATTTAAAAATTTTAGCATCAAAAATTAACCATTTAAATCCATTTTTCATATGAGCCATTTCTTTCAAGAAATGAAAATCTAAAAATCGTCTGACTTGCCATAGAAAAGCATTATAGAGCAAAATAAAATGTTCCATATTTCCCGAACGAATGAACCAAATTTAACCCAAAACTATACAGCTAAGTCCGGGTACCTCACCAACATGCCCAGTGAATTTCAAGCCGATCGGATGCTTTTTGCGGCAGTTATCGCGGAACAGACAGACAGACTAACAGACAGACAGACTAACGGAAATCAAAACTTTTCGTGTCTCCACAGTAAGCCTTCACTGACGTTTCGGCAACTAGTAAATCTGCAGATCAGGAGCCTCAACGTCATCTTTGCAAGTCATTGTTTTTTAACACTCATTGCATAATATTCAACTTCCTACAAATCGCTTTTTAAAGTTTTCAAATTACTTAAGTATTTATGAGCATACAAGATACTTCGTAAAGTTTCAGAAATTAAAAGTGTTAAACAAGTGGTTGTACATTGATGTTCTGAAATTCTGATGAGCTACTTATTCTGGTAACTTTTTAAATCAAAAATTGCATTTCTTCAGGGGGGCTCTGCCCCCCCCCCTGAACCCCCCGTAGTCTATTTAAATTTACATTCTTAATTTTTTATTGATTATGCGGATAGTTATAGTATATCTTAGATTTATTTTACGCTGTGATTTATAAGGATAAGCATAAGTTTTTTTTTATAAATTAATAAAATTTAAATTTAAAATAAAATATTTATGTTAATCGTACACAGACAATAAATCTTGAAGTGACGCCAAAAATGTAACCCTAAAATCCGCTACATTCCGCACAACACAACGACGTGCTTAAAAAAAAAAAAAAAAAAAAAAAAAAAAAAAAAAAAAAAAAAAAAAAAAAAAAAACGGATGAAGTCAATGAATTTGGTCCCTGTTCCACGTGCTTGTTTTGTTTGGGCCGAATGAGGGCATTTAAATCTGAGCGATAACGCACATCGTATTGCAAACTGTTTTTACGGCATACTGCATCTCCATCTATTTCTTTCCTCCGTGAATAATAGTTAATTTTATTTTACCCAAGATATTTTTATTCCAGCATCTTTGTTTTCGATAAATGACGTCTAATTCACCTGCTATGCGTACTTACTCAAAACTTTTCATCGTGTTATATTAAGAAATACTCGAGAGTTTTCTTTTTATTTTTAATATGCCGCCATATTAATTTTTCTATTCTTAATTTTATTTTTCATTTTCCTGTTTCACGACAAAACATTTCAATTGAAAATTGTTTAAAAGAAAATATTATTCCGGGTTTTGATTTTCTTGGCAACAGTTAAAGAAATATTGGTAAATGTTATGGGAAATGTTACGCTATTCTCTATGAAAATAATGAACTTTTGTATTTTTAAGCAAAATATTTCAATAAAATAAATAAAATAAATGAAATATTGCCTATTTTTATTTCTGGGCTGAAATCCTTCTATATGCAAGGATACAAATGAATTAATTCATCTGTTTTGACGTTGGCTTTACTCAAGCATTATACAAGCAATTATACTAATATTATTAGGACCAAATACGTTGCTAGGCAACAGAGAAAGAAAAGGAAAAAAAATGAAATATGCATTATGTCAATTTGATAAAACAAAATCCTTTATATTATTGGAAAACATGCATAAAATTCCCCCCCCCCCCCAATATTATAAACCTAATTTAAAATAATCTCGCAAATATATTGACATAATTTATTGGAATAATTTAATAATGTTATTTAAAAATTTCAGCATCAAAAATTTACCATTTAAATCCATTTTTCATATGAGCCATTTCTTTCAACAAATGAAAATCTGAAAATCGTCTGACTTGCCATTGAAAAGCATTATAGAGCAAAATAAAATGTTCCATATTTCCCGAACGAATGAACCAAATTTAACCAAAAACTATACAGCTAAGTCCGGGTACCTCATCAACATGCCCAGTGAATTTCAAGCCGATCGGATGCTTTTTGCGGCAGTTATCGCGGAACAGACAGACAGACTAACAGAAACCAAAACTTTTCGTGTCTCCACAGTAAGCCTTCACTGACGTTTCGGCAACTAGTAAATCTGCAGATCAGGAGCCTCAACGTCAGCTCTACAATTCATTGTGTTTAGCACCCTTTGAGTAATATTAATCTTTCTACAAAAAACGAAATTTAAAGTTTTGAAATTACATAAACATTTATAAAACGAAAAAATATTTCGAAGGTTTCTGACATTAGAAGAGTTAAATTAAACCCCTTGTTATGTAATGGTATTCTGAAAATCTCATGAGCTACTTATTCTGGTAATTTTTAGATAATAAAGTAGATTTCTTCAGGGGGGCTCTGCCCCCGTGAACCCCTTCGTAGTGTAATTTAATTTACATTTGTAATTATCAATTAATTGTGTTAATGTCCTTTAGTAAATTCTACCAATAGACGGAAACGTACATGAATTCTTTTCTACAGCCCTATATATTACGTGAAGATTTTTACGCGTCGTCTATAACATTTAAATTTAATGCAGACAAAAATCCCTCTTAAAACTGCTCATATCACATTTCCGGGGATTAGTATGCATAGTGTGCACCATATATCCAGTTTCTGCGGAGTCCTGTATATGGTTCTATTTAAATTCTGCAAACATTTGTTAGTATACTAAATGTAATTGGGCTGGGAAATACATAACTCAAAAAGAAAAAAAAAAAAAAAAAAAAAAAAAAAAAAAAAAAAAAAACACTGAAGCAATTCGCGCTCATTTTCATTTATACTTACGAATTCATTTGTGTATCCCTGTACATGGTCTATACAATATTTAAGCACTGCTTATTAAGCACAAATTTACTTAACGTTAAAACGCACACCATAATCGAAAATGCTCTTCAGCAATCATCCCTAATAGACCAGAACTGTATCAGAAATTTTTTATGTGACCCTATAAATGAACGATAAATACGATACAAATCATATTCAAGCTTCTTGTAGTCAACCACAGTAATGTAATTTAATTTCATAATGTTTGAATTAGTGCAACACAATTAACACACTGACGACAGGCAATTTAATTAAATCTGGGTTTAAAAACAGTAGAAGCTCCTCCCTCTTCTGAAAGTGTCTCGGAAATTGGTTTCTGAGATATGTTTTTCATGTTTATGCAGCAGTAAATATCTTTCAATGTACGGATGTAATATATAATGTCTTACAATCTATAAAAAATATGGACAACACAATATAAATGTCTTTACTGTAAGGTAGAAGTCATTCCCTTAGCCAATGATGTATTCTGAATAAAAACGATAATTCTCGTTTCCCGTCGCTAATGTGTTTAAATAAGCTGTGAAGAGTTTTTTTCCCCCCGTAGACCACATTTTAATCAACCACTTTTGTGTGACCCTGAAAAAAACATATGCTTTGCACCCCATATACTACAAAAATGTTTCAAAAATACATATCAATTTTATTATTTTGTAACAGAGTAACATCATTAAAAAACGCCACAAAAGGATTTTCTTCAAAGATTGTAATATTATGAATACTTTTGAGTTCCCTGTACGCATGCTGTAAGTGCTACACATAACATATTTTATAGTAACCAGGTTCTAGTGCACCTTAATAAAGTATATAAATTTCATTACGTTTAAAATTGTGTAACATTATTAAAATACACCGCAGACGATTTTTCCCAAAGACTATAATGTAACGGAATAGTTTTGAGTTCCCCTGTAATTAAGCTATGAATGCTACACTCTTCATTTTTAATACCAAACATACTTTGGCAAACCTCAATAACGTATATCAATTACATGTAATCCCGCCTATATTTACGTGAGTTAGAGCACGTAGAGAAACACGGCAGGCGACAGATAGAAAAACTGAAGTCATAAATACTTTTCATCCATGTTGGAAAGTGTTAAAAAGGATTTACATGCCTTTAACTGTACTTTTTTTTTCACTTATAGCATGGTTAAACATTAGTTTAAACATCCTAATCCATGCGATAGCAATAACATATTAAAAGCCCCCCAAAATATACATATCTAGAGATCTATAAATCTACTGGAAAATAATTCATTATCGTGCCCACTGTTAATTTCATAAATTGCATCGATTTGGCGCGATAAAATATTTTTTGTGATAGCCTTTTAATAGTACCTGCAACAAAATTAACGTAATTTACTAACTTCATTCATATTTGACGCAATGATAGGCTACGAATAACAGTCGCTAGGCAACGAAGAAAAGGAGAAAAAAAAAGAAATATGTATCATGTAAAACAAGAAAATTAATTTAAAAATTCTTTATATTATTGGAATACATGTATAAATGTCCTCAAAACATTATACACGTAAATAAAAAAATCTGATAGATATATTGATATAACTTCAATATAATAGGAATAATTTAAAACCCTTATTTGGAATTTTAGTATCCATAATTTGACATTTAAATCCATTAATCAAACGTGCCATTTTCTTTCAACTAATCGAAATTTGAAAATCGTCTGACTTATGCCAGACTATTGCCGTGGAAAAGCATTATAAAGAAAAATAAAATCTTCCATATTTTCCGAACGAATGAACCAAATTTAACCAAAAACTATACAGCTACGTCCGGGTATCTCACAAATATGCCCAATTAATTTCAAGCTGATCGGGTGCTTTTTGCGGCAGTTATCGCGGAACAGACAGACAGACAGACAGACAGACAAACGGAAATCAAAACTTTTCGTGTCTCCACAGTAAGCCTTCACTGACGTTTCGGCAACTATTAAATCAGATTTTTAAGGATTTTTTTAAGTTCTATTTTTACCCCTCCCCCCCCCTCAGGGGTGTAATTTTAGGAAATCCTTTCTTAGTGTTCAGTAGTTTGGACTGTGCGTTGATTAATACAAAATCCAGACTTTCTTTTATATATATAGATATATTTCATATTTTTTATTATGTTTTTTATATATTTTATTAAGTTATAATTATATTGTATTGAGATACATATATATTATTTTAAAAAAAAAATATCGTAAAAACATTTTTATAGTAAAAAATATTTTTCATGAAAAATCGAATTTGTTAAAAACTAAAATAAACTTGGTGAAAGCAAACATTTATATTTATCCCCCAAGCAATAAAATATACAGGGTGGCGAGTGGTCAGGGAAAAGCACAGTCAAAAAAAGAGGAAACTACCAGTATTTTCTTCTAGAACATACTAAGAATAATATAAAGTGATTAAAGAAAGCTGATTTCTCTTTAATAAAATGCTAGTATTTAACACCATTTTTGACTGTGTTTTTCAGAATTGACGCCCGCTAGATGAAGAAAATTATAAAATACTTGTAGAGGTCATCGTCATTAGTAGCTTTTGTAGAATACTTCCGTGTCATTTGGTCGAGCACGTCGACGTCAATTTTTTTAGAATTATAGAACTTTACAATTTCTGATAAGTGTTTATCACCAGTTTCAAATGTAACTGATGGATGTCGGGAACTTAGAATTGAAACATATTTATTTTTCTTCCTTTGATAAACGCAACGTACTATCATCTTTTGCAAGAACTTGGCCACTGTACAAAGACTTTTTTTCAGATTTTATGGCCTGTGGAATTTTGTTTTTCGTCCGCGATTGAGTATGCCAACAATGCTTATTTTTAGTGACTTCAGCTCTTCTGCAAGGGGCAGAGAAGTAAAGAATTTATCTGTGGTAATGTTGTAGCCTTTGTTGAAGTATAGTTGAATGAAGTATGGACTGTTGCGACATCTACTAGATAAAATGTGCATTAAAATTGACGGCGGTCATTTTGACCGTTTCGGCGGTATTAGGTGTACTACTGCAATACTTCTTAAATTTTGGCTGCCTGGAAAATTTATCCCTAGCATATCATAGCTTTTCGAATTATAGGAAAAATCACGGAAACTGGAAATTATTCTCTAAATAGAAACAAATTGGTACGGAATGAAAGTTTCGAAACGGTCAAAATGACCAGCCTGACAGAAAGAAAGCGATCATCAAGGAACAATGTGGAAACACAAAGTATTAATTATGTATTTTAACTAAATATTTCAAACTTATAACACTGGCAGGACGTAATTCAATATTTTTGTTTTCAACAGCATTTGGCTAAATAAAATTGCATAAAATATTTGTGAAGTCATTTTGTAATTTTTTAAGTCTATGAATTTTATATAAGTTCAAGTTTTATATAAGTTCAATTTTTATACCAAATAAAGTTTCCTAATTTAAGAGCTTTACCTAAAATTTGTTCACATTTCATAGCTGGTCCTGGAAATTAGTTATTGATTATTATTATTTTTTTTTAAAATCAAGGATAGCATTTTAAATTTCCGCTTTCATTTGTACCCATGTCATTTCATGAAACCAAAAAACAGAGTAATATTTCACTGCTTACTTAGTTTACACTTTTCGCGAATATAAGATACACGATGTTGCTCAAAATGTTCCAGTTTACGGATCTTACGCAGGAAATTCTTATTTTCCATTTTTTACTTAGCAGATTTGCTCAAAGCGTTATTTATTTAGATTATTTCTGATTTAAGCATGCAACTTTTCCCTTTGCCGTCTATTATTAATTTCTGAAGATAATTTATTTTCAAATTATCATTCGTTTTTGCCTAGGAGGTAAGCCTGTCATTGGAAAATATATACCTTCCAGTCTGTCTATTTTAATTTCAAATGAATGTAATCATGCGGAATTCCTGGTTTAAAAAAATTAGGATTTTTTATTTAATAAATTGAGTAAAAAAAAGTACCGCACAAAAACAACAAACACTTCCCTAAATTAACATGTAACTTTACAGGAAATTCTGTCAGTTTGATAATATCGATTATTTCATTTAGCATATTTCTACTGAATATTACTATACATTCCTTTCATGATCCGTTACATATTAGAAAAAAAAAACAGATATAAAACGCCTTGAAATATTAGATTTTGCAAGTTTTTTAAAAAAAAGAAAAAAAATGAAAAGAAAAGAAAAAGAAAAAAATTACGCCCTTGAAAACTGTACACAATTACTTTTGGAACGTGTTTCAGTGAATGTGAACATTTATGTTCCATGAATTGATGTTTCATGTTGAATGTTTCATGTTAAATTACGTTTCATGTCATGTTTTATGAATTTCAACCTTTAAAGTTACGGATTACAAATGAAAATTGGATTCATAATCTATTTAATTTTAAAATTTTTATCTTATTTGTTCTGTCGAAATGTTGAAAATTTAGTTTATACAATATTCGGAAGATTCTTCAATTTTTTTTTTTTTGTTGTTGTTTATTTTGGGAAAAGAGTATATAAATTTATTTCTACTATTGACATTTTTTTCAATAATTGTAACTTTTATACGACGGATTTGAAAAAGTCCGTAAAACATTGTTCATTTTTTATTTATTGTGTTTTAGTTAATGTTTTGGAAAAGTGTATATAAATTCATCACTATTATTGACAATCTTTACAAAATTTTAATGAGTCAATTCATTGAATGTTAATGGAAATTTTATTATAAAAGTAGTTGTATTATTTAAATTTTATTGCATTTTTTAAATTTCTTATATCTACTTCTAGAAGATTGATTTAGACATATAATTACCATTTTAGTCGAATTTACTTACTTCATTTTAGTCAAATTATTTTGGATCAAAGGTGAAGAAATATTTTTGTAATAACAAAAACAAAACCGTTTTCGTCATAACGTAAGAAATCTATCACAAAAGTTATTCACGAGAAAAAAAAAATGACTTCCTCTCCTGAAATTTTTAAAGGGTTCACTTTACTTCCAGAAAAACTTCTTATCTTTCATGAAACTTCCTTATGTTGACTTTATTGAAGATGGTTCTTTTTCTTATCATAAGAGGTTCAGCTAAAAAATAATAATAAAAAAGACCTCTTTACAAAGTCGTAAAAAAATCTAGTAATAGATGTTTATAGCCAAAATAAAATTCCCCAAATCTTGTTATGCATTTAAAATAAATATTTGTTGATATCAGGTTTGAACTATTTCCATATATTATTTTATTTACGAAACTATGTGCTATGAAAAATTTTATTTATTTATTTTTATTTTAATACTTATAAAATACAAAATATTATATGACATTCAAATGTAGGGATTTAATCCATGTGTAAACAGTTTGAAAAATTATACAAAATCTTGTGTCAATAAAAATATAATTTATACATAATGATTTAAAAGCGAATTTATGAATATATACATAATTTTGCTATTATACGTAAGAGAATTTTTATCACGACTACACCCAAGAAGCAACATCGCATTAACAGAAAGCTTAATTAAGAGAAATATTCGAATATTATGATTAGTTAAAAATAAACGTTGTATTACATACAGAGAAACTGGAAAACTATTGCTAAAATATTTGTAAATTGTAATTTTAACATTGTATAAAGCATAAATAAAAAAACTTTCAGGTTTATCACCGATATAATAAGTTCTTTCTTACGTATATGATAACAAATATTTAAAATTATACCGCAATTTTTTAGCACAAAAAGCCTGCAGCAATGGGTCCACCTTTCTTTGAAGTTCAATGTTCCCCATCCTGTAAAACCCAAAATCATTTTGTACTTGTGCATCAGAGAAAAACAGATTATTCATAAGCTTTGTGCAATATTTCATATGGTTCGAATGACGATTTCTCCAGACAAAAGCAAAGTTTCATTTTTTTATCGCATGCTTTCTCCATCGTTGGCTTAGGTGATTCGGAATGTGCCTGCTCTAGCACTACTTCCTCTAACCTACTACTCGAAAGAGAAAATACCTTATTTAAAAAAAAAAAAAAAAAAATCCGCGTATCGATTACACAAGAAACTAACAATGCAAGTTAAATTTAAGTTTATTTCCAATAAATTATCAGACTAAAATATGATCATATTTTATCTAACAGTCCTCGTATTCAAAAAAACAATCGAAAAAATATATATATATATTTTTTTTTTTTGTGAATGAAATTTTATTTAGTATATTTTTGTTTATTTTCGGATTCTTATACTTGTGTAAAAATATTAAGTCATATTAAAAGCTCTAATTATGAATAACTGAACTTATTACGTGAGAAATTTTGTTATTTATTACACATTTTGCATTTTAGCGATATTTAAAAAAATATAACTAAACGCTTCTTTAAACAATAAGTCACATTCTAGACACACGGCAGTGTGTCAGCCAAGTTCGTCTGACATACTAGTGTGTTATATTACACGAACCATTTCAAGCTTATTTCGCCAAATTTCGACACTCTACGAGTGAAAATCTATTTGACCTAAATACTTGTAATACGAAGTACGTAGTAAGCCCTCCCTATATACCCAGAATCCAAAATTTTATAAGTAACGCGTAATTAGTTTCCGAGATAATGACATTTGAAAATGTCTGATAATCGATAATTTTATCACTGATTGACTCACTCATCAAAAAGATCTCATATATCTACTGCACCTACAGACTTTAAATTTGGGGCGAAGTTCGTTCACAATATAAAACAAAGGAATCGAAAAAATAATTGTGAAAATCGATTAATTATCCACTTGGGTGTTCATTTTTACTTTAACATTACGTCTATTAGGCGAAGTTTTAATTTGCTAAAAAAACGCCTAATGTTGAATCCGGGCTGACCATGCAGCAGAATGACTTGAATATCAGCCATTTTCCGTTAATTCCAGAGAATTAATTTTTAATAATGGTGCGTAAAATTTACCTTTTATACACATTGTGAAAAAACAAAAACATCTTGAGAGAATTCATTTGTCGAAATACACATATATTTCGTGACATCCTCAGTTGAAATTCGTCTAATCCCAGAAGTAAAAATGTAAACAAAAGAGAGTCATCCCTATTATTCAAATAAATATTGATCATGGATGTGTGGCTACCATGGGTCTAGGCAGTCTAGCTGTAGACACCCGACTTTCGTTTTTTTTTTTTTTTTTTACTATGTCCTGCATTGCGTCCAATATCAATTTGCAACTGCAAGACTGCAAACTGCGTCCAACTGCAAGAACTAATAAAGCGTGCAAATGGACGTTCGTCTGACATTAGCCTAAGGCCACTAAACATGAAATATCAAGTTTTGATATAATAATGGCATTAATAAAAATAAATAAGTCGTAGATAAAAACTTGCCTAGATTTAAAGTTCTAGATTTATTATTAATATGCTATCAATAAATTTTATTTTTAAACAATTAACATAATGCTATAATACTTCAGTAGGTAAGTTTGAGTGAATTTTATTTGAACATGGCACCCAATTACATATCACTTCTTTTCTTGGCAGTATATATATATTTTTTTTTTACTTTTTTTACGGATCTTGGATCCCTTTTTTCACAGTTATGTTTTTGTTAGATTCATGATTACGTAAGAGTGCAAAAATCCAAAATACACTGCACAATTTTGCATATTACAGGTGGCTATTAAATACTGTTACACTTCAAAAAATAAGAATTAATTTTAATAGTTTGGTAAAACAATGTATTTCTCTATTTCAGCATTTGGTATTTTTTTTATTAGTGCAGGCGATTTTTGCCTAAAGCAAATGTTTAAAATTGTTTGTAAGATGGAAGTTAAAAGAATGATGATTCAGCTCTTTGGTGGCGTATTTTAAGCAGCTAATATCTTTCAGCAATTAAAATGCCTTAGTTGTAATAGAACATTTATATAGAAAACTATAAATCGACTGCTGGGTACTAATGCCTGTAAAGATTGACCTAGGGCTGGTCGTCCACGCTCAGTTCGCAGAAAAGAGCGCATCAAATAAGAATTCTGGAAAAGATACAGAGAAATCCACAATGTTCTGCAAATAAAATGGCTTCAGAAGAGAGCGTAAGTAGCAGAACTATACAAGTTATTATAAATGGAGACCTGGGTTTTCGCCCTTATCGCAAAAGAAAAGTTCAAGGTTTTACAACTGCACAAATAATAAAAAGATTACAAAGATGGAGGAAATTGCTGAAGCGGCATGGGAGGAAAAGTGTTGACAGAATAATATTTTCTGATAAGAAGCCATTTTGCACTGAACAGCGTTAAAACGCTAAAAATGATGTCGTATATTCAGCAACCTTCGAGGATATACTTGAAAACCTTCGAAATGCTAAACGCTTTCAGGACAGGAATTCTGGTATGGTTTGGGCTGCAATGTCAAATAATTGAAAATTGCTTTGAAATTCATCGATAAAGGGATAAAAATTCATGTGGACTATTTCAAACAGGACATATTGGTTAAACATTTATTCCCACATGCTGACAGAAATGGATATTTCTGCAAGATTCTGCACCTTCGCAACGAGCTAAATCGGCACAGTCTTCGCTCCATGTCAGTTGTCCCAACTTTATCATGCAAGAAGACTGGCCACCTTCTTCACCGGAACTAAATATTTTAGAATATTTGTCTGGGGAATTTCACAAACAAACAAGAGTACAAACACAGAAGTTTGGACTCTCTCAAAGCTTCCATATTGCACGAATGGATCCGATTACCTCTTAAAATGTTTTGTGCCGCAGTTGGACAATGGCGTACGAGGTTATCTTTGGTAATCGATAAAGATGGCGGTCGATTCGACTAAAATTATTTTCCGGTAAACTTTTTTCACTGATGTTCATCATATTAATGTATTCATTATTTTACATTTTATATTTGTAAAATAAAATGATTGAATATTTCTAACAGTATTTAGTAGCCACCCTGAGTAATAAACGTTACTTGCAACGTTACAAATATTTGCATTAAAAATTTAATATATATTTTCTCAAGAAAAGAAAATAAAAGCTCTAATGAATCATGAAAATATGATTTTGCTTTTCTTATTTATTTTTAAAGCTAATTTTTTAAGAATATTTTACACGTTTGATTTAGTACACATAAATTAAATAATGATCTTAGAGGACAAATAACACATTTCATGTAAATATTTTTCTAGGAAATTTTTGTACAGATATTTCCGAACTCATATGCTAAAAATAGATAGTTGCCGTTTAAAAATGAAAAGAAATTGAAAAAAAAGTAAACTTACTTCAAAATAAGTATAATTTGCGTGTGGTATGGGCTAAACTTAAGTATTACGTAAAATATTTCTTTTCGAGAAAAGTTTTACTAAATGAATTATGCTAGAATTAAAAAAATATATATACACAAAATATATTACAAAATTTAAACAAGATGTGTTAGATATTCATTTAAATATTTTATTTCTACTTGTTTTTCAGAAAATCCCAATTTTTATCCTAATTAACAACTATATTAATAACATTGTGTCTTAGTCACCCAGGAGTACGTTTTTAAAAACGTGTAAGTACAATGTAAGAATTAGTTTAAAGCATTTTATAAAGTAGTTTCTGAATTTCTAATTATTTTCAATTTCGCAAATGTTGCAATATTAGCATATTTTTCATACATATATCATGATTTTTATTAAAGAAGGCAGCTCTGTTTTTTTTTTCTTGGTCTATTTTTGCAAATGAGTTTTTAAATTTATTTAACACAAATGAGGTATTTAAAAATATAAAATCATATTTATGTTATTATGAATAACCGCAATCACTTTTAAAAATATATTAAGACATATTTTTTGTGTTATGTCATACTTTTCATGTTTTTAAAATGAAGAATTGCAATCAATGAAATAACATTTTTTTTATCAAAAGACAGCATACAGACTATTTCTATTACAGCAGAAAGGTGCTTCTGTGGGTTCACCTATATCTAGTATTCTGGCAGAATTAAAATTACGTCCATTGAAAGAACTCATTTTTAAGAAGCATTTCCCTATACCCACTTCATTGATACGATATGTCGATGACATTTTTATTATTTGGGAAGATGGGAAACAAACCTTAGAGAATTTTTTTGATGAAATTAACGAACTTGATAAAATATTAAGTTCATGACGGTGTTAGAAAACAATAACTCGCTTCCTTTTCTCGATGTTCTCCTTAATAAAGAAAACAATTGTTTAAAACGGAAAGTTTTCCGGAGAACAATGAAATTAGACAGTGTTATACCTGTCAGTGCAGCTGCCAAATGGAATTATAAGATAGCAGCATTTAGGTAATTTATCCAGCGTGCCTTTCTTGTTTGTTCCGAAGAATTTTTGGACTACGAACTCAATTTTATCGTTAATATTGGTTTATGTCATGGTTATAATTCAAGTGTTATCTATAAATTGATTGATATATATAAAGTTTATGTTAATCCCCACCCCTACCCCAAATTAAATAAAGTTTACCGAAAGATTCCATATATTCCCATCTTATTTAAAAAGTTTAAAAAGTTATTCATGAAATACAACATGTAACTTGTAGCCTCCTACACAGCACAAATTTGTAAATATGACATCCATATAATGTAAAGTACATCCATATACCATGTCCATAATTCATCCAAGGAATTCCATATTACATAGTATCTACGTAGATATTACGATCAGATGTCTCTCCGAATACATCCATATAGCGTTTGTTGGACATCCAGATCCGACATATATCTATGTAAAACGGATGTTTATGTCCATATAGATCATGTCCTAGACATAATATGTATATATATATACATCATATCTATGTAATATGTACATATATATATACTACACATATCTATGTACTATGTACATATATATATACTACACATATCTATGTAATATGTACGTATATATACATCATATCTATGTAATGTGTACATTTATATATGTAATATGGAACAGTATGCGTATACCCAGATTCTTCTGCCATCTTGTTTTTTTAATTACAAAAAAATATTATACATAAAGAGTTTACGATTTTAAAATATCAAAATTGCAATATTAGCTAAACTGTAATAACTGTATTTTAAATCATACCAACTGTATCGTGTAACTGCTCTGATGACAATAAATATAATTAACATAAGAAAACATAAGGGAAAAAAATACTCTTTATTATCGTAAAACGCTTTATTTTTTTTAAATGTTTTTTATTATTATTATTATTATTATTTTATTTTCAAAAACACTTAGTCTCACATGAATATAAACAACAAACCCTCTTTGCATATTAAACAAAACACTAAAATATTTTATTATACATTATATATCTTAACTTATATAAACTTACATTATATATCTCCTCCTCCCCTTTTTTTATTTTTTAAAATCAAACCAAATAGTGTAATTGTTCTGGTAACAAACAAGGTGGGAGTATACATAAGGACGGCTCAAAATATTTTTTTTTTATTTAGCGGCAGATTTTATTTATGCCCCAGACTGAAATATATAAATGTTTATTTCACATTATATTTACAATTTTACTTTATTATTACATGAACATTTAAAAATATTTTCAGCTAAATAATTTTTGTACTTACTTTTCTTATTATGTAATATTGTGTTCTCATAGTTTGTAGCATAACATACTAATTTTGGAAAACATAATTTAGCGAGTAATGTTATTAAAAAACTAGTTTACAGGGAGAGCCAGTATTATTATTGAGTTTACTTTAATAACCTTACTTTATTATCCCCTCTTTTGACATAACAATGGGAGTCTTACCATACTCACAGATTTTTATAAATCTTCTTTTTTGAAACCTTCGATGCTGAATCCATAATCCTTGCAAAAGTTGCATACCGTTCAAGGGCAACAGACAAATTCCAGTTGCTTACAGAAGATCACTAATGGTAGTTACTTATTATATAATAAAACTACACACCTGTGATTTTCTGAGAGCACTCAAATTCGAAGATCTATCCTGGCACCAGCTGATCCACCAGACGCTCATCTCCACTGGTATAATTTGTATTGATTGAGATACTGTTTCGGGACGTAACGTCAAAAATAACATTGATGCTCATAGATGCTACAAACTAGTTTATTTTTTTTTAGATTACATTACTCGCTAAATTATATGTTCCAAAAAATTGCATATTACACAACAAACAATGTCAAAACTAGGACCTACTATAGTTTCTCATTACTTCTATTATACTATTATGACCACTGGATTTATTGAATTCATTGATTTGTCAAAAACTTTATTATACACTCAAACATATAGACTCAAATCAAATAATCTTCCATAGAAAGCATTTCATGTTTTGATAATGAATCCCATTTTCAAAAATAGTAAGAATAATAAGTAAATGCTTTTTGAAAAAAAAAGGCAAATTTTTAATTTAATAGATAATTACATTTAAACTGAGGACCTATGCTATAAGAAAAATCTATAGTAGCTATACTTGTAAAAGAAATGCATCTAAATATCAATTTAAATAAAATTTTGTAAATATGTATTTCAAATGGAGAATCCCCTATTATTTCGGTATCAATGCTTTTTCAATAAATGTAAATAATCATTCCATCGCTAACAAGACATGCAGATATAATTTAAAATACATTGAATAGATAAAATTAAATATATGAAAATAAACTTTTGAGATTAAGAAACCTTTTTTCTCAAATAATAAATTTTTAATAGCGTAATTTAACAACATAATAAAGAGATAAGTTATTTTCAATGTTAAAAAAAAATATTTATTATTATTAGGCAAACTGTTAACTTATCCTTGTTTTCGTTGGATCTAATTTGTTAGCATTATTTTATTTTATTCAAGACAAATTCACTATTTGAAAGTTTTTATTGATAATAAACATTCTCCTTTTTTTTTTTTTTTTTTTTTTGCCAAAACAGACTGTTGGCCCCAAAAAGTGTTTGCACTATAATTATACAATTTTATATTTTATAGTGTTCGCATTAGAAAAGTTTGAGGGGTAAGGGAGAAGGAGTATAATAAATTAAATATGATCCAAACTTTGTAAAGTTTTATATACAAAATTAAGATTCACTGAAAAATCAAAACATTTAAAATGTCCAACCGATGAGTAACCATGTATGTCAAGTATAGATATTACTATGATCAGTCAATTATATGATAGGGTATATAATTTATGAGAAGATTATAAAATTTGAGGAGTTAATTAAAAATTTATATGGCTAAAAATTTGTTTGTAGTTTTTTAAATTTAAGGTTAAAAATCGTAAATGCTACAAAAAGCACCAAAATAGAATAGCAAATTAAAACCTTAAAAAAATAAATCAAAGGACTTGCATATAATCCTGCTCGATATTTAATCCATATCTCAAACAACATCATACACAACCTAAAGTAAAGTAAACATCACTTCTATTATTATCATCATCAGTGGTTGTTGTAAATGCTAACTGTTTTGAATAAACAAATTTGAATCTGCATCTTGATACAACTAAAAATTTATAAAATTAAAAACCAAGTTGAACATTGATAGTCTAAATTAAACCAGCCAAAAAATGCATTAACATCTGCATAACATATAATGGCGTCGCGTCTGGCGTGTTTACAAAATAACAGAAAGCTCAAGTTGCCACACGAAAAAGTGTATCGGAAGTAAGGTATTTAACTCTTTTAGCGCTCTTTATAAAGGGCGTTGTGTCTACCTCCATAAAGTGTTGGTATATGAACGTTATGTTGACGTAGTTTCTTTGACAATTCAGTTTATATTTTAGAATGAACGTTAAGTCCACCTCCATATTATGTTGGTCCATAGATTGATGTGATATGAATGTTATATGAATATAATGTATTCAACCATCCATCTTACGGTTTTGAATGAACATCATTTTGATGTACATGTATGTATTCTAGATGTAAACCGCTCTAAATAAACGAAATATCTACGTGTGTGCTGTGAGGGCTCTAATTCTATGACATTATTTATTTTTATGAGTAAAAAAATAGATCCAATTCCTTTTTCATCTTTCTCCGGAGTATATAAAATACCCTTAAAATTTACAGTAGGGACAATCTTTTCCTATATAGGTATGACTAAACGTCACTTTTTTGAAAGATTGAAAGAACATAAAAATGATTTAAAGCTTCGTAAATTTTCTGCAGCACTCCCAAGAAGCTTCCATAAAGGTCTCATTTCATTTATAGACTTTGAACATGCTAAAGTTATTTCCAAGCAAGTTGTTCCGTTCAATGCTGTTATTGGTGAATCTTTAGAAATTCGTTTAAGGAACCAGGAAGTATGTAATGATAATGTTTCCCTTCACGTTCCTGAGATCTGGCTTTCTATTTTGAAAAGCCGTTGAAAATTTCCCCTTTTTTACAGCACTTCTTTCATCATTGCTTTATTTGGTTAAAGATGGCGCCACTGAAAATTTTATTTCGGATGAAGAAGTTTCCGTTAGACTGATTTGTATTTTGAATTGTTTTAAAATGTAGCATAGGTACCAGGAAGTATGTAATGATGATGTTTCCCTTCACGTTCCTGAGATCTGGCTTTCTATTTTGAAAAGCCGTTGAAAATTTCCCCTTTTTTACAGCACTTCTTTCATCGTTATTTTAATTGGTTAAAAGATGGCGCCACTGAACATTTTATTTCGGATGAAGAAGTTTCCGTTAGACTGATTTGTATTTTGAATTGTTTTAAAATGTAGCATATAAAGAGTTTTTGTCGATTTATATTTTAGAAAATTTTTCTAATAACGAAGGTTTTAAAGATTAAACCGAAACGTAGAGATTTATGCTATTCGTATGTTTTTTTAGATTTTTTAATTTGTGAATATATAGTACGTTGGATAAGAACACCTTATTTGTTTTGTATCGATATCACAACATAAAAGTCTTAATTATTATGTTAAAAAATCTATTTTAATACAGGCATTTGAATTTCAAGGAAACAATTCAGGAAAAAGTATAATAATAATAAAACATCGTTTACTAGATATGACATCAGTTTCGTCAATATGATTTTAAACTGGTTCTAAAAAACTTCTGCTAGAATTTATTTCATATTTCTTTGTAATACTGTATCTTTAATTATATCATTTAGATAAATATTTTAATACTTGAAAGGCAGTGATAACATTCTAAGATTTATATCGAGTATGGGTATATTAAATACGATATTTTTACGATTTATATTAAGTAAAAATTATAACATAGCTGCTCTTTTTTAGGGTAATTTTTTTTTTCTTTTGAAACAAAATTTCATGACTGACATTACGATTGAACACTTTTGGAAATTGTTGTCACATTTGATTTTAACAGCTGTGGATTTGGATTTTATGAATGGAAATATGAGTTTCCATTTAAAAATTATCGACAATGAATCTTTGTATACATATGTTAAAGATGCCGTTAATAGAACATAAATAAAAATCGTTTTTAATTTGAAACACGAATATAATTTTAACCTTTAGTATATTTGTTAGATTTCTCAACAACTACAGGGAAAAGTATTTTTTGGTATTTTCGTTTTAGATGTAGATCAGATTTGTTTTAGCGATCAATTATTTACCTGAGTAGCACATTGCGCCCGCTGCGGGGATCAGTATCTCCGAACGAATCTTGAATTAAAGGAAATATATTGGTGAATTTTATCTTCCATTTTAAAGCAATATGGATCTTTATCTCAAATGACCCTGCGTATCGCTGAAAACGATCATCACTCCGCTATTATATTTTCTAATGTGTAAGACAAAATTTCGGCTGTTACGGATCAAATTTTTTAATTGAACATTTACAGTAGAATTTGGTCTAAGAATGAAAGACGGATATGCAATATTTTAAAACTATTCCTCAAAAATTATATAGCTTTTTAAAATGGCTAATCATTCAGAATTGGTTTCACCTGATTATAGAAAATTTCAGCTAATTCTATAACAAAGCATGTGCAACAAAATATTATATACTAAAACTATTCAGGAAATTTGGGTTCAAAGTAACAGTGCAAATTCCATCAAAATCGGTCCAGTAGAACTTTTAAAAAAGTCAAATCTTTTATAATCGGGCGCACCTGACTATTGAACTTTCTTCCATAATTTTATAACAAAGCGACGTAAACCTATGTGCAATATTTTAAAACCATCCGTGTAAAAAATATTTAACAAACAATGCAAGTTCTAATGAAATCCATTCAGAATTTTTATGAAGACTAATCTTTCATAATCGGGTTCCACATGATTATGGAATTTTCCCCTATAATTATATGACTAATCAGTGTATAACAATGTTACGCACCAAAACCTTAACTGAAAAATAATAGTGCAAGTTGAATTAAAATTATTTCAGAAGAACCCAAGTTATAAACGCAATACATAACCGATATATATAAGCAGCCGGAATGTGATTGGCACACGAAAACAAACAAATACCAAAATTTGCCAATTTAGTTATGTAGAAGTTCACGAAAACAAACAGATACTGAATTATTTAGAATATTTTTGAGCAATTAAGTTAATCTTTTGTTACTGGATTGCAGGCATATTTAAAAAATCAAGCTTGAAAATTAATTTAAAAAACATAAAAAAACCTGTAAATTGAGATACATTTTTCAAACAAATTACTGAAAGTGTTTTATGTTTTCTGTTAGACGTTCAAATAATCGGATTATGATGTTTAGAGATCAAATTGCAGTAAAAGTGTAATTTATGATAGGGTTAGGTTGTTGCCACCAACAATATGTTACTAGACTTTACTCATAATATGTCTTTTCTTCATAATATTGCATTAATAGCAAACCGATATATCTTTCTTAATTGGGTTGCAGATATATTTTAATATATCTCCGTGATTGAAAACTAATTTAAAATAGATAAACAATCTGTAAATTGAGACAAGCTTTTTAAACAAATATTACTGAAAGTACTTTTTGTATTCTATTAGACGATGGAATAATCAAATGTGCGATGTTTACATGTCAAATTTCAGTAAAAGTTAAATTTATGGTTGGGTTAGGTTTTTGCCACGAACAGTATGATGCTAGAGTTACTCATAGAAATGTCTTTTTTTTATAACATTGCATTAAGAACAATCAGGTATATCTTTCGTAATTGGGCTGCATGCAAATTACTTTAAAATCCATTCAAATGAGAAAATTGGGATACGATTTTCAAATAAATTTCATTTGAAAGAACTTTTTTTCTATTCGACAGTGTGAAAAGCGAAATTGTATGATGTTCAGAAGTTAAGAAAAAATTCAGTAATGGCGCAATCTATGGGTTAGGTCGTCGCCATCATCAGTATAATGTCACAATTGGCATTGTGTTGTAGTTTTTTGTATATTCTGAAGATGACCAAATGAAAGAGTGGAAACATGTAAATGTTTAGTATATTTAACGTGTTTTTTAATGAAATGATGTCTTTTAAGCAAACAACTGTATTTCAATGATATGTTTTGACATTTATTTGGAATATATATTATTATGGTATAGTTAATAGTAGATGTACTTAAGATTATTTTATTATATTTATATTTCTTAGTGGTCTTTTTAACGATTCATGGACAGGTATGCACCAATCTCAGTTATTGTCATAGCCACAATATTTCATTTTTATATACACTGGCCTCCAAAAGGTAAGGTACAGGGAGAGGATGCTTTCGACTGCACACGGTTTGTCAAATATCTACCAATATTATTGACGAATTGTTCTTGAACACCTGAGATGTAAAGAACATGTTTGATGTCATATTTCTCGATGAAGATTTAGTAAGGCCTACAATTAGGAGGCTAATAATAAATTTAATAATAAAATAATATTTGCGATCAGCTATGCAACTGAAAATACTGGAAATCGTTTGTTCCTGCGTTAAATGACTATTTGGGTCCTGTTCAACGTTTGTGTGCATTTGTGAAAGCATATCACTCATATTCGTAAAGGTGTTAACGTTTTTGTGAAAAATTCAAAAGTTTTCAGTTTATAGCATACAGAGTTTTCAACCAAATTTAACACAACTTTCCGAAAACCTGACAAAGAACAGTAGCACCAGTGCACTTCAATTAAAACATGAATATATTGAATATTTGATGAGATATGGGCATTTGTATGAAATGATGTTTAACTGCGCATGCGTGGAAGATTTCAAAATTTTTATTTCATAATTTGATAGTCCGCTATTTAGGGCACCTTATCTAAAATGTCCAGTCAAATACCGAGTAATTTCAAAAAGATAGGGGCGATATAGTGAGTTGCTCTCTGAAAATAGCTTTATTATAAGGGTTTTTCCACAACTTTTCAATCAACTCACTATATTTTTCTGAGTTTTCATAATATTTGACTCGACTTTTTACAGAAGTTACCCAAAATATGTGGCTACTAAATTATGAAATAAAAATTTTGAAATCTTACAAGCATGCGCAGTTAAAAATTATTTCATACAAGTGCCCATATCTCATGAAATATTCAATATATTCATGTTTTAATTGCAGTATACTGTTGCTATTGTTCTTTGTCAGGTTATTGGAAAGTTGTGTTAAATTTGGTTGAAAACTCTGTATGCTATAAACAAAAAACTTTTGAATTTTTCGCAAAAACGTTAACATCTTCACGAATATGAGTGCTATGCTTACACAGATGCATACAAACGTTGAACAGGACACAAATAGTCATTTACCACAGTGACAAACCATTTCCAGCCTTTTCTGTTACATAGGTGATCGCAAATATTATTTTGTTATTAAATTTATTATTAGCCCCCCTAATTGTATCCCCGATAAATCTTCATCGAGAAATATGAAATGAAACATGTTCTTTACATCCCAGAAGTTCAAGAACAATTCCTCCAATAATGTTGGTAGATATTCGACAAACCGTGTACAATCGAAAGAATCCAGTCCCAGTACCTTAACTTTTGGAGGCCAGTGTATACAATTACCCCTTATTATTGACACGAGCAAAGCCGGGTAGTCCTGCTAGTTTAACGATATAATAACAACACTAATAGCAAATCCCGTCGTTTGTGCCAAAAGTCTTTTCTCACATGATAGGTTTCTGGGAGCAAGTGGTATTTATTATGTATTAAAAGTATTCTGGCTTTAATAACTGTAAATCGCTATTTACAAATACATACGGTTAACATGAAAGTTAAATATTTCTCTTTGCCTAATTTAGAAAAGAAAAACTTTTAATAATTAAATTTTAATGTATTAACGAACACTGTCTCAAAGTTTACATGGATTACTAATTTTTACGTTGAAAACATATTTTCATAGATTATTCTCACATTTGCGTCTACTCCTTTAGCTTATCAGAATGTTGGTAGAGATGAGTTATGGTCATTGACTCTAAGGATATGTCTACGAATATTAAGGATGCTTTTATATCATTAAACTTTAAGGAAGTGATAAATGATTAGCATATCGATTTTTTTCGATGTAAAAAAAAAAAGAAAGAACGTAACTTTTTGATTTAAATTTATCTATTTTTAAATATATTTATTCTGTGTATTCATTTTCGTTACATTATATATGTAAGTTGGAAGGTTTGTACTTAACAAGAATAATCGAAAAAGAAACAAAAGCATTGAATTTTTCTCTTCCTATTTTTACCCGACTACCAAGAAGAGTTATGTGTTTCACGCGTATCTGGATAAGTGGATTTTTTATACACTCGAAACATATCAACGGCTGGATGGATTTTAATAAATGAGGTCTCTATCGATTTGTCTTAACCGTCCAATGGTTATAGGCTAGGCTTTTTTAATTCAAAATGGTGGCCGTAAAATACAAAATGGCGGTAGTGTCGAAAAAACATTTTTACGCACCCTATTGAGTGGCATATCATTGGATAGGTCATTCAAAATGAAGACGATGTTTCACTAACTATTTTGCAGCCAGAAGCTCCGTTTAAATATTACACAACCCGGAAGTTGTGTAGGTAGGATCTTTAACTTGACTACAACTCTAACCATCATAGACATCTATAGGCCTCATCAAAACAGTGGTTATATATAGGAACTAACAATTAAACAAAACTTATAAGTCATCAATACAAGTAAATAAAAAAAATAGGTAAGTGATATAAATAAATAATTTCATTTAATGAGAATAATTAATTAGTTCGCTTTTTACGCAATCGGGTTTTTTGATTTTTAAATTTAATACATTTATTCTAATTATTATTTCTAGTTTATAACAATGAAAATTATTAGTAATATTAAACATTAGTATTTAAAATAATTGAAGTTATTAAATATTGAAAATTCCTTTGAAATTGAAAATCGTTTATAATATAAATAATAATAATAGTAGCAGTCTCTTATTATCTTACAGACATTCTAATGTATTAAATAAGTAGCCAGTTAGTTTTTCTACTTTAAAAACTATCGGAAATGTTTTATTTATCGCAAATAATCATTCAATATGAAAGACTCGAGTATAAAACAAAGTAAGAAAGAAAGGTTCGGGATATTTAAAATTTATATATAAAAAAATTATAAAAGCAATTCTTGTTTCTTTCAAAAGGAATGATTTGCCTCAACTCAACCTTCAGTTAACTGCGTGTAAATGTTGTTACCTAATCTATATATATATCATCATTGGAATTGTAGAATTTTAAAAATCAAAGTTTATTGCACTTATATAAAACATAACTTAGATTATGTTGGCGTCTATTGAGTAATTAATAAACCGCATAAGGTAATCGCATCAGTAGTGGGCCACTTAAGGACATTTATCTAATTAATATTAAGGCGTCTCAGGACTCTTAAAGCTTTAAAATTTTCGAAATTTTAATTTTCTTAGATATTAAACTACCATCTTTTCTGAACATTTTGGTATAAATGTTTCCTTGAAATTCCTATTAGAACAGAAGTTATGGCTTTTAGAATTATACACGCTCAATAGCTGAAGCGGCGTTTCAGAAACTTTAAAGTCAATTTTCTCCAAATGACGTTTTGGGGCATAACGCGCACGATATCTCAAAAACTTCTAAATTTTTTTCATGAAATTTTCAAAACATATGTTTCATGTCAGTCTGTATAAACTGAACCTAAAATTTCCTTCTCATTGTTCAGAAATATATTCTTTATAGGTGATTATACTGTTGAAAATTTCTAAATTTTGCATTAACTAAATACAACTTTGTATTATTTATAGAAAAATGCTTTAAATTCAAATTTATTTAGGTTCACAGTAATTATTACAATGTGAAGCATAAGTAGGACCCAAAATTTTCCTTCTACTTGCAAAATTTATTTTGTAATCGTGCGCATAATCCGTTATGCCGATTTCCCGCTCGTCAAATGTCTGACATTTTGGATCCCACTGTAAATTCTAATTCTGCATCTTGTAATTTTTCAAATACATGAAATGAAAGAACATACTTATATCTTTCATTCCCAATGTAAAATTTTGTCTTAAAATCAATTACATTTTAAGATATTATATGTTGAAAATGGTCTTTATTTTCGATTTTTCCAATTTTAAGAGTCCTGAGACTCCTTAAAGTGTCAGCGAATTGCATATATATATATATATATATATATATATATATATATATATCAGTGGCGTGCGTCCGATCATCGCTGGATGCGGCGATGACCAAGCAGTATTTTAAAACTCTTAATAAGCTTTTAAAACTCTACGATCCAGTTTTAGCAGAACATTTGGAGTTCATGTATAAGTGAAGGTAAGATTTAAAGTTTCTTTTTTGAACATTCAACCATTGAATTTTAGAGTTAATAATTTTTCACCACAAACTTAAATAATTGCGATGACTACCAAAAATTTTCACTGATATATATATATATATATATATATATATATATTACCTTGTTTTATATCCGAGTCTTTCATATTGAATGATTATTATATTTAACCTAATGCTAACTTTCATGTAACAGAATAAACATTCAAAGTTTCAAAATATATTCTTCGGAAAAATGAAAAAAAAAAAAAAATGTTACCTTCCTCTAAGCTTTAGTATTGGAGCTACTAAATTTCTTATGCATTAATCTTAAATTTTTCGTCCCATACAACAAATTATTTACGATGTAATAGACTATGTCAACAGTACATTAATTTAAAATAAAACACGATTTTTAAGACGCAGTGATAGAAATAAAACTTATCTCTTAATGAAATTTGCGACAATTTGCCCAAAGAATTTGTTTTTGAAGACACTCTTATAAAATATACAAATATACAAATAATAATACAAATAAACTAACAAAATATACAAATAAACTAATAAAATATACAAATAAACTTATGTACCAGCAGAAAACAAAACAATTATTTAAAACAGTGTGTATAAAGTTAACATATAATGATGTTACTCAATCAGATTTCTTTTAATCGTTTTTCAGAAATGTATTTTTGGCCTGTTTTTAAACTTTAAAAATTATTGGCTCACTATTGGAACGTGTCCCACAATAGGTGCATTTATCATACTTTCAAAAGGAAATTAAGATGAACTAAAAACAATTTTACATGTATAACAGACAAAAATAAAAC
This sequence comes from Maratus speciosus, assembly GCA_963932465.1. Classification (NCBI taxonomy): domain Eukaryota; kingdom Metazoa; phylum Arthropoda; class Arachnida; order Araneae; family Salticidae; genus Maratus; species Maratus speciosus. The sequence goes on from OZ010786.1 coordinate 475,422,014, forward strand.
AATATGAGTTACAATGCTTGGCAATCGAGTCTCTCGTATGTCAAATGAATAGAAAATATTTAAAACGTGTTTTTTGTTTTCAATAAATAATGTTTATTCGAAATATATAGTTGTCATTTTTATCAAAACGTCATAAACAAATCAAAAAATGTTTTTTTTTTTTTTTCTGTAATAATCATATAGCATTTAATCATTCGAAATCGTTCTTCTTAATATTGCATATAACATTTTTAAAAGGTAACGACTTAACATTTGCGTAATCATAAAATTAAGTTTATGCTTTGAAAATATTACTCATTTTAAAAATACTTATATTGACTAAAACGTATTTCAAACACACTGTTAAAAAGAGAAAAAAAAACGTAATTCTATTTTAATAATCTGAACAAAGCTGTACTATATCAATATGGTTTGCCACGTATTCTAAAGGATACTATTTTTATAAGTATATTCATGTATCCTTTATAAAAAAAGTTAATCGAAAACCAAAATTACATTCAAATTGTTTATGTTTACTAATTTATTACATCCTAAAATTAATCCTTTAACATATTTTAATAAATTATGTCAAAAGTTTGGCAAAGATTTGGTTTTGAAACATTTATATTAATTATGCATCATATTTACAGTAAATGCACTAGAAATTTTGTATAAAAAGAAGCATTTGCTACTACTGCACACACTGTTAAAAATTTTGCAGCATTCTGGCAGGTCATTCGACCGTTTTTGAAAAAACGGTTTCATAACTATAATTTAACTACATTCTGACCATAAAATGGCCAATAATATGGTCAGAATAGTGTTAGATTCACGGTTGTGTAACCGTTTTCGGAAAAACGGTCAAATGACCTGCCAGAATGCTGCAAATTTTTAACAGTGCAGGAATACTTCCGTGTATAAAAATTAGGACTATAATGTTTTTGTCAATATTGCTGGATTACATAACATTTGTTTAATATAAACAAATGAAGGTCACAAACTTATAAATATGTTATAATTCCATGATAAAATAAGAATAAAATGATGTAAAGGGCATAAAATGCATGCCCTATTATCCGTGTGTTATAATAAATTACTGAATTATCATAAATAAATGGAACAAAAATTTCAAAAAGTAAAGAAATTAGGGTAGGTAGGATAGGTATTTTACATTTTTTTTTTACTAATTTTTTAGAACCCTTAGAAACCTATTTTTAAACAATTTTTTCGTGTTTTCTTATAAAGTGACCTTTTATTTATTTGTTAAAAATATAGTGAATTAAAAAAAATAATCATTCAAAAATATATTCCAATTATTGTGAATGGTTACTACTGTATCAAATCTCACCATTGTTGGGGAGGATTGATACACTAGCAAGGGAGATTCGATGAATGTTATGTAAATTAAAAAAAAATGCAGACAATTCAATTTATGTGTCATATAATTTTTTGTGATAAATCTTGAAATATTTATGTAAAATTTAAAAAGAAATGACATTCACATAGTTTTGTTTCAGAAATGTTTTTTACAAAAGTATTTAGACAATTGCGATTATTTAAACAATTCTATTAACACATTTTTAGAAAATAAATAATGAAAAAAAACCCCTAGAGATCTTGCTGGAAGAAAAAATATGAAGTGAACATTACTGATTTGCAAACAATTTAACATAAATTTAGCACATTTAAGATTTCTTTAACCCTTTCTCGTCAAAGGATTTTCAATGCTTAAGTGTTGAATAAATGAATGGCACCAGAATTTAGCAACAAATTTAATTGGAAATAAGAAAAGGGCTATATTTGACTTTCATATTAAATGGAAAATATTTTACAAAATGCTGGTGCCAATGTGGCGTTTGAGAATTAAAATTAAGTGGTTTCATAAACATACACCCACCCCTGCAATGATGAAAAGAAAAACTAATAACTCTATCATTTTGGTAAGTAAAATTTGGTGGATTTAATGTTTTTTATAATTTGCTATTCATTAATTATAGAAACATCTTCCTTTTAAGGCCATTTAATCTTTTTTCCCTCTACATGACGAACAAAACGAACTAACCATCTATAATCGCACTGATTTTCTATGTAACCTACATAATGTCTATGAATATTCTCTTTGTTCTTCCTTACCAATTCCAGTAGCTTTTACTGTAAAACAGTAATGAATATTACAGTCCTATATTAGTTTACAACTTAAAAAAACTATTAAATTTCAAATATACAAGTGTATCATTTCTCCCCAGCACTAATGTATCATTTCTCCCTACCAAGCATTATTGGATTTTCAATCACTTTGTATAAATGCAGTTGGAAAATGCCAATCTGCTTTCTGGTAAAACTCACCCTGAGAATGTGCGTTACAAATAATAAAAAAAATTGCAAGATATTACCTTCACAATAATAAGAGTATTGAAAGAAAATCAATATTTAAAAAAAAATTAAATTGACATTCCAAAAGTCTTCAAAATTAAAAGAAAAAAAAACGTTGTCAGTTCTACACTGCTAAGTCCAGCTAATGATGACCTATGCTAATAAAAGAAGGCTTTACATCTCTTACAATGGCTGTTAATGCCATTTGTTGAGAAAAATTGTCAATGTATCAACCGTCCCTATGTATGAAACCTCCCCTACCTTCCCTACTTTTGAAATACAAATCAAAATTCATAAATAATTATTTATAAAAAGGGGTCTAACGCCATAACTTCTGTTAAATTACCAAATAAAAAATAATTAGATATTAAAGTGTAGCTATATACATTCAGACGGTGAAGAGCAGCGTCACACAAATTGCGTTATTATGTCTAATATTTAAAGAAACCAGAAACATATTTTCTCTGGAAATGACACATCGAATTTTGCAATATATTAAACTTAGTACGTAACTGGTTTATGTTGAATCTGTGATGATGCACTGTCGTGAAAAGTATGCACTGCTATTTATAGTGATTTATGAAATGTTATACTGCATGCATCTATAAGGTGTTTGGAGCAATAAATGTCTTCTGCTTACCGGCGGCAATCATCGTTTATCATCCGTAGAATTTAACTGCATACCAGAACATATATTTCACGTAACGTTTTAAAACGCATTTGATATTATCGTATTTCCGCGATTTCCAATGATTTGTGACTTTTTTTAAATGTCTACGAGAATTTTACATATTAAGACAAATGGAATACGCGTATAATTATTTTATTTAACACAAGTGTTTGTTTGTTTTTTCTTCACATTTACTAATATTTCAATAGACCAATTCAATATATTATTTGTTCACACATAAGCAATGAATAAATTCTTTCAAAATGTTGTATGGCAATGAAATTAAAGCCATCAAGTCATTTTTGCCGATTAGTAACGCATCTTTATATGGCATATTCTTCAATAAATAAAGTGATAATTAGGGCTAAGGAATAGCAGAATTTACATTTGCATGAAATAAAGCTTTTCCTTCCCCATTTTTGTCTGTTAACTATATTTGCCCGTAGCATTTTCAAGATCATCGTATAATTCATTGTTTCTAAAATTTCGATATTTATGTATTTATTAATCAAAGTGTAACTAAAAAAAAAGAGATTCATGTCATAAGTAACGGCAATAACTATTTAGCTTTTAGTAAAGTTTCAGCAAAAGTATATCCTTACATGCATTTCAAAGGAAATTGAATCGGTTTTTGAATTCTGCTAAAAAATAAATGTTGCGTATGAATGGAAGGTGTCTCCAGCTATGCAAAACTCAAACTTTTCAAACAATTCTGGTGTTCTTTTACTGTAATATTTGCAAACTGCACACTAGTATTTTATTGACTGATACATATAAACATGTTTCGTATAGGATTTTTACTTTATTCTATCTTTACAAGAAGAAAGTACTGGATTCGTGTTGAAATTTGGCTTCCAGTTTTTGATAACCTCGTAGGTTTTGAACACGATTTGACTATTTTTAGAAAAGGGTTCTATGCCCGTCTTTGAGTCTGTCTGTATGGTACACAAATTTTGCGTGCGATCTATCTTAAGAACTAATACACGAAATTTAATAAAACTTTAGATTCAGGTAGAGCCTCTTATAAATTGGTGCTGAATACTTTTTGGTGTAAATTGCCCAAAAGGTGGCGCTGCTATACCGCATTATTTATGAAATAACTATGACTCAAGGAGTAATGCACATATTTTAATTATACTTCAGACTGAGTTGTGCTTTGATATACTTTAGTGGTGATTACGTTTTGGTCTTAAACGCGCTACAGGTGGCACTGCTATGCTGCATTTATCGTGGTATCCTCAATAGCTCTATCTCAAGAACTATAACACGAATTTTTATCAAATTTCACTTTCTGTTAGTTCCTGATATAAATTGGTGCTTATTAGTTTTTTGAGTAAATCCCTCGACAGGTGGTTCTGCTATGCAGAATTTTTCACTTTCTCCGCATTTGCTTTATCTCAAAAAATAATGCACGGATGTTTATAAAACCTCAGATTCAGTTAGATGTTGACATAAGTTTTGCTTATTGGAGTTTAGTGTAAATCACCCAACACGTGGCACTACTATGCTGAATTTTTCAGGATTAAAACGATTTTAGTGATAGCCATGCCTCAAGAACTAATACTCGGAATTTCATATCTTTAGACCCCCCCCCCCCCCCGATAGACATAGATAGGCATTTGATTTTAAAACTGTGACGGCGAAATTTGAAGTATTAACTTGTATGACATAGATAAAGCTTTGTGATTGGTAGGTCCAACAAATTTCGATTGGTTTTCCTATTGTATTATTTCAGTGTGTTTCATGCGATAAAATAGTGCTTAATTTTAGACTATTGCACAATATGATCGAACGTTCTGGAAACTTGAAAATGTTCTCAAATTTGAGGTCTCTTCGCATAGATCCTGCAGTTTTTCATTTTACATTCATCTCATTTATGAAGGTAGTATATATGTAAGACAAGAAATATATAAGAAATTTTCAGTTTTAGTTTTTTATAGCCAGGTTCTTCACAGAAAAAAGAACGCACCCCGCCACAAATTTCGACACGATAGAGAGTGACCGATATTCCTGTCCTCCACCATCATCCTACAAGACAAAATAACATTTTAGCATAACATAAGGTTGATACGTTAGTATTAAGATTTATTTATATTTTGAGTATTTCAATTTTTTATATCGTCACTGAGTAAATCTAGTGAATATTACGTATTAGAAAATTCCGGAGAAAAAGAATTATGAACTTTTGGAAGAATTTCGAAATAAGCTGATATTTAGCATAACGTTAGGACCAGGAAATATTCCATGTATCAAAATATGAAAACAAAGCCTTATTTCATTTTTTTCACGAGAAATTTTGGAAAATCGCTAAAAGAAAACAATGTTTTTAGTTGAAAAACGTTCGGGTCACTATGAAGAGAAACTTTTTCTCTGCTCCCATAGCAACGAGGGACGCGCGATGCGCGCGCATCCTACTTTAGAATGCGATTGCGTTTTGTTGTGGCTGGAACGATACGAAGCAATGTTGTGATTTTAAAAAGCATGATCGCTGTAATATTTTACAGTTTGTTGATGAGGCTAAGCCTCCCTTATTTCGAAAAACCGGATCAAGTGTTTGATAATTCTTGCTGCATATATGTATATAATCATGATCTGTAAATAGTCATTAAATACATAAAGAAAAGATCCCAGAAAGCACCTCCTTCTTTGAGTTGATGTTCGACTGTCTTTGAAACTGTCTTCATGGTGCATCACGCCGGAAAGAAAGAAAGAAAAAAAAAGTATTCGTTACCCTATTAATGTCTTCAAAACACAAATAAGGAAATAGAGCATAGTAAGTGATAAGAAGACGGCAAATGTAAGATTAAGTTTTTCATATTTATTTCGAAATGTCTGATTTAGAAAAGTTGAAAAAGAACCGTACAGTTTTGAGAACAGCAGTAACAAAGCTGATTAATAATATAGAAAATGTTATGAAGGATAGTCCAATAAATTTTGATAATTTAGAAGAATTATTTATTCAGTTAGATACTAAAGCAGAATTATTGAAGTCAGTTGACCAGAAAATTGAGCCCCTTTTAGGGTTAGACGACTATGAAACTGAAATCAATTCTGTTTATGATTACGTGGATAAAATATCAGTTGCAAAATTCCGGGTGAAGAAAAAATTAACCGAAAAAAAAAATTGTTAATGTTGATTTAAATAACAGTCAAGATTTAAAATCGAATGTGATTAATTATGAAAACTCAGTTGTTAAATTGCCAAAACTCAATATGCAAAAATTCTATGGTGACTGTACGCAATTTATTTCATTTTTTAATACCTTTAAAAATACAATTCACGAAAATAAATCGCTTTCGAAAATTGAAAAATTTCATTATTTGAAGAGTTATTTATCGGGAGCTGCGGCTAATGCTGTAGAAGGTTTTGAAATATCAGAAGCTAATTATGACGCAGCATTGAAAGTTTTAGAATCGCGTTATGGTCAAAAAGACGTGATAATTAATCATCACCTGAACAAGCTTCTTAATTTATCCCCTGTTTATAAGGCTAACGAAATTCAAAAATTGAAAAAATTGCACAGTGGTATAGAAATAAATGTTCGATGTTTGTCCACATTAGGACTCGAACCAGCAAATTATGGCTCCATGCTTATCGCCGTAATTTTAAAATTAATACCGGCAGAATTAGCTTTGGAATATAATAGACAAAATGTAGATAATTTAACACATTCAGATATACATAAATTATTAGATTTTCTGCACGCTGAAATAAAAAGCAGAGAACACACATTTTTTTCGAGAATGAAAGCTTTTGAAAATAATAAAACAAAAATCAAGAGTCCAACAACAAAATCTGAATTTAAATCTACTTGTGAATTTATGAACATTTCGAATGATAAATCGACTTCAGATAGGCAGCTCGCTCATTGTATTTTTTGCAACGATAGTAAACATTCATCTGATTTGTGTGAGGCTGTTGATGTAAACACTAAAAGAAATTTGTTGAAATCTCAAGGAAGATGTTACCTTTGCTTAGGCAGGAAACACGTTATCAAAAATTGTAACTCTAAAACTAGTTGCAAGAACTGTTCAGGCAGACATAATCAAACGATATGCCTAAAATCTAAATTAATAAAAGAAGTAACTACACCCGAATTAAAAGGTAATGAAAATGAAGCTAGGGAAAAAGTGATTTCGGCTATTTCCTTTACAGAAAATAATAAAATTCTTCTACAAACTTGTTGTGTAAAAATAAAATCAAACGGAAAACAATCTCTAATTAGGTTACTTTTAGATTGTGGGAGCATGCGAACCTTTATATCTGAAGAAATAGCAAATAAATTGAATTTACAGGCAATAAGAAAAGAAAAATTGTCGGTTTTTACATTTGGAAATAAGAACCCCATTGAAAAAACCTTTGAAGTAGTTAAACTAACTATTGAAAATAAAAATGTACCTAATTCAAAATTAGATATAGAAGCGCTAGTCACCAATCAAATATCAGCTACTGAAATCCCCCCACCTGAAATCAATGATTTGATGAAAAGTAAACAATTTGAAAATTTAACCCTTGCGGACACACCCACATCCAAAGAACCCATTACATTACTTATAGGTGCTGACTATTATTATGAGATTGTTACTGGAAATATAAAACATTTGAATAAAAAATTAGTAGCTGTCGACACCATTTTTGGTTGGTGTCTACAGGGAAAAACAACTGACAGTTATACGCCCTTAGCATTTAATGTAATAATAGAAAAAAATTTTATTTCTGAACAGATTGAAAAATTCTGGAATATCGAATCATCTGGCCTTTTTAATACTAAACAGGATTCAGATTTTTCGGAAAACAATGTTATGAAGCAGTTTGAGTCAGAAATTAAATACAATGATAAGCGATATACAGTTCGATTTCCGTGGAAGCTTGAAAGGGAACGTTTAAATGACAATCGGAAAATTGCAGAATATAGATTTTTTAAACTCAAACAAAGATTGATTAAAAACCCTGAATTATTTTTTGAGTATAAGGAGGTGTTAGCAGATTATTTAAAACAAGGTATTATTGAGTTAGTTACAGAGCCTGAAGAAAAACAAAATGTAACTTTTTATTTACCTCATCGAGAAATAATTAGAACTGATAGGACAACGAGCAGATTACGCATAGTTTTCGATGGCTCTGCTCATGACACAGGCTCACTGTCTTTGAATAATTGCCTGCATGTAGGTCCAAATTTGTATCCTGAAATATTTGATGTTTTGTTACGGTTTAGATTTAATCCCATAGCTTTTACAACTGATATAAAACAAGCTTTTCTACAAATAATTATAGATGAAAAAGATCGTGATGTAACAAGATTTTTATTTTCACAAGATTTGTTTGATAATTCTAAACCCTTTGAAATTTATAGATTCACCAGAGTGTTATTTGGAATTAGTAGCAGTCCCTTTTTATTGGCTGCAACAATTAAACACCACTTGAAAAAATACACCGAAAAATATCCAGACACAGTAAAATTTTTAAATGAAAATATATATGTCGATGACGTTATAGGAAGTCATGAAAATATTGATCAAGCCCTATCCACTAGTTTACAATGTATTGATATATTTGAAAATGCAAGTATGCATTTACACAAATGGCATACGAACTCTTTACCACTTAGTGAACAATGGAAAGAAAATGGCATAACTTCAGAAGTTAATTCTGAAGCTTTTGGAGAACAAAATCTCCCTTATAAAGTTTTAGGAATCGCTTGGAATAATTCCAAAGATTTACTTTATTTTGATGTTCGAGGTTTAGTTGATTTCGTTTCAAGAAGAATAGACACCAAAAGATTTATTCTACAAGTTTTAGGTAGGATTTTTGATCCACTTGGATTCCTAGGACCATTTACATTAAGACTAAAATGTGTAATTCAACAAATTTGGAATTTGGGTCTAGATTGGGATGACACCTTACCCGAAGATTTACGTATAGTTTGGAGTAGCTGGTGTAACGAACTCCCTCATTTGAAAAACTTTTCAGTACCCAGACACTATTTTTCTGACATCACCAATTGGCATGATTATGACCTACAATTACATATTTTTGCCGATTCGAGCATGAAGGCTTATGGTACGGTTGCTTATTTACGTGTACCAACAACCACCGAAAATGTTCGAACAGTTTTTGTTGCTTCGAAAAACAGGGTTGCTCCACTGAAAGCGCTTACCTTGCCAAGGCTTGAATTGATGGCCGCATTGTTGTCGGCCAAGCTAAGTAGTAACATTTTGAAAGCTTTAAAATTGAATGTACCGACTTATTACTGGACAGATTCAAAAATATCTTATTTTTGGATAAAAGGATCCCCTAAAAAGTTTAAACCCTTTGTCAGAAACAGAATTGAAGAGATCCATAAATTGACCTCACCTGATAACTGGTATCATTGTCCTGGTACTGCCAATTCAGCTGATATAGTTTCTCGAGGAACAAAAATCTCTAGGATAATCAATGATACAACTTGGTTACAGGGACCAGAATGGCTAAGTTTACCTCCTGAGTGTTGGCCAATATCAGAAAAAAAAGAAATCGCTTACTCAGATGAATTAGAATACAAAAAAAATCCTAACGATGTTTTTCAGAGCGAGTGCTTAGTCAAAAAACTCGAAAATCCCATAAACATTTCAAAATATAGTAATTTAGAGAAACTTTTGAGAATTACCGTTTGGGTAAAGAAATTCATTATGAAGCTGAAAAAATCAATTGAAGTGCAAGACGTAGTAATAACCGAAGAATTACTCGAAGCTGAAAATTTTTTGATACAATCTGAACAAAAACAATTTTATAAGGAAGAAATAGAATCTCTAAAAAATAGTAAATCAGTGGATAAGACGTCAAGACGTCATCCTTATCAAATTTCATTCCCTTTATTGACAAAAACGGGTTGATGAGGTTGGGCGGAAGGCTCCAATTTTCTAACCTGTCCGCAGAAGAAAAAACCCAATAATTCTCCCCAAACATTCTTGGTTAACTACTCTAATAGTTCGTCAAGAGCACGAGAAAATTATGCATGGAGGGACAGCCAGTACTTTGGCAAAAATTAGATCTCGTTTTTGGATACCTAAAGGTCGTCAGTTGGTCAAGAGTGTTATCAAGAATTGTATAATATGTAAAAAATATTTCTCCAAACCAGCAGACCAGATCACCGCACCATTACCAAAAGACAGAGCTAGTGAAGCACCGCCATTTTCAATCTGCGGTTTAGACTTCGCCGGTCCGATCTATACCAGAAATTTTAAAGAAATGCAAAAATCTTACATTGTCCTGTTTACTTGCGGTGTGACTAGAGCCATTCACCTGGAACTCGCGTCAGATATGACAACAAATTCCTTTTTGTTGGCATTCAGAAGATTCACAGATAGACGAGGAAATTCCAAAATTATTTATTCTGACAACGCAAAAACCTTCAAAAAGGCCAAAGGTGAAGTCGAAAATTTATACAACATACTGACAGACAAAGTATTTTTAAATTTTATTACAAAAGAGAGAATTATATGGAAGAATATTATAGAAAGAGCTGCATGGTGGGGAGGTTTCTATGAGCGACTAGTAAAGTCAGTCAAAGACTGTTTGAGAAAAGTAATTGGTAGAGCACTCTTAAGTTATGATGAATTAGCGACTCGGTTGACAGAAGTGGAAGCAGTTTTGAATACGCGACCATTGACGTATGTATATAGCGATAGCAATGAACCAGAACCTCTTACTCCAATGCACTTTTTAAATTTTGGAAAAGAACTTTCATTTCCTATTAATTTTTTTGAAATAATTGAAGATTGTTCGAAGAGATCAACACTCCTGAAAAGAAAAAAATATCAATCTTTACTATTGAAACAATTGTGGACCAAATGGAAGAAACAATATTTGATGGATTTGAAAACAGCCCATTCCTTGAAAAACCCTAATGCCCATACGCCACTGAAAGTGGGCGATATTGTTTTAATTCAAGATGACGCAAAAAATAAGTTTCTTTGGAAACTTGGTAAGATTCAGACTGTCATTCCTGGAAGAGATGGCAGTATTAGTTCATACGAAATAAAAACAGCGAGTATATATAATCATGATCTGTAAATAGTCATTAAATACATAAAGAAAAGATCCCAGAAAGCACCTCCTTCTTTGAGTTGATGTTCGACTGTCTTTGAAACTTTCTTCATGTATTTAATGACTATGTACAGATCATGATTATATACATATATACAGCAAGAATTATCAAACACTTGATCCGGTTTTTCGAAATAAGGGAGGCTTAGCCTCATCAACAAACTGTAAAATATTACAGCGATCATGCTTTTTAAAATCACAACATTGCTTCGTATCGTTCCAGCCACAACAAAACGCAATCGCATTCTAAAGTAGGATGCGCGCGCATCGCGCGTCCCTCGTTGCTATGGGAGCAGAGAAAAAGTTTCTCTTCAACTATGACGAGACGCAAGTTCTGGAAGTTTAAAGTAGATTTTTATTATTTTAAACCAAAAACAAATATATATAATTTGTAAGAGCCTTTCATTTTCAAACAATATTTTCATTAATCATACTCGATATACTCGTTACCATACAGCTAACACTATCTGAATTTATCTAAATATCTTTTTACATAACTTCACATATTTTCCAAATAATATTGTTCGAAAGATCTTTAAAAGCATTTCACTGCATGTGAGCGGTTTATAAACTGAACAAATTGTCACATGTTTGGGATACATTATGAGCCATATAACCTCAGCAAGGTTTGATAAGCAGGGTGTGATCACAATTGAAAATTTGTGGGAAAGACGAATTTGATGAGAGTTGATAAACATTACGCTTCCAAATTTAAAATAATTTTATTTGAAATGTTTTATACAACAAATAACTGCCATTCAAATTTCTTTTAAACTTTAATTGATATCAACTTTCATTTCTGATACGATAAACTTCGGTTTTCACGAACAACTGCAGCTTAGTTTTCTAGTCATTGCTGTCAAGTTATGAATGCATCATCGTGCAATTTATTGAAAACAAAAAGTTTTTTTTTTGCGTATTTAAACCTCATATCTCAGATTGCAATTTTTTTTCATAAGTTATAATAGCCACGAAATAAAAAATACACTTGCATATATTATACTTTTATTATATGCAGTATATTTTTGTATATTCTTGCATAAAAATGATTAAAAAACCACCAGGGAAAATTGAAGTTACTTTAACTTAATCACAGAAAATATTCTTGACTTTATAAAAATGAATGTGCATTTTCTTTGGTACATGTAACAAAAAATATTCGATTTTCTATACAATAAGAAAAAAATGGGATAGCATTTAGAGAAAATATTTCGCATGGCAGCTGTATATATTATGAAGAAAAATAACTTTTCCTTTGAAATATGTCTTTAGCAAAATATCAAATCAAAATCAGCAATAGTTGTCTTGCTCGTCCAATGTTCCACAATCCGTCCATAGAAGATATCGGCGGCAAAATCGCTTAAATAGTTCTAAAGTTGCTGAAGTATGTGTTTAATTATCTTTTAGAAGATTGGTTTACCTGTATTGTATGGTCCTACCTAAAACTGCAGCTGAGATATAGGAAAATAACTTAAAACATTCGACCTCCATGGAACCCATCTAATCCTAACCCCCCCCCCCTCCCATGCGATTGAATTCCTAAAATCGCTGAAATACGTGTTTAGCTGATTTTCAATCGCCTTCTTATGGTGCATTTTACGCTCCTACATTAAACTTTTGCTGAGGTATGACGAAACGGACTAAAACTTCCGACCCCCTATTTAGCACACTTAGTAGTTTTCATTTTTAAAATCACTAAAAATATTATAATATAAATAGTATTTAACTCTTTCTTTTGTAGATTTGTTTTGTTGAATTTTACGCTCCTACCTGAAACAGCTTTTGAGATATGGCGAAGTGACTTTAAACTTTCGACCGACTATTTAACCCCTTAGTGGATAAATTTTCAAAAATCCTTTCTTATTGCTAGCCTAGGTCAGAACAGCAATCTATTGTCCAAATTTCGAGATCCTCACTTTAGTCGTTTCGGCTCTGTGTTGGTGAGTCAGTCAGTCAGGGGTCCTCTAATTATTCAATTAGTATAGATAATAATTTTTTTTCTCTTTTTTATTAAAACTTTTTTTTTGTTATCTATATTGTATTTTTTGTTAGTATTAATTGAATGAAATCACAGTCTTTATTTTTGTGATTTTATAATAGTATTGCTTAAAATATAAGTCTAGCTATACTAAAGTCTTGAAAAATGAAATCTCAAAATACCACGTTAAACAGACAGACGATTCTAATTAAAAAGGGAATTGACACAAAAAAAGAACAGAAAAGAAAGTTCTTCATATGAAAAAGGTCTTCTTGTTGTTATAATTCAATGTATTTTTTCGTGAGTTGATGCAGGCATCTAAAAATGCATAAAATGACATATACGTATCGCAGACAAGGAAAGGGGATATCATCTCGATCATTTACGGATCTGTTTATATTAACAGTATATAATTTTAGCTCATTATGTATTATTAATTTTGAGAACGTATGGCCGCCTTCGTTATTTCTAAATTTTTGAGTACTAGTAAATTACAGTAAGTTCAGGATTAGAGATAACAGTAATAAAATGGCATTGTTCATCTATGTAATATTGATTTCTTTATTTATTTGATTTAGAACTTTTAAAGAATATTTATCTCTCCTTTTGGCAATTTTAGCTATTTTTTAGGCTATATCTATCTTTCTTCTTCCTTGTTGAGAACTAAAGCACATGTGTTGTTTGGTATAAGGAACCACCTTTAATTTTTGACAGTATACCGAAAAAATGATATGTGGATGTATAAAGAAACTAATGGTAGATAAGAATAAATTTCATTATACAAATACATTATAAAATTGAATATACAATCGCATAATAAGTCATAGAAATTAATAAATTACCCGAAGGTTTTCTAAAAATACTCTGATTTCTAAAAATACTCTGGTTTCTAAAAATACATTAATATGTTATTCTAATATATTCTAAAAATCTTTAAATATACCCACATAAAGTTCTTTTAAATCTTCAGATTTCCATCTCGTAGCATCTTGAATTTCAATATTGGAAGTTATTTTTTAAAGCCCCTTTAAGAGTAACTGCCGGTAATGAATGAGCTATAAAATTTCACCGAATTCTCAGATGATTAAAAAGATAATGCATTGCACTCACAACATGAAACAAAATGTAAGCGATCAATTTCGTGTAAATATAGCCACAATTTTGGAAAATTATTGAACATTTTTTGTAACCGATTGTTTATAAAATTTAAATTTTTAAGCGAACGCATTTAAAATTTATATATCTAAAAATATATTAAAAATGTTCACTTTTAAAATTTTTATGCTGTCTTTTCTTAATTCTCAATAATTGTCATCTTTAGACTTGAAGTTAAAATAACACTACAAATACTTTTTGCCCAATCTAAATGACATCATAATTGACAAAAATTTCTCTTTTCCTGAAACTGATACTTTTTTGGACTAGTAATTTAGGTTCACACATAGGATTATAAAACTACTAGTTATATTAGATAGGATTATAAAACTACTAGGATTATATAACTACACTTAAATTATCTGTTTAATTATCAATAAACAAAGTTCATGCGGTAACAAATTTAGGGGTTTTAAAGAAGTCTGTGCTATACAAATACTCAAAACATTTTATTGTAAAGCGAATACGTTAAATAATTATGAAAAGTTCTTTCTTTCTTGGACCCACTGTCTTTAAAACATTTTGCAAACTCACATGAAAGTAACATCTATTTTTGGAGGAAATAAGTATCAGTGATGTCTTTCATTGTTTTTCTTTTCAAAGCCAAAAACATTCACCTATGTAGAAGTTAAGTAAACATGCAAAAATAAAGTCAAACAGTTTATATTTTATGAGGAAAAGAAAGAGGTCCACATTTGCCTAACTCAGGTCTGAAGAGGTTGTAGTTCAATTTGTTTGTTTTTAAAGCTCTTAAAGACTCTCCTTGGGTTACTTAAATGCACATGTCCGATTTGAAGTTAGAAACGAAAACAGTCATATATTCCAAGGATCGTTAGCATAAAACAAAAACTATTATGTTCATCATATTACACAGTGAGCAAATAAAACAATAAAAACTCGTATTATTTGCCTAAAACTGGCTATTCAAATGTATTGGCATGTTTTAATATGTAATTTATAATTAATGTTTTAATATGTAATATTTTATAAAATAACCAAATAAATTTATCTTCTATCATTTTGGCAACAATTTCGTCTTCTGCATGTGACGCTTTCAGCTAGCGCCATCTGTCGCATTCTTTGCAAGCTATATTTTCTACCTTTCAGTTCATTTTGTGACCTTGTCCCCTTTCAGATACGTGTTTACTGTAGCTTATGACGCGGTTAATATTTTTAGCTCGAAACGCGTCCTATGTTTTATTTTATTTTATGATGATTTTTTAGAAAGCTTTATTATTTTAATCATCAGTATAACTAAAGACCCTTAAAGATTTATTATATTTTATTGTATATTTAAATTCATAGTAAAATAAAAATAAATTAGCAGCAGTACTAGAATAATTTTAATAAATTTTGTAACTCAATATTGAAATTTCTATTAACACTTTTAGAAGTACTGCAAATAAACCTAAATTTATTCGGATTTGTATGGTTCTTGGGGGTTAAAATAATAAAAGGCAAACAGTGATGAGTAGAAACATCAAAATTGTATGAAGACACATTATTGTTATTGTATTCTGGCTTAAACTCAAAAGACTCTTCAATGAAATACAAACTGAAGGAGAGCACTATTTATTCTAAGGTTCATTCGGAATACGTTTTAGATTTATTTATTTATTTATTTATTTTTAATCTGACTGTCTATCATGTTTTTATATAAATAATAGTTAGAAGATTTATTATTTCTTTCTCCAATTTTATCTATTTACTTTAAATTAAGGGCTATATAAAATGCAAGTTAAGTATTTCTTCTTTATTGTAACTCTGAAATTTAGTATATTTATGTATATATCTCAAAGTAAGCTTTATTTAAGCGTATGTATTTTTTATACGTGAAAATATTTAGTATGTGAAAGATTTAAAATAAGGAATGCGGTCCTATATGCAAAAAAAATATAATTCAATAAAATCTTATATTATTAATAGAAAGGTCATATTGAAGTATATAGCACAAACGTCATTGCTTTGAGTGAGATTCTTATATATAGTTCTTGAAAGAAGTGGACATTGGCTTAAAATGAAAAGGACTGCTCCGTGAAATATAATCTGAAAGACAGCATTATTTACTCTACAATGTTGCATTCCGAATACACTTATGTTAGTACTTTTAATTGCTTCGTCTCTTTTTTTACACTAATTTTTGCCATGGAAGTATTAAATTTAACAGTTTAGAATTTTTATGTTTGCGTCTTCCTGAAATTAGTAAATTTAAGTATTTTCTTAAACATCATATTCTGTCGTGTTTAGTTGTGTGTGTTATAATGTAAAAAAAAAAAAAAAAAAAAAAAAAAAAAAAAAAAAAAATGAAATATTTACATTTATGCTTTTTATCAACCAAAATTTAAATATATTTTTAACACAGTCATTTGCGCTATCTTTGGTATATTTAGTTGTATTCGTACAAGCAATTACGTTTTCAGGGTTCTTCATTGTGTTGCTGTACTATATATCTTATGAAATGTTTTCCAAATCATAGAAATCAATATAATACAGATTGCGAATTTATATGCACGATGCGCGAAAGTGGGCATATTAATGCGCATTTTATATAGAATTAAATATTATATGCACTCGTTGCCATAAATTTGGCGCAACAAGAAGTAATGGTCGGATAATAATGAAATTTGGCGAGTGGGAACTTTTCTGGGAGAAATGCTAATAATTAACATTACAATGTGATTCCGCATTATGTAGTGTCAATAGAGGGCGTTGAAGCTTTATCTCTGACGTATAAAAAGAGTACGAAGAGTACGCATTTTGCCTGTAGTTATTCTGTTGCACAGCTGTACTTTTTCATCAAATGTGCTTCTACACCGCCATCGAAAACAATACTATCAGCTGTCAGAGTTAGAGACAAGGAAAGAATCATTGGAATGCCGTTGCAAGGCACCTTGCTTGAGGACATTTGATATCGCGGCGTCCATTACCTGTGCTACCACCCGCTCACAGTCGCATCCGTTTGGAGTGGTGTCGCCCTACACGGAATTGCAACACAACCGAATTCAACAAGGTTGTCTTCAGCGACAAATCAATATTCCATTTGGGTAGTGATGACAACCATGTACGTGTGTGGAGGCGCCGTGGCGAGCGTCTAAATCATGCCTTTTGTTGACTGTGGCACACCGCTCCCACATTGGTGTAATGGTGTTGGGGACATAACATACGACACTAAGTCACCTGTAATATTTATCGAGTAAACATTGACAGCCCTGCGATACGTTCGGGTCACCCTTGAGCCACATGTGTTCCCACTTATGGCAGGGCTTCCGGAAGCCATTTTTCAACAGGATAATAACGCTCGGTCATACACATCAAGGGTGTCACAGGAGTGACTCCGCCATTTTACCACCTTATATTGGCTTGCCCGATATCCAGATTTGTCACACATCGATAATATTTTTGCTCACTTCGAGCTGCATGGTGGGCAACATTCGAGTTTGGCTGAACAGAAACTATGGAATTAGATGACGCAGGACACCATAGGAACATGTATTCATCAATGCACACCCATATCGCATTCTGTATTCAAGCTAGAGGTAGCCAAACAGGATATTGAATTGCCATTCATTTGTATTTATTTTATAATGTAATTATACTTTTGCGTTAATTTTGTAATGACATACGGAAATAAAAGTCGAAAATTTCATTCCATTTCGGCAGCTCTTTCTTGGTACGCCACTTTTAATGTGAATGAGTGTGTTATTATATGGTATATACATTTTTTCTCTATTTATTTATTTACTAGAAAGATAGCCCGTCAAAAATGACGGAAAATGAGATAGAAAGATACATAAACCTTCAAGACCTGAAGGTTTTGGTAGAAATTAAAAATCTTGGCTTTTAACCCAAATTAATAAGATCATATTTAATTGAAAAAAGATATTTTAATTTTTTTTCGATATCAGGTGACGTCAAGGGAGGATCCACACAATTGTTTGGTCTGCTTTAGTGCCAGAAAGAGGAAATTGTTTTTCCTTTTGCCTTAGGATCACCTACACAGTTGTGTAGGTCAGGTCTTAAAGGGATAAAAGACTTGTGCAAGAATATGAGTTTTCCTCTCTTGTTCCCCGGTAATAGATGAAAATAACACAATTTAAAAACAAAACGAATTTATGAAAAACTATGTAATAATGAATACAGAAAAAATGAAATTAAAATTTGTTCACAAAACTTCAGGATATACGATGTTTTTTGTAAAATCTCTTTTATTATTTAAAAGCCGACCTTGCTCTTCAGTATTCTACATAAATTTTTAACTACTCTTCCTCTTTACATCTTGAAATACTTACATATAGTTGTCCATGAGAAAAAAACCGCTTCTTTTAAATACAGGCCAACTGTAGAAAATGTTTGTCCTTGTGACTTATTTATCGTTATTGCAAATGACAGTATAACTGGAAATTGGCGGCGTTTAAGAATGAAAGGTAGAGAAGTTTCACTTGGTGTCAAATCAATTCTCGGTATGTGAACTCTATCATTTTGATTTGTTCCAGTTAAAATGAAAGCATCAATAAAATGGTTGTGGAGAGAGTGCACAATTAATCTGGTTCCACTGCATGATCCTTTTCTTGGATTCATGTTTCAGAGAAGTATGATGATACTTCCTTTTTTCAGAGTAAGCTTATGAGGACGCATCGCAGATGGAGTTTGTTCATGCAAGAACTCAGGTGAATAATTATTAACATTTTCTTGGTTGTCAGACACGACTGAATCTGCACTATAGTAAGTTCTTCCATCTTCAGGCAGAAAATTCAAAATTTTGTTATTTAATGATAAAGTATGTTTGTTTTTTGTTGTCAAAATTACTTTTTGTTCAAGTTGTTCAAAATCAGTATAGTTTATATGATCTCCATATACACTTGCAGTAATTGAATCTTTGCAAACCATTGATGGTGGAATTTCTATTGTACCTGCAGGTAAATTTGATATATCGGTATTTTTCCTTCACCAATTTTAAGCTGCCACTCATTAAAGGAATTTTGCCCTTCAGATCTCATATTTTCAGATAGTTTAAGTTGTATGAATTCTTGCTAAAGTGGGCTTGATTTCAAGCATGTTTCAATAATTTCTGTTCTGTTTCCTCTTATAACAACTGGTAATGTCTGGCGGAAGTCTCCACCTAATAACATAACCTTGCCTCCAAAAGGCATGTCATTCAACATTATTTCCCACAGTAAGACATCTATACAACGAAGAGCATGGCATGACATCATTGTCACTTCATCAATTATAATTAATTTTGTTTCACGTAATATTTGAGCTTCACTTGAAGACGTTCGAATGGCAGATTTGGAAGTTTCTAAAATCGGCACTGGTAATTTGAAGCCAGAATGAACAGTTTTGCCACCCTCTAATAAAATTGATGCAATTCCTGTTGTTGCATGTGGAAGTACTACTTGGCATTTACCTCTAACAAAATGTATGAGTGCGTTGTATATGTTTAACAAATATCTTTTACCAGATCCTCCAGGACCATCTAAGTAAAAGCAACGTCTCGTAACAGAATTACTTTCAAGAGCTGATTTTATTTGGTTGAAAGCTTCTAGTTGTAAGAAATTTAACGTTGCTATTTGTTCAGCAGCTACTTCAGCTTCATTAAAATAATCGAATTCTTCATTTTGAATTTCCTGCAGTATATCGGGTGTAGGAAGATTAAATGATGTACAGTTTAATCCATAAGATTCCAACATGCAATTAATATCTTGCAAAGCTCGGTTCTGAGCAGCTGATTAATTATAAGATCTTGAATAATCTTCGCTCATTGAATTTTTATATTTTTCCCACAAATTAGCTGCATTTGTTGGATTACAAAATATACAAATAAATGCAAAAGTTTGACGCATTTTTAATGGCATTGCAGTTAAAGTAGCCTCTTCTAAGCATTGATCCCTTTCATTATCTTCAGCAAGAAGACAACGTGCACATACAGCTTCTTGAAATGAGTTGCACAGATCTCCATCAAATGTTCGTAAATCTTCAAAGCATGTAGCACCAGGAACATAAAAGAGAAGTAACCGAAGGCAGAAACGTTCAATATCTTTTGGATTAACATAATATAATCTTGTAACAATTTTATCGCTCCCTCTTTGTCGATTTTTCCAAGCATTTCTCTCGTATACATAATGATATGGTATAGCAACAAAAAGATATTGTTTTGCTTCATTATCTGTTCTATTCAACTTGAAGATATTGTTTTGCTTCATTATCTGTTCTATTCAACTTGAACCAAGCAGTCAGCATCGTTTCGCGGTTGGCAGCTTGTTCCAGAGCAACATTTTCACCACCACCATGAAAATAAACCTGTTGTCTTAAAGGAAAATGAATGGCAAGACGAATTATTGCATGAGAATGATCATGCATTTCATTTTCCAATAACTGCCACATTGCCTCTGGTGCACTCACATATCGAGAATCAACATGTGACGACAGTTCATCATACAAAAAATCGTTACTTTCATTATTTCCAGCATGAACTACTACATTTGCTGCATCATAACCTTTGTATATGTACTTGTAAATGTATTTAATAGATTTGATGGACATGCGGGCTTCAATATTGATGTGCGCGTCATATTTTAGCAGTAAATATGCATTATATGGTACGATGAAGCGATTACCTATCTGTTTGCCGCGAACTATAGCAGTTGGGCCTTGTCGTCTTTGATAGAGTGGATAACCATTCGGATTGACTTTAGTTGTTTCTTGAAACTCTTTTGAAAAATCTTTTGTGCATTTATTACCATCCATGCATGGAGAATTCGGATTCAAAGTTCCGCATGGCCCGTGGACCATAGTACGAAGAACAATTTCTGATAAGTGTCAGGATCTGGTAACTCCGGAGAAATACAACGGTCAACTTGAGCAGAATTGCGAAATTTATAGGGCTCTGCTAGAATTAAAAGAACATGAGCATGTGGAAGACCTCTTTTTTGAAATTCAATAGTATATACAAAGGCCACAGCTTTACCAAATAGTTCAGCATTTGTTATATCATTCATTAATGCTGATAGTTTGATTTTAAACACTCTCGCTACTAAATCAGGTCTGTCTGATGACGTTTGTCCGGGCAGTAGATTTTTGACTATTTCTGGCCATTGTGGATTGCACGTGAATGTACAAAACACATCTGGTTGTCCAAACTTGGTAACAATGGACATACCATCATTGTATCTCTCTCTCATATTTCTAGGAGACCCTTGAAATGAAGAAGGTAGAATTATGGTTTTTCCAGCAGTAACACATGCATAAGCGGCTCCTTGGGCTACAAAGTCCCTGAGACCAGAATAATCTTCTGCATGAATTTTTTTTGCTTCTGTCTTATGAAATTTAGATTATTAGCTTTCACTGTTAAGTGAGAGTCTATTATCCACTGTTGAGCAAGTTTTCCACAATGCAATATTGGATTAAACTCATTATCACGAATCGCTGTTTGAGCAACTTTGAACTGAAGCATTGATATATTACTTCGAACACTAGGTGAAATTCCTGGATGAGGTGATAGTGATAAATTTGTTGTCCAGCCAGGCTCTCCGTTTGAGTAGAATATAGGATAAGTCATTGGATCTAAATTAGGACTTAAAATATTCAAGTTTAAAAAGATTGGTCTTATTTGTTGGATAAATTCTGATATCGCGTTGAAAGGGTAGTTCACCATCGTCATTTAGAAAAACCATAGCTACTTCGTTTGATGTCGGCAAATTATATCGTCTATTGTCTGAATGGCGATCTCGACGCAATACCATATTAACTCTTGGCATTTGTAAATTGTATCTCTGTGCATGTTGTTGCTGCTCAGTCTCCACCTCACTCAATTTTTTGAAAACTTGAGCATAAGGATTTTGCCGCATAAGCAAATCAAGTTCACGCAAAACATTTGGTAAACAGATGTCATTTTCGGGAATATTAAGACGCTCTTTGACAGCTTGTGTTGTATCCAAAACATACAGTTGAGCAAATTTTCTTTGTTGGCCATTAGAAGGATGCAAGTGGGAAGTTCGGCGATAAATTTGGCCTTGAACTATAAAACAATAAGGGCCGTGTCACGGAGCATTTCTAGCAAGTTTAGCACCCACAGAAGCAAATGAAATGGCACTATTGTATAAGCGAATATTTTCTTTGAAATTACGATAATTAAGAGCATTTGAATTGCTCATCAAGTCTTGGAGGTGTGGTGGAAACCAATGACGTTGTGGAAGCCTAACTTTACCTTTATGGCAACAACTGTTAAAGTTTCCATCGCTGGGTTTCTCAGCTTGAAAATGGCGCACTTTGCAAAATTGGAAGAGAATGCTTAATTGCCCACACGTATGAGGCTCAATAACTTGAGACTGAAGGCTTCAGAAATTAATTGTTGCTGATTTTCGTAGTAGTTTTGTCGTTAATGACGTTCAGCATCATGACTACGTCTGATTAACCTTTGTTCTTCATTTTCACTTGAACGCTGTGTAGAAGTACGCAAAGAGTTATGAGATAGTCTCACAGATCAATCACTATGGCTTTCATTAGCTCTTTGATTTGAATGCCGTTAACTATTTTCTTCTCGGATAAATTTAATGTTTCTTGAGACTGCCGAGCCAGCCATCGGACTCTACGTTCTCTGTTTGAACGACGTTTACGTTCGGATGCAGCTTCATTCATTTCAAATGAAAAATACAATAAATTGTTGAACAAAATATTCTATATTACATTTCTACTTCATTATTCTTTTTTCACTCAAAAAAACAAACAAAATAAACGTAAAAAAGGTACTTTTCGGTTAGCCGGGCGCCAGTGTTATATTTACATACATATATACATAGATATCCACATATTTGCACATATATATATATACATATGTATGTATATATTTATGCGTGTGTGTACATATATATATTTGCATATATGTGCATATATATGTATATATGAATGTAAATATAACACTGGCGCCCGGCTAACCGAAAAGTACAGTAAAAAAAAAAAAAAAAAACAGTTGCCATTATCGTACACATTATTTCAATTTAACACGCACATTTAATTTTATTATAAAACACCAAGTTTTCATTCAAAGCAAAAATTTGCAGGTTACCACGCCAGGCAAAAAATCGCCCTTTTGGTGCTAAAAAGAAACCCCTGTGTGTCTGTGACATCTGTACCTATTTTTATTTAATATACATTTAATGCAATCCTAACATCAGTTCACTTTTTCTCATGCAGGCTATTTTGTGGCGCTGGATAGATATTCAATGCGTGATTTTTTGCCAAACTATTCCCCAAATTATGCAAATCGACATAATTTTTATTTTAAATAACGAAAGAACAAATAAATTAGAAAAACATTAATAAAAATACAAATAAAAAGCTGAAGCAAAAATAACTTGATCACGTAACAAACACGTGCATCGCGTTTAATGTCAAGTGAATGTGACATTTACGATCATCCATTATTAGCATCCATCTTATAATTTGGCGATAGTTTTTTGGTCAACGGGATAATCAAGTAGTACCGCAAAATTAAACACAGTTTCTGAAATGGTTTTAACGATAGCGCAAAACATTAAACTTTTCCAATTTTGAATATTATAGACGGGATTTCAAATAGAAGAAATTATATATTGGATTTTTGTGTACTACTTAGTTATCCCATCAACCAATTTCGACAAATTATATAAATCGCCAAGCCACTCGCCAAGTTATACAAATTGACATAATTTTTATTTTAAATAACGAAAGAACAGATAAAGTTACTTCTTAGTTATCCCGTCGAGCAAGTTACTGTCGCCAAATTGTAAGATTAAATGCCAATAATGGTTGCCATTAATTAATTAATTGTAAGATTAAATGCTAATAATGGCCAATAAAACCATTAATTCGACGTTTTATTCGTATTTTTATTAATGTTTTACTAATTTATTTGTTCTATCGTTATTTAAAATAAAAATTGTCATGTGTATAATTTGGCGAGTGGTTTTGGCGATTTATATAATTTGGCGAAATCGGTCGACGGGATAACTAAGAAGTACCCAAATAAATTAGTGTAACATTAATAAAAATATAAATAAAACGTCGAAATAAAAATCACTTGATGACGTAAACACGTGTAACTTGCTTAAAGTCAAGTGAATGTGACATTTACGATCAACCAGTATTGGCATTTAATCTTATAGTTTGACGACAGATTTTTGGTCGACGAGATAACTATGTAGTACCGATTTTTGTAAGTTGAACGAAGCCTAACATTGCCGCGATCAATGAGGCAGCCCAATCGGAATTGTGAGAGACACACACAGACTTGGATTTTATATAAATAGATTTAAAATTTAATATTTAAACTTTTCGCTCTCACCGCCTTGCATATATTACAAACTATGGTGCAGATAGTGCAAAATAGGAGAGAATTTGGTACTTTTCCACTATAGGGCCCTTGGCGGTTTTTTAAAAAACTTGATGGAATTCAGGCATCAGAAAGTAAGATTTGTTGCCAAATGTTAAAAGCAGCTATGAAAACAAACTTGATGAATTTTTTTGTTTGTTTCTGTAAATTGGTTTATATTTTAATTAAATGTATATATTATTGTTGTTGTTTATACACAAATAACTTCTGTTTCTGAATAAAATTAGACAAATGTCTTCTTTATGTCAAATACATTGTATAAATATTGGGAAAAAAAATCCGCGTGCATATGAAATAAAATAGTGAATAGGTTGCCAGAAAATATGTTGCCAAATTTCCTTCTTCTTCAAGGCAGATTTCGTTATTTCGCCAAGTCCCCTATGCCGGAAAACTACGGACAATTTAATTTATTTATCCTTATATGTAAAGCCCATTAAAATCGGGCAGTTAGGAGCTCAGATAGTACAGCGCGTCATATTTTATTTGTAGCATAGGGATGACGATGTAAAGACGGATATTTTCGTATATTACACTTTAAATTCTCACCCATATATTTAAAAAAAAAACCCTTAGAAGCCGGAGTTTAAATTAAATTGAGGTGACCTCGTATGGAATATTAATGGTTTTAAATGGGAATTTCGCGAAATTAGCTAGCTATCGTCACGTTGAATTCATATATGACAACTTATTTTTGACGCCAAATTTGGCGATATTTCATAAAATGTGGCGATAATCCGGCAAGTTGTTCAACATTTGGCGCTACTGTGGTAACTCTACATTAGTATTTTTCAACAATTATTCCTTACAATGAGGCGGTCCTACCGGAATCGTGAGGGACACACAGAGACTTGGATTTTATATAAATAGATAGATGACCATCTTTACTTTTACGAACTCAAAATTAGATTGTTTCTACACCTGGTATCTTAGCTTTTTTATCACTATGCATTCTATTTTAAAATATCCTATTTTTCTTATAAGCTTTGTTTTTAAATTAATAGGGACACGTATCAGGATTTCTGGTACAAATTTCAGCTTTATTACAAATTTTCTTCTATGTGCTATTACAGAGCTCCATTAAATTTGTTGATTTGCTGACGTTATTAAACGCAATACGGTTTTCTTTGTGTGTGTGTCTGAGTATTTTTATGGGCTCACGGAAAACAACAGGGAAAACAAAGGAAAAATGCAAAATATTATTTGTATTTTCACCTTCTTATTGATATTTCAAGCAGTCATCATCGATCTCCGAAATTTTTTACTTTATGTTAGTTCGACTGAAATTACATTAATAAGCAGAAATTCCAGAATTATGGAGAAAGTATAAAATTATGGATAATTATATTGGAAGTACTTACAAGAATTTAATATGCTGCTGTTAATTTTTTTTTCTATGAGATTGAGAGTAATTCTGTCCAACTTTTAAGATCCTTCTACCAGAGTAAAGAACTACAGTTTTATTCGCGACTCGAGAAAAATTATTTTCAGTTATCTATGCCTTTCAACTCTGCCCATGATTTAATGTTAGTTTAGATGCGAAATTTACATTTCCTTTAAGCAAAATGCAAATAGCAAAAACTTACGACTTCAACATATAATTCAGGACAACGAGTTAAAATCTTCAACTTTGATAATACAGCTTTCTTCAAGTAAAATGGCATTAGGTTAAAAAAAAGTACTTTCAGAAATTAACCACTTAAAATATCAAACACATACATACCGGATCTATTATTATGTTATTATACAGGAATATACTTTTTTATATAGAATTTCTTTTCTAGATAAGTGACGGTATATAGGTAATTTAGCATCAGTACCTACAAATTATAAATAAATAAAAATATACATACCGGATCTATTATTAAGTTATATACATGAATATACTTTCTTATATGGAATTTCTTTTCTAGATAAGTGACGGTAAATAGGTAATCTTGCATTATAGTCCAGGCAAATTAAAGTAAATACACCTTCAACCCGGGCAAAATTGCAATAGAAGTTCTGTTAACTGATTTTTAATCCGTAACCATTACTGAGAAATATAACAAAAATCAGACAAAATCCGATCACGGGAGCACCCTTAAAAACGGATTTAAAAACGGACTGAATCATATACCGGTTTGCGTTGTTGTACTGTTGTAGAGCTTTTAGTTGAGACGGAAGACGACAGAGGGCAGCACTAAACAATTTGGACTGTAAATACTCATTTTTTATCGAACAACTAACAACCAATAATGCTTTTGGGACAAGATAAAGTAAAGTATCTATAACTCATTCTAAACTGTATTACTACTAGACCGATCTCCTAACAGTCATCCGGAAAGCGGTGAGTTTTTCAAGCTCCGGCGATGAGGAGATATATCTTCGGCCTCAGGCAAGCCCTATACTATATTTTATTTCTACATATTAAGTCTTCCTGAACATTTTAAGCCCTACCGCATCAAAATTGGTCCAGTGGTTCGCGAGATATAGTTCTTTTAAATTTCTCTACTTTCTGTTAATCTCGTCCCTCTATCTCATGTCTACGCAATTGCAACGGGTTCCCAATCGATTCCAGTGCTCATAAATGCTAGTTGTGCATAATTTTTCCTAGGCATCTGAACATTTTTAATAATATGCTTTAGGGAATTTTTCAGGACAAATATCAGTATTTTTTAATAGAAGAATAAATCTAGCTTAAACGCACGAAATTTCGCCTTATTTAAGCATTAATTTTCTATAAGAAAATACTGGTACCGAAAAATTTCCTGGCTGTAAAATTTCAGGACACGTACGACCTCTGCATTTATGGACATTTCATCACCAATTTACTTTGTTAAGGAGACTTTAAGCAAAGATATCGATATTTTTTATACATGCTGTGCTGTGATTGTGATCTGACCAGAGTAGTTTGTCATGTCAGTGTTTTTCAAGATTATATTTATGGTGTTACATGATTATTTAACCGTGCATTACTGCATTATTTGTGTAATCTGAAGCTTATACAACACTAGTGAGTGAGTTTTAGATTATTTTTATAAATTTTAGTATTTTAATGAGCCTCTGAAAAGTACATGCTTTACCATTGGCGGCCATTTAATAAGCATCTCTGTGGAGATTATTGTAATGTTAACCTTTTTTAATTAATCTATAACCTCGAACATACGTAATAAATGCTATAAACAGCTCCATACTGTGCTTTTTATTAACGTAAGTGTATATACTTTGCTCTACCGCCGGTTTCAATTCAAAATATCAATTTTAAGTGTACTAAATGATGTTTTGAAAATAGTTAAAAATTGTGTTCTATGCTAACTTTTAGCTTCTAACTCCCATAGGCATAACATTGGAAGTGTGTAACTTTTATAAAATTATCAAAAATATTTATAAGGTACAGCAGACAGAAGAGGAGCAGCAATGACATTTAAAAAGTGGTCGATGTACTGGAACACATATCGCCATTTCATTCTGATTCTACTCTACGCAAAATTGTTACATGCGTAACAGCTAAAAAAGAAGTTAATGTTCATGAGTTGCACTTATTTGGTACGATCATCATTAGGGTGTTTCAAAAGTAATGGTTCCGAAAAAAAATTTTCATTTTGATATTGCATACCCTTTTATTTTATGAGGTTTGATGATAAAGCTTATTTGTAACATTTTTAGAAACTAGGAAAAAGTTAAGTGAACTCTCAAAGCCGTCGAGCTTTTAAAAAATTGGCAGTTTTTTCGAAAATCTCCAAATTGACATCCATTTTTTCAAAAGCAATAAACAAAACAATTTTTACAGTAGGTTGAAGTTTGAATTTAATATTCTTGATCTCTTAAGGTAAGTTTTTTTTAAGTGTTTCTTCAATGGCCAAGGAATGAATTGCTGATGATATTCTACTGTGTGATAGAGGAGCTGACCTTGATCCTCATCTTAAACGAGTACATTATTTAATTCAGTGTATAATAACGCGTGCATACTGGCATAGCACGTTTGGCACAATCATTTACTACTAATAAAGAATATTTTTCTTTCTTTGACAATATTATAATCGTTTATCTACAAATGAATCAACATCGTTTTTTAGAAATGAACTGACAAATTTTAGGACTGTAAAAAGATTGATTGCTTGGCTGCAAAATCTCGTAGCATTTAACCAAGTTTCTTCTTAGGTTTTCTGAAACTGAAACAATTGCCTTTTTCTCTTCAATTTATATAGGATCTGAAAAGAGTGATAACCCAATCATGTTCTCACTTAGGTACCAAAGTTTTCTTTTATGTTTTATCAAGAACTTTTTTGCCAGTCCATTGTATATATTTTTTAAATAATTCCAGAGATTTAAGAGAATTAAATCATTCTAAGGTGCACTACAGCTTAAAGGTACAGAGGACCACGCTTTTAAATTGTCGCGATAAACAGGTGCGTTTTAGTACACATACCTCATATTTCATGAAATTGAATTGCTCACGAAAGCGAAATTTTTTAATGGAAGAAATTCTTTTTGTTATCCACCGCATACGATGGTATGCACCAGAAGGGCTGAATGTAACTTTGCTTTTGCCTTTAAGAAATTGTGATGTGATTTCACAAAAAGTAGTAAGGGTAAGTTTTATGCCAGGGACTGCACTAAAATTCTAAAGCATTTGCTGGGTTTCCCTGGGTGGCCGTCCCGGGATAGTTTTATGAACACATGAACACATCATCACAAGTTTGAATATTTCTGTGACTGTTTGTAAAGGAAAGCTAGAATGACACTTCTGTTTAGTTGTAGCTAGTGTTTTTCATCTTCATTTAAAACACAACCATCAGTATCCTTATCAATTGCTGCATAGGTGGCAATATTTATCGTGGCCAGTAATCTTTAATTCTACCCAAAATAGCGATTTGAGGTCCTTATAACGGCTTTCCCGTTATATATTCATTATTCCTCCTCTCCCCTCAAAAGTCAACTTTTAACCTTACTGGTTTATCATAAATTGTCATTATTCTCCCCCCCCCCCCTTCAAATAAAATATTTAGTTTAAATTTGACATTTTATACTTAACTTCCTTTTTCTTTATTCATTCTCTCCTCCCCCCCCCCTCTCACTACTGTAAGTTTCACTTTTACTTTTTAAAGTTCTTTTTAAATGCAGACATCATTTATCTCGGCTCCTTTTTCTGTCCTTCAAGTTCACACGGATAGAAAAAGATCTTAACCGCAGCATTTTTTCCGTTGAAATAAAATAAAAGAATAAAATACAAGTGAATGTCTTTTTTGCTTCGTAGCCGACGATACGTAATGCATATTTTCCCAGCCTCTGGGCTTGCATTAGTATTCAATTCTGACCCTTGTACTTTGTCGGATACTAACCATATGCCCTTGCTGACTAATCTTCAGCTGTCGTTATATCTGTAACGTGCATTTAATGTCACGTGTTTCCTATTTCTTTAAGCCACTCTCTCTGACCGCAGGAATTTATTTCTAGTAAACCTAAAGAGCCCGCCATGGCATAGCTTTTAACTCAATGTAAAACTTCTTGATTGTTTTGTCTACCCAATTTGTTTTTCGACAAATATATTACATATGGTTAAATAATGTTCGCCAATCTGTAAGTATTTGTAACAAAATCTCTCTCACTTTTGCTCCTGACCTCGAGCCATGTAAACCAAAATCAAGCCCCGCTGTGGGCGTCTGCCAGTTCGGCAGTTATTGAAACTCTCTCCTCGTTCCTCTATACTGTTCACGGCTCTCCATTAAAAGGTATTTCATAATAAAGATGCAAGTCCTCTAAACTTTTGTGTTGGAGTTTTTCTTACCCATATTGTGAACCTGGGTATACGAATTCACCGTCACAGTCCTGATTCCTGGTGAAGTGAAAATAAGTCAAATACAGCAGAAGCTATGATTATAAGGTTATGATGCTTCTTATGTTCGCGCTGTACAAACATTTTATCCTCATGAAACGTAATCATTTTCTGCACTTCTAGTTGATCATGAAGATGTTTTATTTTGATATTGCATACCCTCTTATTTTATGAGGTTTAATGATATAAGCATATTTGTAAAATTCTAGAAACTAGGAAAAAGTTAAGTAACATCTCAAACCTGTCAAACTTTAAAAAACTTATTCATTTCGAAAATCTACAAATTGATGTGCATTTTTTCTAAAGCAATAAACAAAATAATTTTTAAAGTATGTTGAAGCTTGAATTTTACATCATGTACAAACGATGTAATGTTTGACCAGTAGTTGGTAATAATTGGTTATAAAGTTCTTTATGAAAAATGGAAATCAGGTGTGAAGACCACATTATTACTTTTGGTTTTTCTATTGCAGATATGTCACTCGTCTTCTTTGACAAAACAAATTGCTTAAATTTGCATTTGATACAACAATTTCATCAATTTTCACAGTAATCGTGAGGAAACATGTTATAAAAAAAGTATTAAAAATTGAACTGGAACATCATAATTCAGATTTCAGAACTTGTAACCAACCAACATGAAATAAGCTCATTTCTCTAAAAATACTAGACATTTCTCTTTACTGCGTTTTTGAAAATTTTCTTCTTCTTTTCACTTTAAGTGATTTATAATAAAGGTTTTAATAAACTATATATTTCTACTATGTGCAATTGCAACGTCATTAAAATAACGCTTATTGTAAGGAAATACTAGATACCACACTTCACTTCCATTTTTGCACTTTTTATTCTTCACTTTATGCGATTTATAATAAATATTTTAAAAAACTATATTTCCATTACGTACTGTGTGGTGTCATAGATAGAGGAAATTATGAGGAAAATTAATGCGTTATTGCAATTATGTCCATGGTATAATGACAAGCTTAAAGAATACAATTATAAAATCTTTAAGCTTCTTGAGAGGTCAGTTGTTATTAAAATAAAAACTTCAAATTTTTACAATGTGTTTATCTCATCATTTCTCATAATTTAAGCCCCTATGCATGTCACGTTTCAATTTTTTTGGAACACCCTAATCATCATCTCCAAAATGATAGGGAAGAATATATTTAGGTATTCGGCTAAAATGTCAAAGAAAGTGAAAACTCTAGGATCTGCTGCCGCCATCTGTAGTTATAACGAAGACTTAGATATACAAATAGATCTAGCGCTCCTCTTCCAAAGAATGATGATTGCTGGCACTTGTGGTGAAATGAATCTCTTGATGTCATGCGTTATGAAACGTGTACGTATCCTGCAGCATTATTTGAATCACCAAGTATGATGAGGAATTCAGACAAATCTCAGTTAGCGCAAGCACTAGTCAAACACATTAAAAATTTGCACAATGAAAACTATGACAACGTGGAAAGTACAGACAGGTACATATTGGATGGAGGATCTTTCTTGCATCGCATTTCCTGGTGTAAAAAATGATACATATGAAAACATTGCTATGCCTTACGCTGATTTTATTGTTAAACAATATGGAAAACCTATCATGGTTTTTGATAATTACATTGGGTATCGAACGATCAATGATATGGCTCACAGATGGCGCTACAAAAAAAAAAGAGTAGAGATAATAATTTCAGCCTGATACATGAAATTTATTGGAAAAAAGGAAGAGTTTCTGGACAATTAAAAAACAAGCAAGCAATGACTTCCCTCATAGGCGAATTTCTTAAGAAACAAGGCTGTACTGTTCACAACGCAGATGAGGATGCCAATATAGACATTGTTCGTGCTGCAGTCTCATCTTCAGAACATGCACATGCACATACCACTGTAATAGGTGTAGATACCGACTTGCTGATCCTCCTTCTTTAGCAGGCAAAAGATAAGGGCTTCAAGCTATACTATCGCAGTGACATAAGACGAGGATCAGGTTCCAAACCAGTCTATCATATCCTCAACATGCAGTCTCTGTTAGGTCTTGAAAATTGCAACTTCCTTCTGTTTCTGCATTCTTTCACGGGCTGCGATACAACATCCAGAATTTTTTCGATTGGGAAATCCTCATTATTTCTCAAACAGATGAACAAGACAGAGCTCCGTTCTATTGCAAAAATATTTTGATCAAATTCAAGCCTACATTCAGATATGGCTGAGGCTGGAAGAAAAGCAATGCTTCTGTTTTATGAACTCAAGTCACTGGATTCTATAGACAAACTACGTCACCAAATGTTGGTAGGGAAAGTAACTACAGTAAAATCATTTATTACACCTGAACGTTTGCCTCCGACCGATTCTTCTACAAAATATCATAGCTACCACACTTACTTACAAATAAATATCGGACGAAAGAACCAAGCCAGCAGAATGGGGCTGGTATGTAAAAAAACGCTCGTACTACCCAATACTCTGCGAGTGACTACCAGCTACAGATTATTTACTTAATATGATTCCATGTTCTTGAAAGACAAACTGTGCTGCTTTACGATGCGGATGCAAGCGTAATTGATTGCCCTGTTCTACAGCTTCTGCGGTGTGCCAAGTTGATGGATGTAACAAGAACTACCTAACTTCTAACTATAAATATGATGAGAAATATTGATACGTTTTTTTCTTCACCGGAACATTTCTGTAAAAATGAACTTAAGCAGTAATTTGTCAGAAATAGTAGACTTTTGTGTACTGTTTATCGTTTTTGACTATACTTTAAAGTTAAATTGTGAAAATAAAGCGATATATTTCCGTAAGCGATATATTTTTTGCCTTAGTTCCAGAAAAATCCCCTCCGCCATTTTGAAATCCGTATATAGGGGTGTTCCCGTGCTCAGATTTTGTTTGATTTTTAGTAGGCTATCAAACAGTAGTTCCTGATTAAAAAATTCTGTAAAAAGCTTCTATTACAATTTTGCCCATGTTCAATCACAAAATGCCTTTCCTATTAGTACCTACAAATTACAAGTATATAAAAATACATATTGCTAACAAAAACGTTTTGAAAGAAATCTTATTTTCTAGTGTGAGATTCAAACATGATACTTTAACAGTTTTAGGATGTTAGCTTCAACTAAAAGGCGCCATTTATAGAATATGTAAAGTAGAGAATTACTTATTCACGGCGAATGATTTAATTTTTTCCTAGTATATACAATACACTCATGTTTGTGAAAATTGTGACGCCATGAAGGAATCGACAGAATTAAATTAAAGTTAATACTAAACAGACTGTTGTTGGTACAAACAAATGTTTACATTTTCAAAGCAAAAAAATAATATTAAGTGTACGATATCAGTATTTTGTGTAGCCACCACGCGCTGCAACAAGTGCTGCTAGAACGACGTGGTATTGAGTAAAACAGAATTTGAATGTCTGCCTGGGGAAGAGCATTCCATATTTTTTATATGCGTTCGAAACGCTCATCTATAGAAGCTATAGGAGGAATATAACAAGCGACACGCTGATCAACGAAATCCCCCACATGATCAATGGGCGACATATCCGGCGAATACGAAGGTGACGGAAGAAGTTGTGTGTGTTCTGGTGGCAAGAAGTCCTTTGCAACATGTGGGAGGCGATATCCTGTTGAAAGATAGCTCCAAGAATGTCTTGAAGGAAAGGAACGACTTCGGACTCCAACACGTCACTGATGTACCTGTTGCTGTTCCGATTAGTCACAAATAGTAGCAACTGCGATCGTCCATGATGCGCAATTGCATCCCAGACCATAACAGCCGGTGTTTGTCCACTATGACGTTCGATAATGCACTCCGGAAGGTAGCGTTAATCGGCATAGTCGGCACACCAATGTCGTCATGATGGTACCACAAATTAAAGCGGAATTCGTCAGATAAAACAACTTGTTGTCAATCTGCATGCAAGTCTCTATGTTCATGAGCACATTCCAGACGTAGATGGTTTTGCGGGAGGGGGATCCTGTATAAAGGAGGTTTTGCACACAGTCCACGGTGCAACAGACGTCGACGAATTGACGATGCAGACAGTGATACACCTGTAGGAGTTGCCAATGTGCTAACAACAGTCTAAATCATGTTGTACGTTCCATCAGCGCCATGTGTACAAAGTTTGTGGACCATCATTGCGCGTTGACCTCACCGCTCGGCATCCACTCTCAGATTTCCGAGTTTTCTGATCCTCGTCGGTCCAATGCTTCCAAAATCACATTAAACTGCTGCTGTTACGCTGCACATGAGCTGCCATTTCACGATGGGAAAATCTTTCTTCACGAAGGCCAATGATTCCCGCCCATTCAAACTCCGTGAGTTGTTGAATTGCTTCCCTCTTTCGCAGAAGAGAAATAACCATAGACAAATCTCAATGTATCGCTAAAACCCTATATTTATACAGTTTCAGCAGCATTCCAAAAGACGCTGCTCAGCCCACGCATGCTTGGTACTCTAAAATGGAAATCATTCGCATAACACACTATACTATACAATCTCTGAAATTTTCAGCTCAATCGCGTCATACCTTCATGGTGTTACAATTTTCACAAACATGAGTGTATTTTATCACGTGGATATGTATATTTCCTCTTTGTGGATATGTATATTTCCCATGGTTGCATAAAAACTAGTTTTTGGAGATTTTTATTTCTATATTTCAGATATTCAGTATGTTTTTGTACAAGTTTTGACATATTATTGACCTGACGTGTTGCCAGTTTAACGTGTTTTTCATTCGAAATATCTACTCGAAATTCCCAAAAGTTTATTTTAGCTTTTCTTAATGCGAGACATTACGCTATTAAATATAGCAAAGATTAGTACTTAAGAATAATGGTAAGTATTTCGAATATAAGACGCGCTAAATTCGTGACATGTACACTTGCGCCGCGGCTCAAAAATGTGTTAAATAATAGTTTTACTCGCAGGCAGAAATAGAGAAATAAAGAATCAACAAAATATAGTACTGACAATAAGTATGAATACTAAAAAATGTAATTATATTATTAATTAGACTAATATTACAGATTACTCATCGAAACTAATGAAACGATAGAAACAAATAGAAAATCACATTTTCTTGAATGTGATTTATTCAGATTCACGTCATTTCTAGAATAATTGAATGTTGCCTTCGACTCAAGAGTCTCTTCAATGAAGTATAATCTCAGGGAAAGCATTATTTATCCCAAGACGTTTCGTTCGGAGTACAATCTTTGTTACTACGTTTTCGTTTTTGAACGTTTGTTATGCTGTTGTTAAAGGTTCTTATTTCAGATTTCATTTTTTATGCTTTTCTGCAATTGAGTTCATTTATATATATATAAATAGAAATTAATTCTGGCAAGCGAATATCCGGAGAAACATTCGATATTGTATATTATTGTTATTATTCACAAAATATGTCCTCTACGCTTCTGAGTATTAATTCAGTATAATTAATTATTACTGAATTATATCTTCTCCCATTTGACTTTAGAAAAAGATTTTCATTTTTTTTGCATTCGTTCGAATCTTAGACTTCGAAACATATTATTCTGATATCGACATTTTAATGATGTTCGATTACCTTTAATAAAATTATACATTTAGCTGGAATTAGAAATTTATTTACATGGCAAATTGAAAGTTATAGCAAATTGTAAATTAAATTATTGACACGAGAGTAGTCGCGTCTTTTTTCAGAACGTTGTTAATCGCTCATGGTCCTTTTTCCGCCGGTTTCCAGCATATAAAAAAGGGAAAAAAGAGATATTTTTTTCTTAATATTCTAATGTTACATTTCAATGAAGTTATAAATTTGAAATTTACTTAAATTATACATTATATTAATGACATTTGGAATAGTGGGGAAAAGTATAAATGAATTAACATTTGTGTTTGTTTCGAAGAATTTTCCACCAATTTCAACTTTGCTTGCAAAAATGCACCTGAAGAAAAAACTGAAGTTTCTTGTTACTTCATTATGGTGGTGAAGAAACATTTAAAGTGAGCTATATGATAGTTCTTCATTGTATTTGTTAGGGGGTGTGAGTTAAGAGAATTTAATTTATATGGGCGGAAAAAGACCGGCACCCGAATACTCCCGTGTTAATAGAAACTAATGTACAAAAAGAAAAATAATCCAATATTCTTGCTTGAGATTCTTACATGTTGTTCTATAAATTTTCGGATATGTATTTGACTTCGATAATCTTCAATAAAATATGACATCCGGGGGAGCATTAGTTATTTAAAGATATTTCTTTCAGTATATATTTTAATAATATGTTTTATGTAAAATTTTTACATAACATTTCGATTTGAATAACACTGGTCGGCAGCAAAATCCTCTCTGTAAATTAATATTTGACTTTTATAGATTTCACTCTGCTGGATAAAAATATGGTAACAATATTACTGTATTACGTACCATTCTTTTGGTAAGAGAGTTTGCTTTTAAAATTAATTTACTTTGTATCTTGCTAAAACATAAGTGGAAGTTTTATAAACCACAAAAGGTAGATAATAATATGTAAATTACCTGCAAATAAGTGTATAAATATGATTACCGTAGTTACAGCGGGATAAGGAATGGAAATATATTGGTGGTTAGAAAACAGTAAATTCGGGCACGAAAGGAGGAAAAGGTGACAAAAAAATAAAAATTAACGATACAAATATCAACAAATTAGATTTTCATGCTATATTTTATGAATTTGATATCTAATACAGTGAAATAATTTTTTTCTGGGTATCTGGCCTTAAAAAAATAATATAATAATACTTCCCTATTTGTTATCATTATAGAACTGATTCTCGAAAAAATGGTACGTGCTGGAGCAATTTGGATACTATATTTACAATTAGAAATATTAGATCTGTACTTTTTACATGTATAGTTTTCAGGAAAGAAAAATTTTATTTATTTTTTGCCGACCAATGTAATGAAAGTCTTTTTTTTCTTTTATACAAACAACTAAAAGAGGTTTCATTGTTAGCGTAGAAGGCAGTATCTATTTAATGTAGGTTGATAAAATTATTAAGAATCAATTGTTCACTTTTTTATGTAATATCGTTTTGAAAAAAAAAAAAAAAATATTGTTACCAAATTAAACAAGAGGAAAATACCAAGGCGACATTGATTTTCTACATATTAATCAGACGTTTTCGTGTATAACATATTTACAGCTACTGCTCTAATCATCATAAAGACATTATTTTATATAACGATACTCACGATTGATATTTTATTAACTTTATATGTAACTTCAGTTCAAGAAAAAAAAAAGGAAAACATATTTTATTTTGTCGAAAGTTTCTTTTTTAGTTGTATGCGGTTTAGTTTGATATAAATTATCATCCGTAGATTAAAATTAAACAAGGATGTTTCAATTTCAATTACAACACCTTTACGTATTTATGTTTAGCATGCTGAAAATATAAAAATATAACTGCATATTATTTTATCCCATAGTTATTCAGATATGACTTATTCCACTAGATATGAACAAGATAATGCTTAAGAAAAATGACAGCTCTTTATACGTAATTCTAAAGAAATTCAATATATTTAATTTTTTTCCATGATGTTTTTCAAAATGCCAAAAAATTACCAATTTATGAG
Source organism: Maratus speciosus (assembly GCA_963932465.1). Lineage (NCBI taxonomy): Eukaryota > Metazoa > Arthropoda > Arachnida > Araneae > Salticidae > Maratus > Maratus speciosus. Next base: position 475,460,063 of record OZ010786.1, read on the forward strand.
TTTATATCGATATTGAAACATTGATTTCTAATTATTACTACTCCTTTAAAAATTTACAGACTAAGACATATTTTTTGATCGCCAGTAATATCAGCATCTTCCACGACTTACTTAAAAAAAAAGGTAAATGTAAATAAAAATTTGTTTAAACTTTATAATATACTTATAACTACTTAAAATTGACAAAAACATATAAAAATATTATTTAATGCAACCCGAGATTTTTCGAACATACACGCGTTCATTTTCAAAGGGAAAAAAGATGACTGACTGAATAGAAATACATTTTAAAAACAAAAACAAAAATAGTACGCATGCGCAAGCGGAGTGCAGTTCAACATGTACGTTGTCTTGTTTTTTGTATTTAAAATGTATTTCTATTCTGTCAGTCATCTTTTTTCCCTTTGAAAATGAACGCGTCTGTGTTCGAAAAATCTCGGGTTGCATTAAATAATATTTTTATATGTTTTTGTCACCTTTTAAGTAGTTATAAGTATATTATAAAGTTTATTAATAACAAGGTGACAATTTCCTGCGCAGTACTAGTGTTTAAAACAGTGTTTTGACTCTATTAAAAATTTGTTTGTTTTGAATATTTTTTTTCTAAAGTATTACGCAAATATACATAATAATCAAATTACTAATACCGATTTAGATTAAAAGAGAAAATATATTTACTGCCTATTTATTCCCGCCAAGCGTCTAGCAAGTCAGCGACATATTTATAGGCACACTGTAAAGACAAATAACAATAATTCAACATATGTAAAGTTGCAAAAATCTCTATGCTTTCTAAAATTTTATCTGAATATTTTACGAAAAAAATGTAAATCCTGAAAACTACATTTTGTAATACTACCGAAATCTGTAGCTTTAAATCTGTAGCTTTTTATCTGTAGCTCCTAAAATTACAGTAAACGTACTAAAATTGTATCTATAACCCTGATTGGAGTTCCAAAAAAAGTTCTAGGCGTCCTAGTTTTCTAAAAAAACTTTATTAACCATATAGATTTTTTGATTTACAGTGCAAACGTGTATCTGTTACATGAATTTTGTTGTTGCCGTTACAAAAAAAAATTCTAGCCAACGAACTCGGTCGAGGCATTGGTATGTACTATGTACACCCCGAATTACATCGAAATCAGTTCATAATTACGAGAGTTACAGTGTGACATAAGTCATATATATATATATAAATTTTGAACGGAAGGTGGTTTCGGGGTCTGGGTGTCATGATCGATGAAAATATATCAAAATTTTTTGAAATCGCTTTCCTCCGAACGGCTGCAATAGGTAGCTTTTTGTAATGAAAGCTACCTAAAAATCACAATATAAATTTTAGAAATGCAGTTTTGACTACTATTACAATTATTATTATTATTATTTGAATTACTTTTTCAATAAAATAGCATCTTTTAATACATTTTTTTTGTTTAATTTAATTTGTATAAACATTCTGATAAAAAATTAATTTCATCAGTAACGGTTAAATTGAGTTTTACCAAGAATTTTTAAGGAAAAATAAGCCAGAAAACAGAATTGTGATTTAAAATCTTCTTTAAAAACCTTTTGCCATTACTTTACTAAATTACAAATGAATAATAGATATTCCTACATTGTATAAAGTTTGTGAGCTTTAATAATTTATTATCTCTATTTTGTTGTCCTGTTAAGACCGGATCTTTCTTGTCGGGATTAACTCTAAAGGATGTATGGTGATTACATGTTCCTATGACTTTGTTAAAGTAACGTTGTTTAAAACTATTTTTAAATAACGTTTTAAAGAGAAAATAACTTAATCTTATATTTTACTATTCAAAGATATTTTTGAACACGGTAATTTTTATATACATGAAAATAACAAAGCATTTAAATTATACAAAAAAAAAAAAATCTATTTTTATTTATTTTGCTAAGTTTGTTTTTATTTATTTATTTATTTATTTATTATTCGTTTTCAGCTATTAAACGGTAAAACAAATTATATTAATTACCGTAAAATCTTATTAGTTTATCTCTTTTGCAAAGTATTTCAAAATCATGAAAAGAAATATTTATTTTCATCAATATTTTTATGTTACTATTTTATCAATATTTTATCTCATGACTACATTGTTTTGTAAATTATTAACTCAAGAGTAGTCGCATCTTTTTTCAGAACGTTATTAGTCCCCCTCAGTCTTTTTGCCGCCTCCTCCCCCCCCCACCCTGCATAAAAAGAATGCAAAATAAGAAAAAAAAATCACTTAATATATTGCATTAAATGAAGTTATAAATTTGCTGTTATCTTAAATTATACATTTTATTCGTGAGGTTTTGAACAATGGGAAAAAGTAAAAATGAACTGACATTAGGGTTCGTTGCGTAGGCTTTTCCACCAATTTCAACTTTGCGTGGAAAAATGTACCTGAAGAAAACACAGAGATGTCTTGTTACGTCACTATGGTGGAAGAGAACATTTAAAGTCAGCTACATGGTAGTTCTCCATTATATTTGTAATGGATATGATCTAGGAGAAGATAATTTATATGGACGACATAAAGACCGACACGGGACTACTGCCGGGTTAATGCACATTTTGAATCTTAAAATTTTCTCATAAATACTTGCTTTTTTCTATAAATACGAATTAAAAAAAATTAGTTAAGAAAATAAAGTTATGAATCCTTTTTTTTTCTCTTATACATACTCTGAAATCGTTTTTTACATTACTTTATTAAATTCCAACTAACTAATATAGAACGAAGAACGTATAAATTTTATTTGATTTAATAATTAATTCTTCCTATTTTATAATTCCATTAAAATAGGATCTTTATTGACATCATTAACTCTAGAGCAAGGCCGCACAAGAATCGCGAGAGGCTCTGTCAAAGGACATAGGCGGCAATTTCCCTGTCTGCAATACTGGACTAGTATAATTTTTTTATTTATTGTATATGTCATAGAATAATATATAGAGTGTCCAATCAAAATCGCATAAACTCTGCAAAGCCAGGTTCCCACTTCGAGTAAAAAAAAAAGTGCCCAAAGAACTATAACTTTTTGACATCTAGTTTTCGAGCAAAATGCGGAAGAAAGAGTATGACGTCATATCCTGTTCAAGGGAAAAACTTTGTTGGAAACATGAACATCATCGGTGGAAGTTGGTAAACCAATTAACAATCATATAAATATACTACACTCTGTTGCAAAAAATATATATTCACCCAGAAAAAATTAAGCCACGACCATTGGTATGTGAATAGTGTTTTGTTAGATAAATTACTGACAATAAATTCAGAAAAAAAAAACATTTTACTGAATAGTAGCAGCAAAAAGAGTCATTTTCAGTATGTTGTAAAGCCACATTTGCCAGCTATAAAATCCGATACTCGGCGAGTCATGGAGCCTATTAAGTTACCGATATTCATCTGCGGTAGATTCTGGCATAAGTGTAGCAATTGATAAACAATTTATGTGTATTCCAAGACGGCTGCTGTCGCTTTTCCAACATTTCCCAAACAATCTCTATTGAAGCAAGATCTGGCGAATTACCAGGCCACGGAAGGGCACTATATCGCTGATGTCATTCTTGCGTGAGTCGCGCCGCATGTGGCCGAGTGTTATCTTGCTGACAAATGGTACCTAGACGCATTGATAGCATATGCCGTCCCATCGGCTGCAAAATATCGTCTACGTACCTGCGAGCTATTAGAGTACCTTGCAGCACGAGTAAAAGTTAACGGCTGTCCCATCATATAGCGTCCCAGGTGTTATAGCTACGGTCAGATATGGTGTCACTTCAGTTATTATGGCTGTAAGCCACTCAGTAACAAGTATAGTATTGAACCGCTGACTCTCTGCCTCCACGCAAGTACGTTAGTTACGAGTACTGATAGAAAAGATACTCGATACTCGAACTCAAAAGATACTCAAACACTGCTCAGCTTGCTCGAGATCGACACCAATCCAGACGACATTGAAGGGTTAAAAGGTACTGCCAAAATGGTCGTCGAGAGATGGGCCCGGAGTCGGTCTATTACCTACCGGTGGTATGCCTTGATATCAATGCATCCATATGAACTGGCAAATGGCGTCGAATAGATGGTAGCCATACTGTTAGTGTAGATGTGGTTGCTCTTCTGATTGGTCGATCATCTTATGCATTTGTTTCCCGGAGGTGTTCTGAGCCACTGCAGCGGCTGGTCGTAAATTATTTGATCTACTGATGCCAACACCGCGGAACTATAATTTCGCTTCGAACAAGATGCTGGTTAATATGCATGTTGGACCAACCAGATTTTCTGAGGCCTATGGTTCGACCACTTTCCAAGTCACTCACACTGAATTCGAGTGCCGGCTCTTTCAAATGCTGCCTGATGCGCAATTTAATTGCGCATTGCACAAACCCCCAACTGTCATTGGTGCTGAAATGTTAATTGGTTACAGAACTCATTTTCGTCACTCTGGCTCGATTCTTTCTGGGTGCATATATATAGAGGAAAAGGTCCAAATACCGCCTACCACTTTTGTTTTCAATCTAGATCATACAATTTTCAAAATTAATAAAATAAAAAGTGACAGCAGGGTACCTTGGCACGTGTTACACCTGTTTAGAGAAAAACAAAATCAGTTTAAAAGGCGTTTTCTGTTTATAAGAAGCAAAATTCCGAAAATCCTCAAATTTTGAGTTTTTAAAATGGGGTCTAAATACCGGCTACCTAAGTTTTTTTTTTCGCAAAAGATCAAACAAATAGAGCTAATGACAATTATTAAGCAATAAGAATATTATTTTAATAAGTTGTATTGATTAATAACATTTCTTATGTACAGAAAAAATATGCAATTTTTAATAAATAAGTATTTTTGTCAAATTTCTAAAATTCTTTACGACTATCTCTCACAGTCGTCTTCCCATTATGTTTCTAATTTTGTTTTTTAATGTGTAAAACAAAAAAAAAAAAGCTTGCTGGTTGAAATGAGAATTATTTTATCTGAAAAAATCAAAAGCATAATATCACTCTCTGCGTCGGTATAGTCCCTATCAGCCCATATATCGCATTCTTAACATTGAATTCAGAATCTCCTCTCCCATTCTTGTCCCCAGAGAAAGCACACATGCAGAATATACAAATTTGTCATATCCCTCTGTTGGATATTTTCCTTCTTCACTTTTTATCCCTCTCGCTGCGTAATTGTTTTATCAAAATAGCTTCAAAAATTGCGTATAGAACCCCTTCACCACGAGCGTCTTTTAAGAATTTTTATTCTTTTGTCACCGGTTTTTCAAAACAAAAGTTTTTGTCTAATTAAACAAAAAAATGCTCCGATTAAATAAGGCATAATTTTCAATAAAAAAAATAACTGGTGGGAATAATTAAGGAGGGTTAATTAGACTGAAAAAATGCATCCCCGAGGAAATCTCGGGTTGCGCAAATTTTGCTACTTTTACGATGCCCAAGGAAATCTCGGGTTGAGCAGCGAGAGGGTTAAAATCAAATTTCTGCCTCTTTCGCCTGGTTTACTCCGTCATTTTTTTCTTTCTCTTCACATTTATTACAGGCAATTTTGTAGTGTCCAACAGCTCTTTTTTGGAAAGTGATCCGGTGACCTGTGTCGGTCCTGAAGAATTACGGCCATGGCTGCTTTTTTCATATTGCGAAATGCGACAGGGACTATTTCTGAACCATTTAAATTAATTTATTAATTACGGAACTATTTTAATTAATTTATTTGCCTCCCCTTCAAGCAGAGCAACCGAAAGAGGTCCAAATACCGGCTAGCCGGTATTTAGACCACTCTAGGTAGCCGGTATTCGGACCACTGCTATGTTTAAGTTAAAACCGGTATTACTCATTCATATAATAAAATACCATTAATGTGCGCGTGGCAGTTGAGAGCTAAATATGTCTAGAAAATAACTTAATCAACAATTCAAGCAAATATACGATCAGTATATTTAAAAAAAATGGGAAACACATATCTGAAAAACTTTTGATGTACCAGATTACGTAGATTCGACACTTTTGTATTTACTATTTGTAAATGACACAGACTTCAGCAACGTAATTTTCGTAACTTTCTTCACTCAATTAAAGTTACAAACTCTATCTATCACCGCTAGGCTGCGCTGCGCTTAGTTCTCAGAACACCTAGTAACCGGTATTCGGACCTTCTCCTCTATATATTTTGCAACAGAAGGAATATACTTAGTTTAGTTAATTTTGGTGGATTTATATACCTAAATGTCTCTGAAAGACTGAGACAACCGAAGGAGTATAATCGTTTAATAAACCACCTCCAGTTGTATCAGTGACTCGGAATGATATTCAGTATATTAATTGACCAAAATGTACAAAACGTTGTATATAGTATAATTTATATGGTTACTAATTGGTTTAACAAACTTCTGATACCGTTGCTCACGTTTTCATTAAAGTTTTTACATTGCACTTGATATGATGTCATACATTTCTTACGCATTTTTCTTCAAAAACTATAGGTGGTAAAGATATAATTCTCATTTTTATGTACTCCATGCGAGGAAACTGGTTGCGCAGAGTTTGGGCGATCTTTATGGAAACTGTGTACAATATAGATAGTAAAATGTATGACAAAGTATTAGGGAGTTTCTTTTTAATTAAATACGAAAAATCATTTTTAACTTCTCGAAATCTCCCTTCATTTACAGTATTTTACATATTTCTTTTTTGCTTTCCCATTTACTTCCATGACCATCGATTTATACATTCCTGACAATTACAACAACTTATCTATACTCCTATTATAAAGAGGAAAAAATTGTTTATTTGTCGGAGATAAGCTCTGGAACTACCGAACCGATTCCAAAAGTAATGGTATCGAAATGATGGTGTTAATCCAACTTAGAACATAGGCTATATCTTATGTCGGTGCCACTACCCCAAAGGGGGTGTAGGAGCAAAAAACGTTCTAAAAATGCAATTTTAGCATTACTGAAGGGCCTAGAAATATGAAATTTTGAATATTAGTTGCTTATAAGATAAAAATTATGTCTAAGAACAGTTCTTAAAAAATTCGAAATTTAAAAGGGGTGAAAATGCACAAAAAGCGTTCTAAAAAACGTTCTAAATGGTAGTTTCTACACAATCTCAGGAAATACCAAACCGATTTAAAAAATATTGGTGTCAAAATGATGGTGACAACGCTTGCTCCAAGATAGGTTACGTTGTATGTCGGTGCCACTACCCCAAAGGGGGTGTAGGAGCAAAAAACTTTCTAAAAATGCGACTATAGCGTTACTGAAGGGCCTAGAAATATGAAATTTTGAATATTAGTTACTTATAAGATATAAATAATGTCTAAGAACAGTTCTTAAATAATTCGAAATTTAAAAGGGGTGAAAATGCACAAAAAGCGTTCTAAAAAACGTTCTAAATGGTAGTTTCTACACAATCTCAGGAAATACCAAACCGATTTAAAAAATATTGGTGTCAAAATGATGTTGACAACGCTTGCTCCAAGATAGGCTATGTTTTATGTCGGTGTCACTACCCCAAAGGGGGTGCAGGAGCAAAAAACGTTCTAAAAATGCGATTTATGTGTTACTGAAGGGCCTAGAAATATGAAATTTGAAATATTAGCTACTTATTAGATATAAAGGATTTCTAAGAACAGTTCTTAAAAAATTCGAAATTTAAAAGGGGTGAAAATGCACAAAAAGCGTTCTAAAAACGTTCTAATGGTGGTTTCTACACAATCACAGGAAATACCAAACCAATTTAAAAAATAATGGTGTTAAAATAAGGGTTTCAAAATGACGGTGACAACCCTTGCTGCAACATAGGCTATGTTTTATGTTGGTGCCATTATCCGAAAGGGGGTGCAGGAGCGAAAAACGTTCTAAAAATGCGATTTTTGCGTTACCGAAGGGGCTAAAAATATGAAATTTGACATATTAGCTACTTATTAGATATAAAGGGTTTCTAAGAACAGTTCTTAAACAATTCGAAATTTAAAAGGGGTGAAAATGCGCGAAAGCGTTCTAATGGTGGTTTCTACACAATCTCAGGAAATACCAAACAGATCTAAAAAATAATGGCGTCAAAATGATGGTGACAACCCTTGCTCCAACATAGGCGATGTTTTATGTCGTTGCCACTACCCCAAAGGGGTTGCAGGAGAAAAACGTTCTAAACTGCGGCTTTTGCGTTACGGCAGGGCCTAGAATCGTGAAATTTGGAATGGTAGTTAGCTATAAGATATCAATTATCTCTAAGGACATTTCGTAAAAAAATCGAAATTTAAAAGAGGGTCAAAATGCGCAAAAAGCGTTGTAAAAAACTTTCTAAATTGCGATTTCTATGCAATCTCAGGGAGTACTGAACCGATTTCAAATATAATGGTGTAAAAAGGATGGTGACAGATCTTGCTCCAAGATAGGCTATATTTTATATCTGTTTCCACTACCCCAGAGGAGATGCAGGAGCAAAATGAGCGAAAAGCGTTTTAAAAACGTTCTGAATGCCGATTTGTCGGCAATATCTCAGGAAAAATGAATCTGATTTCAATCGTAATGGTAGGAAATTGATGCTGACAGCCTCTGTTCTAACATAGACGCTATTTTATGTCGGTTTCACTATCACCAAGACGTTGCAGGAGCAAAAAAAGCGTTCTAAATTTTGATTTTGTGATCGGTAGGGGCTAGCAACTTAAAATTAGGCAAGGTACATATTTAATAGATATAAATGATCTTTAAGAACAGTTTCGAAAAAATTGGAAATTTAAAAAGGTGTGAAAATGCGCGAAAAGCGTCCTAAAAAGGTTCTAAATTGTGATTTCTACTCAATCTAAGGAAATACCAAAGCTATTTCAAAAGTAATGGTTGCAAATCAATGGTGACAGTCCCTGCTATAACATAGGTTATATGTTATGTTGCTGTCACTACCATCTGAGGGTTTCAAAAGCAAAACATGTTCTAATTTGCGTTTTTTGCAAAACTGAGTGGTCTAACACTTTTAAGTATGGCATGGTATTTACTTACAAGATGCAACTGCTTTCTAAGAACAGTCGAAAGAAAATTCCAAATTTTAAAAAATGAAGTGAGTGAAAAGCGTTATAAATTACAATTTTTAAGCAAACTTAAAAAATACCAAACCGATTAAAAAAAGAATGATGACAAATTTTTGTGATAGTACCTGCTCAAACATAAAACTATATTTTATGTCTGTGCCAATACCACCAGAGGGTTGCAGGAACAGAAAACTTTCTAAATTGCAATTCTGTCATACTGAAGAGGCTTGAATCTTTAAATATGACATGGTAGTTACTTATAAAATATAAATGCATTCGAAGGAGCGTCGAAAATAAATTCGAATTAAAAAGGTGTGAAGCGAAGGGGAGGTGCGAAAAGCATTCTAAAAAAGTTCTAAATTACGATTATATGCAATTTCAAGGAATATAAACGGATTATAAAAGTAATAGTTGCGAATCAATGATAACAGTCTCTGATCCTACAAGGCTATATTTTATGGGGGGTGATTCTACCACCTGGGGTTAACAGGAACAACAAACGTTCTAATAAAGGCTTTAAAAGCTTTTTAAATTACGTTTCTGCGGAATATTAGGAAATAACAAACCGATTTCAAAATTAATGTTGGCAAATTAATGGTGACAGTTCCTGTTTCAACATAGCCCATGTTGAGAGAGGTGGTAGGACTTGGAATTCGACAGGATGGTTAATTTTAAGATGTAAGAAGATGGTTTCTAAAAAATTCAAAACTTCAAATGAATACTGAAAGGAGCGTATTAATTGAGCATAAAAGTTTCAAAATATTTTCTAAATTATCATTTATTTAGTTTTATTTCATTTTATTAATTTAAGTCTCATTTCTGCCTAATACAGTGTAATAATGATGTTTAGTCAAACTGTGTTTTAAATAGTAATTTTTTAATTATTCCTAAAAGTAATAAGTACCTTTTAATAAAATAAAATATTACCTTTTAATAAAATAAAAATTTAGTTAGTACCTTTTGATAAAAATTAGACAAATATCACTTGGCATATTTCAAATATTACGCGAGCAAAGCCGCGGGGTTTTGCTAGTAAGAAATAAAGTTAAAACTTACGGTTTTTTTTTCATGATTAAACGTTTAAAAAGAAATCTCCATCAAAAATATTAGTCTGATGCAATATTATTTGGAATTATATAGAAATGCTAATGTGGGAGTGGGGACTAAGAAGACCCAAATTGTCGCAGGGCTGTTGTCAGTTGCTCTGTTTACACGATGGTTGCGTCGACTCTGTTGTAGAGGATGTTTGTTGATTACATGTTTATCGGACTTTGGGGATGTCAATACAACTAATTATAAATAAAGATTTAAAATGAAAATAACTTGATCTTATGTAATGTTGTTTTAGGGGTTACCGCAAATGACGAAAGCTTGGAGAGCGGAGGGGCGTTCGTGAAATTTGGACAGTTTGTGACAAAATAGTGGTAGGGGGTGAGAAGAAATGTGACATCACACATTTTGGTTAAAACAATAAAAGCATTAAAAATCAACAGATTAAATTTTGAAGTTATTTTGAAATTAAAGTATTTTGTGGTCAAAAGTAAACATAAGATTTAAAGCCAAATATATTAAATTCCACTTCGAATTCCAAAATACTAATGCTTTCAATTGCTCTATCATATTAATATTTTATTTTTATTGCATATTAATTATGTTTGTTGTAAACCTTAATCTTATTTCATACAAAATAAGTACATGAATTATTTTTATTGTTATGCTCACAAATGTAATTAAAATACATAGTTAAAGTTTAAAAATAAAATTTGAAATATGATCTATAACCTAGTGCTTTGATTCTGAACTGCAAATATATGTTTATGTAATATAGCGTGACATGTGACAAGGGTAGGGTGGGGTGTGGTGAAGTGACACTTTGTGACAAAGGGCGGGAGGGGGGCAAAAATACGGAAAAAAAACTACGACATCATTTATGGATAACCCCTTAGGTATTTTTGAAAACGGCGCTATCTTTACTTCCGAAATGCAATGCTTTGTTTTCCTGTTTTTTGTATTGCTTTAAAAGTTTGCCAAGTCATTAGTTTTACATTTAAAAAATAGTTTTTTTTTATTATTATTATTATTATTATTATTATTATTATTATTATTCGCGGCACTAAAAAAATATATGCTTCAATAATTACGTCGATTCGTAACTATGTTTCATATTAGATTGCTTTAATTTTTCAATTGTTAGAAATCATGAAAGTACAAATATTATAATATTGAAAAATTTATGCAAATATCTGTCTCATAGTAAATAAACTCTATATGATTACTCTTGTTTTCTTCGCATATTCTTGTACATTAGCCTTTAAAAAAAATTCTTTGTTTTTATCACATAAATAAATATATGTTGAAGGTTTTTTTTTTACGTCCATGTGAATTTGTTTTATTAATATTACCGGTTTTGTAACACACATGTACACACGCCAAAGAACATGAAAAACACTCACACACACCTCCTTTTTACATCTTTAACTTTTGATAAAATTTTTCACAAATGCATTTTTTCAATATTAACCTAATATATATATATTTGGATAAGAAATAAATATCCCATTCGGTAATTTGCAGATGAAGATAATGTAAATTCTCCAATGAGTAGACATAAATTCAAGTTAGAACAATAAAAAAAGTAAAAATCATTATTTTTGAAAAGTAATTTGCAAAATAAAACTATAGAAACTTTTTATCTTTGTGGCACATGCTAAATTTGGATTGCGCTAATAAAATACAATTGGTATATTAGAATAAACTGTTTTGTTTTCAAACAAACTGGAAATATTAAAATATAATAAAAAAAATTATATATATATATATATATATATATATATATAACAGTTTTGTTTTCAAACAAACTGGAAATATTAAAATATATGCAAGCTTAAAACGTTGAATTAAAAGAAAAATATCGGATCAAAATTATAATAAAGAGATATTCAAATTATACAAATAACACATTAGAAATTATTTCTATTAGATATCGCAACATAAATTATTCCTAAAATTTCATCATGAATAAGAAATACTACTGTTAAAAAAGGTTTTGTAATTTGTGAAAATATAATAAAATAAAGAACGGAAAAATAAAATAACATCTTTCCATCATTCCAAAAACTTTTCATTATACATAGAAACCTCACAGATTTTCTAGGTTAAAAAAAAATTATTTATACAAATAAAGTTTTTTTTTCCCTACCACTGATTTTTTGTAAAGTTTCTGAGTGCGTTCTAATAATCTAATAGTGTATTAATCAGTTTTCTCAAACTGTAGTATGCGTTTTTAAAATAATATTTTTCAAGTAAACTATAAGCAATTGTAAGCTGGCAGCAAGTATCTTCAGCTGCGTAAGATAATCCATACTTGCAAGAGTTACATAATAACATTAATTTTAATTTTAATTTTAAGGGGTCTCAGGACTGATAAAATTGTAAAAAAATGAAAAAAAAATTATCATATACAACATTTAATATCTTAAAATGTACGTGATTTTAAAACACAATTTTTAAAGAGATAAAAAGATATAAGCATGTTCTTTCATTTCATATATTTTAAAAGTTACATGATGCTGAATTAATATTTACAGAGGGCTTCAAACTGTCAGACGTTTATGGAACTGGCTTACAGCTGGGAATTGGCTTACAGCTTACAACAGCTTACGCGTAGGATTACAAAATAAATTTTGTAACAGGCGTGAAAATTTTAGGGCCTACTTATACTTCAGATCATAATAATTAACCTGAACCTAAATAAATATGTATTTAAAGCATTTTGATAAACTACTACAAGATTTTGAAAATTACAATAGTATAATCCAATAAAAAATACGTTTCTGAATAATACAAAATAAATTTTAGATTCAGTTTATACAGACTAACAAGAAACGTATGTTTTGAAAATATCATAAAAAAAAATTCAGAAGTTTTTGAAATATCCTGCGCGTTATGCCCATAACAGTCATTTGAAGAAAAAATACTTCAAAATCTCGGAAACGCCGCTTCAGCTATTGAATAGGTATAAGTGTAAAGGCCGTAACTTCTACACTAATGGCAATTTTAATAAAATAATTATATCAAAATGTTGAGAAAAGATAGGATTTTAACATATAAAAAAATTAAAATTTCGAAAATTTTGAAGGTTTAAGTGTCCTGAAACTCCTTAATGTTGTTAATTTAGCATGATTGTCTGTATACCTTGTTTGTGGAACTTGAAAATGTTTACTTCAGAATTGATAGCATTCGAGAAACTTGCTCATATACTATAAAACTATTCCAAAACGTATACAAAAATCAACGCCAGAAAAAAAAAAAACTTCGTTTTTGCAGTTGATTTTTATATCTCGAATGCGTATATATTCGTTTCTGAGGTTACTAAAAGCAAAGTTTATTTCCCTGCCACTGATTTTCTGTAAAGTATCTGTATTTTTCTAATAGTGTTTTAATCAGTTTTCTCAAACTGGAATATCTGATTCTAAAATGTTCACATTTCTCAAGCAATCATATTCAGCTGCGTAATATAATTTATACACTATATGGCCAAAGGTGACAGGTCACTTGCGATTTCAGACGTTTTGTTAAATATCTAGAAAAATACATGAGGAATTAACCTGAAACTGCAAGTGTGTAAACAGTATAGTCATTTATCTGCTCGAAGATTTTTTCTCGAAACCCTATAAGGGACGGTTGACAAATTAAAAAAAAGAATATATTTTGGATGACCCGGTAAAAACTAATGTAGCAAAAGCGTTCAAACTCGAAATTATTAATAAGTGCCTTGTTGTAATATACTGTGTTCATTTTTATGAGGATAGCATGTATATTCGTACATAAATTAAGGTTTTTATAAAAACAGTCCCAAATTTTGCCAAGTTTTTGGCTTATAATTTGCAGAGTTCTTAATATAAAAAAAAAGTTCTTTTTAGAAAGTATGACGAACAACATTGTACAAAACTATCTGCAAGCAAAATTAAAAAATAATAAAATTTGGATAAAGAATTAGCAGGTTTGATAAAAAAATGTTTCACTGCGCATGCGCGAATGCAGTCAAAATATAATGTGCATAATGTGTTAGCTAAATTTATAGAGCAACTTTTGTAAAAGTCTCAAAGACATAGTTTGAAACTTCTGATAATAATCGTTTATAGAATAAGCTCAAAATATGTTGTTCCCAAAATGAAGCAAAAAGATGAGGGGTTGTATCCATATATCCATTGATTGCCAATACAGCATACACAATATTGCACGTACTACTGTATTTGGATTCAGCCCCTTATCTTTTTGCTTCCTTTTAGGAATAACGGATTTTGAGCTTATTCTATAAACAATTATTATCAGACTTTTCAAACTATGTCTTTGAGACTTTCACAAAAGTTGCTCTATATATTTGGCTAAGACATTATGCAAATTAGATTTTGATTACGTTCGAACTTTTTTTTTATATTAAGAACTCTGCAAATTATAAGCAAAAAACTTGGCGAAGTTTGGAACTGTTTTTATAAAAACCTTAATTTCCCTACGAGTATACATGCTAACCGCATAAAAATGAACACAGTATGTTACAATAGGACACTTATTAATAATCTCGAGCTCGAACGCTTTTGCTACATTAGTTTTTACAGGGTTATCCAAAATATATTATTTCTTTTTCAATATGTTGACGATCTCCTATGGGGTTTCGGGAAAAAGTCTTCGCCGAAATGTATGACTTATACTATACTGTTTACACACCTGCAGTTTCAGTATAATTCATCTTGTATTTTTCTAGATATTTGTCATAACATCTAAAGTTGCAAGTGACCGGTCACCTTTGGCCACATAGTGTACATGCATGATTAACATCACATATAACAGAAAAATTATCATGTTTGTCTGTAAAACATGTTTCATGAACATGAAAATGCTTAATTCAGAAATTATAGCATTCGAAAACCCTATTTCCCGGAAGTGAACTGGTTTATTTATACTAATAAAAGTATAAATCGCCCTGTCTCTCTCTCTCTCTCTCTCTCTCTCTCTCTCTCTGTGTGTGTGTGTGTGTGTGCGATGGCTAGCGAAAACTACCGAACGTAGAAGTCTTAAAATTCAGGTGTTTAGTCCAAGACAGTTCCCGGTGCACCTGAGGGTCGGATATTTAATTTTTAAGGGCCGGCGCCCCTGGGCCTCTTTTGGTTTTTATGCACTAAAACGTTAAAAACATGCCTCTTTTATATCCGATCTTCTTCGTTTTTCGGGTGAATTCTCCTTTTAGTTTCTACCCCATTTCTACATTTTAGTTAGGATTCTGGAACCCTTGAAGTTTTAGTGCACTAAATTGTTAATAACATGACTCTTTTCTATCCGATTTTCGTCGTTTTTCGGGTGAATTCTCCTTTCGGTTTCTGCCCTATTTCTATAATTCATTTAAGACCCTGGATCTCTGTCAAGGGGCCCAGTACAGGGTCCCTTGAAGTTTTAGTGCACTAAATTGTTAATAACATGCCTCTTTTCTATCCGATCTTGGTCGTTTTTGGAGGTGAATTCTCCGTCCAGTTTCTTCCCCATTTCTACATTTTAGTTAAAACCCATTCACCCTTTCAAGATGCCCGGTACTGGGCTCCTTGAAGTTTTAGTGCACCAAATTGTTAATAAATTGCTCCCTTTTTATCCAAACTTCATTTTTGGGATACTTTCTCCATTTAGTTATTCTCCCGTATCTACATTCCAGTTAAGACCATGGGCCCGTCTAGGGTTGTCTAGGGCACATTCTAGGGCCCCTTAAATTTTCTGTGTGCCATGTGTTTTTCACATCCCAATTTTCTCACCTTCGCAATGCGTAATTTTAAAGTTGAGTCTTGAACTCTTCTCCTTAGACCAACACTCACATATATAGGAGCCCTAGGGCCCTTTTCAAGCATTTCCCAAATATTTTGCACACTTCTTTTAAATTATATTCTAATGATTAATTCATACCATATTCTTAATCTAGACTAATCGAATGTATAAAACGTTAAGTACTAACATGTTTCCATGTTAGGGTTCTGTTCTCAACTACCACTTTGGTCCCTTTTGGGCCCCCTATTATAACTCCCTTAAAAATAGTCCGATTCACTAGATTTTTTTTACCAACTACATCTTATGTTCTCCAGCTATTACATGAACAACAAAAGTAATATATTTCAGGCTTCAACGACCACCAATTTTTAATATGAATCGTCTTCTTAGGGCCCTTGGTGCATCTTCTTTAAAAATGATCGAATTCCTTGCAATTTTCTTTACCATAGTTCTAGTGTCCTCAGACTGCATTAAATACTACTAAAAAGTGTATTTATACCAAACTATATGCCACTTAAGTCCCTTCCCCCTTTGGGCACGGTGCAAAGTCCCTTGAAGCTTTTGCACCATAAATTATCAATAAATTGCCCCTGCGTACGTATCAATAAATTGCCAATCTGATCTTCATTTTTGGAACCATTTTTCCATTTAGTTATTATCCAGTTTCTATATTCCAGTTAAAATCCTGGGGCACATTAGGGTCCTGTAGGGCCCGATTTGGTGCCGTTTGAATTTTTTGTGTGCTATGCAATTTTTACACCCTTATTTTTTCACCTTCTCATTGCATAATTTCAAAATTGAGTCTTCAACTCTTCCCCATAGACCAACAACCTAATATGTTTATTGGAGTTCTAGGGCCCCTTTTTTAGCATTTATCCCGTTTTTGCGCATTCCTTTAAAATGTTATTATAATGATTATTTCATATCCTATGATTAATTTTGACTAATTGAAGATCTAAAAGTTTAAGTACTAAAACATTTAAACAGGTTTTCATGTTACGGTCATGCTCTCAACTATCAGTTTTGCCCTGTTATAGCTCCCTTAAAAGTGGTCCGATTCACGAACTTTTTTTTTCTAACAACTTCTTAGGTCCTTCAGTTACTACATGAACGACAAAAAAAAATTGCAGACTTCAGCTACCACCAATTTTGAATATTGATCATCTTCATGGGGGCCTTTGTTGCAGCTTCTTTAAAAATTATCATTTTCTATTGAAATTTTCTTTAACATAGTTTAATGTCTTCCAGCTACTTTAAAACCCCTAAAAAAATTTTTTTATACTCAACTACATTCCAGTTAGGTCCCTGGCCCTCAGGGCCCGGTCTTTCTTTAAACCTCAGCTACCACCTTTTTCGAACATTTATCTCCTTTTTCAGCATTAACTGATGTCTACTCACTACAGCCGTGAATTAAAAACCGCGTTACATAAAAGGTAACAATAGATAGGGATTTCATCCGTTTATTAAATATCGTGTTAATGCTAACAGTAATTCATTACATTTACAAAGTGACGAGGCATCTTCCACCGCTTTGTAGTGCGTTATTTCCTCGGATTTAAGGGCCCAATTTCAAGGGGATTTGCTTCTTTCAACTTAGATTACAATTCAGCTACTTTCTGTATTATGAAATTTTATCTTAGAATTTACTTACCAATATTTTCTAAAATTAATGGTGCATTCCTTTTTTTTTGGCTTCTGTGGACCTGATTCCTACGAGGTTTAGCTCACTCAACTTAGTTTTCGATTGTCTTCGGCACGTGTGGACGCTTCCACTAAATGCTGCCATAGGTAGTGGGGATCTAAATTAATGGCTCGTTCGGAAAGAAGTTTTGCGAACACATGGGATGCTGCGGAAGGCAATGGGACCTCGGAATTAGGTTCATTTAAAAGAATTTCCAAAGATATAAAAACATACAAATTTAAGTTTTATTTAAGGTTATTATTTACAAACTCCGGGCAACGCCGTGCGGGTCTGTTAGTATACTATAAAACTATTTGAAATTTTTTTCAAAATTCAGTGGCAGAAAGTGAAAATTTGTTTATGCAGTTGATTATTTATATCTTGTATATATAATGTTTTTTGACGTTTCTAGAGATAAAGAACACTTTTCGAAATCATGGGTAATTCGGAAGAGGTTATTGTATATTTTTGTATTAGTATTACTTTCATTTTCCTTTAAAAATAAAGAACCTAAATCTAAACCAATATATAATATAAACAATTTAAGATGACGTCAGATTCTATTACTGAAAATTCCTCACAAATACAATTTATTTTCTTGCAACTTTGTAATTCAGGATTATTTACGTACACACACACAAATAAGAAGACAGTATTTCAGATGTCGGGTAATTCGGAAGAGGTTATTGTACATTTTTGTATTAGTATTACTTTCATTTTCCTTTAAAAATAAAGAAACTAAATCTAAACCAATATATAATATAAACAATTTAAGATGACGTCAGATTCTATTACTGAAAATTCCTCACAAATACAATTTATTTTCTTGCAACTTTGTAATTCAGGATTATTTACGTACACACACACAAATAAGAAGACAGTATTTCAGATGTCGCGCAATAGTCAGCTGAAATTGTAAGTTTTAACAACATTAAATAAATATTGGAAATTCTTATGTTTGAGCAGTGTCAGAATTTTCTAAAATAGTAGAAAGACACAAAATCGATAAAAATAAAAATATTTGATACAGAAAGCGTACTCCAAAAGTTAATTTAAAGCTCTGATTTCTTAGTCTGATGCGAAATTTTTCTCGTTAGATATTGCGCGAAAAAAATCATTAATATATTTTTTTTAGATTTCTCTAGCAGAGCACGGTTTAGAATTTCATGAATCCAAGAGTTAAAAGATCAAATGCACTTTATGTTGAGAAACTTTGAATAAGAAATAACAGTTAGTAGAATATTTCAAGTAAAAAACAAATACTCTTAAATAAAAAATAAATAACAATTTTTTTATGTTTTTCTCTATCAAAAAGTAAATGATCTAAGTAAATTATTAAAAAATATCACGTTATCAAAGTTTAACTCTCCGTTACGGAAATACATACATAACAGAAAGAGAAAGTGTGCAAATTCAAGCATTTACGCACCATTTTTAGATAAACATACCGTGTGACCTCGAAAATTCGACATTTGTAATTATGGCATGTTTAAAGATCCGTCATCAATATCTTCTCCCCCTTTATTCTCACCAAATGGCGCCATTTAACCACAAAAGGTCATTATTTCGTACTTTTTTCTTCTTTCCGAGCTCAGAAAAATAATTAATCAACGAAAATTATAATTTTTAGAGGTATAAGACCTAGCAAAACTGATGAAATTTCCGCCGAGACTAATAATAGGCTAGAAGCAGCAGGAGTCTTTCGGTAGCTTCATCGCCCCGAGCCCTCCCTTCCCGCTTTTCGGTGTCTTTAATTTGTGTAATTTCCCTTTTAAATTTGTCCGGTTTCAATTTTTGAATTTTTTTTTTCATTCTGGCTTCCGCTAAACAGTCGGACTAGTGTAGAAGAATAAAAGGCTGCGGACGAAGATGGGCCGCTCGCCGCGGCGGTTGACCCACCCACCCACCCGCCCCCGACCGCCGCCGAGACTAATAATAAGCTAGAAGCAGCAGGAGTCTTTCGGTAGCTTCAAATAATGTAATAGAGAAATTAGTGCAACACGTCTCGACAAAATTGGTTCCCCAGTTCAAAAACATGGTTTCGAGAAAAAATGAGTGAAACGTTTTAGAATAGCGTCACGTTTATGAAAAAAAAAAAAAAAAAAAAAAAATTAGAACCTCCCTTAATTTAGCAGTTATCTTTCTTATGCTTTAGGAAATTATAATATAACCTCTTTAGAGTTATCTGTGGTCAAGTATGAAAATTTGAACAATGAAAGTAAAATTATTTGTAATGATAAGAATTTTCTCTCTGAACATTTTCCGAAATGATGAATGATATTGAGCATAGAGCATGCATTAAATTTTGTTTTCGTAATGCAATTTCCGATACAAAAGCATTTAAAATGTTCCAAAAAAGCTTTTAAAGAGCCCAGTTTATCACACACACACATATATATATATATATAAATTTGCTCGGTATAAAAAGTTTACAGATGGTAGAGAATTCATCGTAGATGATTCGCGATGTAGTAGACTATCAGTTGCGGTTAATGATCAAGATATCGATAAGAGACGTTATGGAATAAGTTCCTACATCACTTGGTTCCTATCAACCAATTTTCATCTCGAGTTGATCAAAAACTTTGTAAAAAAAAAAAAAAAAAAAAAAAAAAAAAAAAAACATACTTAAGTGAACCGACAGAAGGTTTCTCAAGGCGATTCCTCTTGAAAAAGAATTCTTACCATTGGTTAAATTTGGGTAAATGATTGTCAATAACTAATATTATGTGAGTATTTTGCACCGTTTGAGCGAAGCAATTCGTCAAAAACGCCCTGAAATGTGACGTGGAAATTATATGACGAACACAACGATAATTCGCCTTCTCGCAGTGCAACAATTATTGGAGAGTTAAAACTGAACATTAAATAAATACGGCGAATCAAGCCCCGTATTCTAATGATATGGCACCGTGCGACTTTTCTTATTTCCACTCTTAAAACTGCATCTTCGCGGTCACCGTTTTGCGGACATTAATTCTATAAAATAAAATTCTTTTTGAACTCGGAAAGCTTTCAGAAAACGAATTTATGGTATGTTTTGTGATTGGAAAAACGTTGGCATTGCAGTCGAAGAGATTACTTAGAAGGCGATGCAAAAAATTTTGACCTATAAATTTATACTTTTTGTTTTATGTTACCAATCCGTGTACTTTCTTTTATCACAGTAAAATATCAGAAAGATTAGTTCAATTTTCTTTTTTCAATCAGAATTTAAATTTTTCATATATTTCCACTGGAATGTAATATTTATTATAACACGAATTTTTGAAATAAATATAATACATGAGATAATTAAAACAAAATATTTAAAATGTGTGCTAACATTTGAATAATTGTGCAAGACATTTATTTTATTTTATTAATTTTTAATGCCTGAAATTTAATGTTGTAAATTTTTGAAATATATATTAGTATTACATTTTACTTCAATCTAATATAATACCCATCAAAAGCTTTCCAATGTTGACATATCTTTATGGAAAAATTCGATCATTTAAAATTACCAAACCCTTTAAAAAAGCTTATGATGAATCGTCGTCTAAATATGAAAAAAGTATATTTTACGCAAATGAAAAAAGGCAAAACGTTACAATAATTATTTTTATCTTCCCTGTTGATGTTTGTTTTTTATTCATAATTATTGCGTGAGATAAATTATATAGGTACTATTAAGATTTTTTTAATCTAAATACATATTTTTTTCACTGCTTTACATTTTTTATCTATTGTAATTAACTTTAAAGGTATATTAATAATGTTTTATGATATTCAGCTCCTGTCGCCGTTGTAAAATTTCCTAGCAAGGTACAAAGTTGCATGCAATATACAAGAAGATAACACAAAGTTTGTTAAAGTAAAAGTTGAAGTTTTATGTGGATAAAAAGGTAATTAAGTTACAAGTTAAATTTCATTTTTTTAGAATTACAATTATGAAAGATCTATCAAACTTGAAGGTTTGTTTAGAAGATTTCAGCCAAATATTTAAACTATTATTATTAATAATATTTCAAATCAAAACACATTAAGCGTCCTGTAGATTTTTTTCACGAATGTTTAAAGATTCATATAATACTAGCTATATGAAAAGTATTGGTATGAGGATTCGTACTTTAGAAAGTTATAATTTTATTTATCTTATGAACTTAAAAAAAATAACATTAATATCAATTTTGTGTTAAATCAGCTTTTCAATTCAAAAGCATGTGAAAAGGGGAAAAAAAAGGTTAGGACGCTTGAAGTGTTTCTCTTAAAAGGATTTTTTAAGTATATATATATATGTATCTATTTAAAATAACTAGCGCACTGTATACATCTCTATGAAGCATTTTAAAAGCAAAAAAAGAAAAGGTGTCAGAAATCATTAATGCATACTTTCTACAGAACTCTTTAAATATAATTTTCTATTTCAAGTAGAAATAAATTAATACACGGTGTGTTTCTAAATGAATATCGATGATTTAATGCTTGGTAGTATTCATTACATAAAACTCAAAATTATAATTAATGTATAAAATGAAAGAGCAACCCAAACAGTTTTTACCTACAAACTTACAAGTGTTCAAAGTGAGCACATTTCGTCACACGGTACACATCAAGCTGATAGCTCAGTTCTTCACAAACGTTGATTAGTAAAGATGTTCTGTTACTTGAGAAAGTTATAATTTTATTTATCTTATGCAATTAAAAAATAACACCAATATCAATTTTGTGTTAAATAAGCCTTTCAATTCAAAAGAATGTGAAAAGGAAGAAAAAAAACGGTTAGGGCGCTTGAAGTATTTCTTTTAAAATGATTTTTTAAGTATATATATATATATATATATATGTATGTATGTATCTATTTAAAATAACCAGCGCGCTGTATACATCTTTATGAAGCATTTTAAAAGCAAAAACAGAAAAGGTCACAGAAATCATTAATGAATACTTTCTACAGAACTCTTTAAATATAATTTTTTATTTCAAGTAGAAATAAATTAATGTACGGGGTATTTCTAAATGAATATCGATGATTTAATGCTTGGTAGTATTCATTACATAAAACTCAAAATTATAATTAATACATAAAATGAAGAGCAACCCAAACAGTTTTTACCTACAAACTTACAAGTGTTCAATGTGAGCACCTTTCGTCACACGGTACACATCAAGTTGATAGCTCAGTTCTTCACAAACGTTCATTAGCAAAGAACTTACTTGACAAAGTTACAATTTTATTTATCTTATGCACTTAAAAAAATAACATTAGTATCAATTTTGTGTTAAATCAGCCTTTCAATTCAAAAGCATGTGAAAAGGAAAAAAAACGGTTAGGACGCTTGAAGTGTTTCTTTTAAAAGGATTTTTTAAGTATATATATATATAGCTCTATTAAAAGTGAATGATTATGAAAATGATTATGAAAAGAGGGTGCAAAACAACATTAAAAATCCATGAAAATTTATAACGAAAAACAATAAACAAACCACTCCCTGCTCTTCAGAAAGTGGGAGGAGTGAAAAAAGCAGGTATCAAAAACAGAAATTGGATCCTCACGGGTTTCGCAAGATATGGCCAACCCACATACTCCAAAAGTATAAAAATAGATTTAAACTTTCAAAAACACAACATAACAAAGCTATTTTATAAAAAAAAATTTTAACGAATCAAAACTGCTTTAAAAACAAATATAACCAACCAATTCAAAATCCATGAAAAACGATTTAGCTTATAAAACGTAACTAAAAATTAATAAAAATTCCAATATGACTAAATCATTAAGCAATTAGAAGTATTGAACATGTGAGAAGGCCATACCCTCACCTTTACCCATGAAGACCTGAAAAAAACTTGCTACCTTTAAAACAATCACTACGCTCCACTTCTTTCCATCAGCAGGAGTTGCAAGCAAGACCATAATCCAAGTTAGACCAGCGTCCTGAAGACTTGTCTTTCCATTATCCTCATAATCATTAATTTTCTTTCCAAGTCACCGCAGTTTCTACTTGAAGCACATCAACATGCAGACGTTCTTAAAAAGACTTTAATCCACACCCTTCATATATTCAGGCAGCTACCTTGGCATCCATTACGGTGTTTGGCCGCTTAGCTGTTGCCACTTTAGAAAACTCTTCTCAAGTTGATTTACATAATGAAAAATAAACTGGTATGGAAATAAATTATTATAAAAAAGATTAGCAGTAAATTTAAAAATCTGTGAACTCAAAAATTCTCTATTACTACAAATTCTATAAAATCTATTAATTTGACCCACAATAATGTTAATAAAAACCTTTTTACTTAAATTTGAATACCAGTGTGGCATCGATTGAGTATTAAAATTAAAAAAATCCCGTTTATCAAAAAGCTTAATTAGTATATTGCTATCTTTAATTAAAATGTCTAAATCCAAAAAATTAACATGTAAACTATCAACAGAAGCCTTATTTAATTTTAAACATGGAGGATAGATATCGTTAATCGATACCAAAAGTTTGTCATCGAATATTATTAAATCATCGATATACCTTAAAACTGAATAACTCTTATTGCTGTTTAAAACATAATTAAATTCATAATAAAAAAGAAACAGATTTGCAGCAGAACTCGAAAAATTAGTTCCCATACCGATGCCACATACCTGGTAGAAAAATGAGCTATTGAATGTAATGAAATTATTAAGAAAACAGAAATTACATAAACTTAAGAAAAAATCTCTTTTTATTCCAAGCTCCTCCTCAATACAAAACATATCAAAAATATTTTTTAGTGTATCATAAAGTAAATCTATAGGTATATTAGAAAAAAGATTTTCAAAATCATAGGTATACAAATTTGTGGGCGTTATGGGCGTTATTTTAATTTTATTTAAAACCTCATTAGTATTGTCTATACACCAAAAATAGCTAGTATTTCTATATTTAAACTTCAAAAAACCATAAATGCGCTTCAAAAACTCATGTAACTTAACATTTAAACTTTTACCTATGCCTCTTGAATTACAACATATAAATCTGAATTTAATAGGTGTCTTGTGAAATTTTGGGGTCATAAACAGAAATGGAAAAGTATGATGATTATTAATAGCAAAATTATATGAATACATCTTTCTAGCCTTTTTGGTGTATGCATTAAATTTGTTTACAACAACCTTGTGACTTAATTTACATTCTTTATAAAATTTACTATTATTTAACTCATTTTTAACTTTGTCAATATAAAAAAGCTTTCAAATAATCGCATAATTTGAAGCCGCTTTGTCCACAGGTACTATTACAAAATTGTTATGTAAAAATTGAATATAATTTATATCTTCTTTATTGAGACTATGGTAAACATAATCCTTACTGTTCAAATAATTATTAACAAAAAACTCAAATTCCTTTAATATATGCCACTCCCATTCAAAAAAAGCTTCAAAGGGGGTGTTAAATCTGTAACATAATTGCATAATGAATTTTTTCAAATCCCTTTCAAAAATCTGAATAGCCGTTTTCTTGCTAATTGTTTTATTTAATCTAAACTTAGTACCCAATCCCATCATAAAATGTAAATTTTTGTTCTGTATAATATCTAAATTTCCAGTAATAACATGTTTATGGAAATCATCAATAAAATCTAAGAAATCTGTGTCACATTTACATGTTTCAGGAATTTCATCAGAAAAAGCAAGAGATCTATAATTGAACAATTTTTTACTAAGAGGAATGTTATATTTATAAGCAACAGCTATATCAATATCTCTAAGAGGGAAAAAAGTGTCATAATATCTGAAAAAATCTTTAATTTTAAAATTGTCGAAAGACTTCTGTTGAAAATTCAAAGTAAAGAAAACCCTGTCAGTTTTGGAATCAAAAAAATTCTTTAATCTAAAATTAATAAAGTCACAAAGCAGGTCCCTAAAATGCAAATTAGAAAATTTATAAATTTTACTAGCTTTCCCAATTTTGTTTAAAATTTTAAGCTTAAGTGTGAAAACCGCTTTTTTTACATTTTTAATACTGAAATTTACTATAAAATCTTTTTCAACATTACAGATCCATTCCTCTGGCACTAAACAATTTAAATTATTGGATAACATATGTGATCCCCTTGTATCTCTTTTAATTTTCAAATTACTAAACACATTTAAAAAACTGTAAACATTATCAATACTTTTTATATTGTAAGAATTTAATACTGTATTTAGGCCATAAGGATACAAAGTCCTGTGTTTCAAAATGAAGTCATTTTCTATTTTCAAACGCTCATTCTGATTCTCAACATGTGCCAAAATTTCAATCAAAATGTTATCAAAAGTATGCAACTTAAAATGCATAATTTCAAAAGATGGATATTGTAAATCATCATTGTGAACATTTGATCTATGATTGTTAATTCTAATATTAAGAGAACCAGAAGTCTCACCAACATAAGCCTGCGAACAAGTCATACATGTAATTTTATAAACAACATTATTAACTTGCAAAATGTACAATAACCTGATGGTACATCAACAGCTTCGGCACGACTCACCAATCATGTTTTACAACGTTTATCTTTTCATTTATATATTTCATAATTTCAATGAGGAATTTATACAAAATTCCAATTTTTTTTTTTATATTATAACTTTTTGTAGGCACTTACACCTAATTGCATAACAAACTACACCCAATTCAACATATGACATATGGAATGACTAGTTGAATACACAGCAAAAGAAGCGCAAAGCAGCTTATCAAATTGCCAAAGTATATAATGCTTTCAATTTTTTTTTAAACAAATAACCCAGTGCATCAGGCGCAACGCAGCTTCTTATATGCACTAAGTGAATATAGCTCTATTAAAAGTGAATGATTATGAAAATGATTATGAAAAGAGGGTGCAAAACAACAATAAAAATCCATGAAAATTTATAACGAAAAACAATAAACAAACCACTCCCTGCTCTTCAGAAAGTGGGAGGAGTGAAAAAAGCAGGTATCAAAAACAGAAATTGGATCCTCACGGGTTTCGCAAGATATGGCCAACCCACATACTCCAAAAGTATAAAAATAGATTTAAACTTTCAAAAACACAACATAACAAAGCTATTTTATAAAAAAATTTTTAACGAATCAAAACTGCTTTAAAAACAAATATAACCAACCAATTCAAAATCCAAGAAAAACGATTTAGCTTATAAAACGTAACTAAAAATTAATAAAAATTCCAATATGACTAAATCATTAAGCAATTAGAAGTATTGAACATGTGAGAAGATCATACCCCCACCTTTACCCATGAAGACCTGAAAAAAACTTGCTACCTTTAAAACAATCACTACGCTCCACTTCTTTCCATCAGCAGGAGTTGCAAGCAAGGCCATAATCCAAGTTAGACCAGCGTCCTGAAGACTTGTCTTTCCATTATCCTCATAATCATTAATTTTCTTTCCAAGTCACCGCAGTTTCCACTTGAAGCACATCAACATGCAGACGTTCTTAAAAAGACTTTAATCCACACCCTTCATATATTCAAGCAGCTACCTCATGGAACTATTAATAAAGAGGAACTGACATATCTTTAAAATAGTGAAGCATCAACTGTAACCGCTATCGCAGGCGTTGTTTACGGCCGGTGGAAACTTCCACCATTATGTTTATATAGAAATTTTCAACTTATTTAAACGCCTTAATATTACAAAATTTCAGTCATAAATAATGGTAGAAACAGATTTTCATTTTTACTGGTAGGAATTTGTTTTGGCAATAGTTAGGTACTGCGTTTCCGCCATATTGTGACAACCAGGGAAACAAACTGACAGTTTTAATAAGCATACTGACACCAGTAAAAACAAACAAAAGTTGTTATGACATTTTTGAGAAAAATTTCCATCAATAAGACGTAGAAATAGGACGAAAATTTCTATTACATTTTACTGGTGGGATGTTCGCCTTAGTGGTAATCAGAAACTGGAGAACCTATTTAAAAAAAGCAGCCGCCATCTTGTGACACCTCCTCAGTTACTTCACTCGCAACTGGTAGACAACACACTACATGTCGCCTCCTCTTTATTCATAACTCCATTAGCTACCTTGGCATCCATTACGGTGTTTGGCCGCTTAGCTGTTGCCACTTTAGAAAACTCTTCTCAAGTTGATTTACATAATGAAAAATAAACTGGTATGGAAATAAATTATTATAAAAAAGATTAGCAGTAAATTTAAAAATCTGTGAACTCAAAAATTCTCTATTACTACAAATTCTATAAAATCTATTAATTTGTCCCACAATAATGTTAATAAAAACCTTTTTACTTACATTTGAATACCAGTGTGGCATCGATTGAGTATTAAAATTAAAAAAATCCCGTTTATCAAAAAGCTTAATTAGTATATTGCTATCTTTAATTAAAATGTCTAAATCCAAAAAATTAACATGTAAACTATCAACAGAAGCCTTATTTAATATTAAACATGGAGGATAGATATCGTTAACCGATACCAAAAGTTTGTCATCGAATACTATTAAATCATCGATATACCTTAAAATTGAATAAATCTTATTACTGTTTAAAACATAATTAAATTCATAATTAAAAAAAAATGTTTTTAAAAAAATTTATGAAAGCATTATATATATATATATATATATATATATATGTGTGTGTGTGTGTGTGTGTGTTGGTGCACTCTCCTACCCTCCCTTTTGAGTACCTAAAGTGGTTTAAACACCAACGTACGGAGTAACCAATTTCAATTCGAGTAACTTTTGCCGGTTACTCGATTTGTTTAAGCATACCACGACGTTCCTGAAGCATTTTTCTATACGTTGCACCACTTTTTCCGAAGTTACTCAGAAAAGCGTTATTCCACAGTCATTCATACACACCGTGTGTTATGTAAAATCTAAAATCTGTATAACGCCATCTGGCGGTGTGTAAAAATGCAGCCTCAAACCCAGGGAGTTTCCTAATGATTACTCGGTAAAACGGTAATAGTCCAATAACAGCAACCCTTGTGTGTTTGGTTTCTTTGGTAATACAGGCTTGCTATATAAGATTTTCCTCTCTATTTAGCGGTTACTCACTAAAGCGGCAATAATCCAGGAATGGCAACTCTTGTGTGTTTAGCTTCTTCGATAATTCAGGTTTGCTCTGTAAGTTTCTCCTCTTCATTTAACTAGTTTTTTGATAGAAGAATATCTGTCTATATAGTGTTTTAAATATAATGAAAAAATCAAATATGAAATTCACGATTTTATTAAACGTAGCTTTCGAGCGTGAATTTCTTACGAAATAAAGATCTGAAATAACTTAAAATATTCAGTGAATGCAAAATATTAAAAAGAAATTGCAGGCCTAATTTTAATAGCGTAAATTGTCAATATTTCAATTAAATTCATTTTAAACATCCCCTCTCGGCGCCAGCCGAAACAATAGGTTATTTCTTCTTCTTCTTTTTTATTCTTTTAAAGATATAATGCATCAGATTTAATAAAATTTAAACAAACTGGTGTTATTCCCTCCAAATTCATTATTTTGTTAAGAAAGTTAATTTGTAGCGGAATTTTTAATTTTCTTACGTAATGTAATTAAATGCATATGAGATAGCTATAGCAAATTTGTTAAGCAATTATTTAAATTATAGAATAAAAAATACCAACTGGCTATAATATTTACCCTCTTTCATACAAGGTCCTAACCCAAATCATTCAACGAAAGCCATAAAAATTTTTAAATGTCTCGTCTAGCAAAATAAACAACTTTTATTGAAATCAAACGATTTTAACATAGTCTAATAATGAGTTGATGGATTGAAAATCTAGTTCCCTTAACTGTAAATTTACTCAATTTTTCAAATAGCCATTATTTTTGAATTGAAATGCCCAAATTGGGTTCTAGTGTTTTTTTTTTTTTTTGACGATATTGTGACAACTTAAGGTTGTCACATATGATGATACTAAGCTATAATACGATTATGATACAAATGAAAAGTTATTTTAGTATGTCTGTCACCAAAGTAAAAAATTCCCAATTATTTTAATGAAATCGTTAGAAATTCACCATGTATTTCTAAAGAACTGAACATATAGCTTCACTGACCATAGCGTTTGTTATTTAGATATTCAAAGGGTCGTTTTTTTGCAAACGAATTTCCCAATTTTCTTAATTAATGAACGCACCCAAAATAATTTACTTTTAAAAAAGGAAAATATAATTATCTTTTCCGACTGAGCTAATACAACTTGTATATTGTAATAATTCCTTGGTCCGACTTAGACTACGTAGAGCCTAGAGCAGTGGGGCAAATATAATTTTGAAGGCCGATCTTCTGTCCATCCATAGAATTTGTTCATAAACAGTATGTGTAAGTGACTACTACTAATCTTCATGCCTTTTGTATACATACATAAATTTTAACATGTAGTATTCCCATCTGTTAATTTGATTTACACAACAAAGATAGTCACAATTTAAAAAAAATATCTAGTAGAAAAATAGGGAACTAATAAAAAAATTGTTAGATTGGTTTCTGGGATAAAAGTTTGCGAACTTCACCTTTGTTTATATATGTATGTCATGAAATATCTAAAAGAACCCCCCCCCCCCCCGCATTGATAATCATTAATTGTTTTAACTTACCGCGTTAAAAGGAAAACGCCAATAATTTCACTTGAAAACAATGTACTACTATGTTTTTATAATACAATTTTAATCATTAGTTTTTTGATGATGTAGCTCATTCTTTTTGGGGGGCGGGAGGGGGAGGGCATGAGCAACAGGAAGTAGAGGAGGAAAAAAGAGGAAACGCCCTTCCTTAATATTTGAAAGTCTCTTTGGCGAAAAGGAACATTGGTAATTTTTGGCCAATTTTACTCAATTTGGCATCCTAATTTCCTGCCATCGTGAACCAGATCAAATGAAGTGGCAGGGGCTCCATTTGAGGGGGCTGGGGGGGGCAGTACCCTCCCCCAAGGAATTTGATTTTTCAGAAAATTTATCAACTATCAATTGTCAAACTCAAACAAAAGTTTAAAAATTTCTCAAACGCTAAAGTAAATTATCAGATTTGATTGCAATAAAAACATATGCATTAAATAAATGCTTTATAAAGCATTAATTTCTATGCATATATGCATAGAAATTAATGATTATAAAAAATATTTCCTATTCGAACTTTCTTAAGGTGAGACCTATATCGTACTTTGGCTAATTTAAAAAATACATTAGAGACATTTTCTTTTATCAATTCCTTCTCAACTGTGTACAACTTGATCATAGGAAAACTAGTCCCCTCATTCTAGAAATTCAGCGGTACAGTTTTTTCTGATAGTTTATTTTTTTTTTTGGGGGGGGGGGAGGGGGATTGAAGGGGTGAGTACAATTCAAGTTCTTAATTATCCAACTTTATTACTTTTTTTGGATTATTAGTGTCACATTATATTTACTGCAATTACTGCAATGTTATCAAATTATTTAATTATTTGCCTTATTAAACAATATTATGTATGGAACGCTCTCAAAATTCTTCAACGCCTAGGAATGGAATCTGCGCGCACCCGTCAAATACAATTTCTTCAGCCCAAAAACCGACAGACTTCCACCAAATACCAAAGTAAAAAACACTTTTATAATAAAGTAGTCTATAATTTTATCCCCTATGTACAGAAATGAACACATGAGTTATTACTATCGGCCACCATTAATAGTCAAATATATAGTTTTTCATTTAAAAAATATTCAGGACTTCCTTATGAAAAACCAGGTCCTCTTGACTCCGACCGAGATAAAGCACAATCAGAAAAACTTAAACTGTACCTCAGTCGCAACAAAGAAAATACGTTAACATATCTTGGCGCAGGACTGTAATTTCATGTAAATACGAAAACCGCTAAAATGATTTCCATTGAAAGGCAACCCGATCCGAAATGAAAGAAAATTTAATTCTTATTTTAATACAATTATTGCAGAAGAAGTCTATAATTATATCTTTAATATAAATTATACATTTTACGTAGAAAAATGAAGATATAATACAGTATTCATTAATGTTCGAATATGTAGCTTTTTCATCTGAAAAATATTCAGGATTTCTTTGAAAAATAGTATCAGTACCAACCCACCTCATAATAGTGAAAACGCAATCCGAAACAATTAACGCTTTACCTTACTTTTACTTGCAGAAAATCACTAAAGAAAATTTTCTTATCGCTGTAGATCACAAAAGTTGCAAATTTCGTGACTTATTCATGACGCTCGTCTGCTGATTATCCCATGACTGATTGAATTTCATGATTCTTTTTTTCGCGATCAAAAGACGAAATTTGCGATTTTTTCCGCGATCGTTTCACGGAATTCGCGATTTTTTTTCTGCAACCGTTCTTGAAATTGCTTTTTTTTCTCACGACCATTTGTCGAAATTTACAATACGAAATTCCATATTTGTTTCTGAGATCTTTAGACAAAATTCGCGGTTCTTTTCCATGATCATTTGCTGAAATTCGTGATTTTTTTTCTACCACCGACTAATAATATTTGTAATTTTTGGAGCGATTGTTAGACGAAATTATGTATCTTATTTCACGATCGTTTGACGAAATTCCCCTCGATTGTTTGAGTAAGTTTTCGGGATTTTTCGTACAATCTTTTTTTGAAATTCGCGATTTTTTTCGCAATCCTTTTACAAAATTCGAGATTTTAGTTTGTACAATCATTTGACGAAATCTGCATTTCTTTTCGCGATCTCTGATGAAATTAGAAACATTTTCCACGGTCGTTTGGAGAAATTAGCGATTTTTTTCCGCAAAAATTTGGGGATTTTTTTTTTTTCAAAATTTTGCAAAATTCGCGATTTTTTCTGTTCCCCTTGATGAATTGATTTTCGGAATTCGAAAAAAAAAATCGTGGACTTTCACGAACACTGAAAAAATTCGCAGAATATTCACATGTCCGTTAAAGAAATTAAAGAGACAAAATCACACAGAACTTTTTTTATTGTGCGGGGTTTCCCCATTTTCAGTGAGATTTGTGCAGTTCTGCACAATGGCAATTCTGACCGTTCCCAGTTCCACGAACAAAATTTTTCATTGTCCTTTGCCAGGAAACTTTTGAAATGGCGCCCCTGTAGTAAAACCTGAAAAAAAAGTGCGAAAAACACTAGAAAAAAGTTTCATTTTAGAGAGGTCTCTGTCTTAGCAAGTATAATTGTATGATCTTTTTTCCCCCCATTGAGAAAGAATTCTGTTATAGACAGGCTTCGTTTTCATAAGTTTTACTGTAATACATCTTTTTTCAGAGCTATACTATAGAGTGGATGGTTTAACAGTCTTTGGGGATACCTGTAAAAATGTAACCTATAATAGAATCCAGTCTAAAAAGAAAAATTTTCATATGCAATATATTGAAATTTTACCTGTTAAGACGGAAACCTATTTAAAACGAAATACTTAATTGGCTCTTAAGTTTTTGTATTCAAAGTTTTTACTGTTTACGTGTCTCGTTCGGTGGTGGTGGTGGGGGGGGGGGGGTAGACGCCCGGATCCTAGCCTTAGCAATATAACTTAGCTCACAAAATCTTTGCCCCGCCCCAAGAAAGTCCTGAAATGGCGGACCTGTGAGGTGGCTCTGCATGTCCGTGCAATAGTCAGGCTCATAACGATAATTCTTAAGAACTCTTTTCTAAAGACATGTATATTATCAGCAGAATTTATAAACACTCCGCAATAAACATAAGTTTAGCTAATATTAGAAACGCATACAATAAAAAAAATCCACTTTTAGTTATGTAAGTATCGCTCATAGACAGTAATGAAACCGAATTACCATATAGTGCTCTAAATGAGTTACTGTTGCCATCTTTTAGTGTATCCTTGTAAAAGATTTAGAAATACTACACACTCTACGTTATACAGAAAACATCTTTTAATACACCTCAGTAACTGGATGTGATTAAAGCACTGCCCAACTAATCCGTTACCCTATGGTCTCTGACTTTCGGGGCTCTGAAATTTAGTATGCAACGTTTATAAAGCTGATATTTTAAATCTATTTTGATCTAATAGTAATTATGATTGATATTTTGTGCTTTTACAGTAAGATAAGATTAAAATATGTATGTATGTATGTATATATATATATATATATATATATATATATATATATATACAAATACATATGCATTTAAATATTTATATCTGTATTCTAAAGCATATAAAATATAAAATTTTCTGTGACAGTATAGGAAGGCGGGAAGGAGGCGAATTAATACCAGGCCTGCACCTCTTTTTAACTTGATCGAATCCTACTCGATAATGCATATCGATTTCATTATGTTTGAAATAACTAAAATACGCTGTAACTTAATTATCTCTATACATCTTAGTGTAACAGATTTTTTGTGTATCAATGTAAACGAACAACAAATGTTATAACAAACTCATTCAATATAATTCTAAGTTCCATACATAGTAACAATTAGTTTCGAATATTCTCAGTAGTTAAAGCCTTACTATGATGACACATTGTACATAAATTTTTTCAGTAACAGATTTCGTTTTAATAATGGTATCACTACAGATAAAAAAAAAGTTTATCTGTCACATTTTCCTGTAATTTTCCTCAAATTATTCGAAATAAGACGAAAATTTACCTGTTTCACATATTTTAAAAATAGTCTTTCTTACTTATGTATCTTATATTTTCTGTAGATGCATATTAAATAAATAAAAGTAAAATTAATTCCTAAAACAAATACCTTTTATAAGTTTCAATTTTTTTTTCTTAAAAATCACGCCTGAACCTGATTATTAAAAAATAACGCTTTTTTACGCTTCATAAAAAGAGCGAAAAAGTGAATTTATTAAATATATATATATATATATAATTACTTTGTTTTCATTTTTAAGATATAGCAACCGGAACATTTGATAATTTAATTTATATTAAACTATCAAATAGTAAAAGAGTATTTTTTTAAATATTACAATTTTATTTTTTACTTTCATTTATTTCTCCTTTTTAATTTTTGATGTATGTCTTTCTTGCAGTTTCATACCCAGTTGACCTATTTAAGCAAAAGTAATTGGACGCATTATGGTCTCCATTGTTCTTGTGATTCATATAAAGACATAAGTGTCTGATTGTAACTTCTAATGAAAGGGGTCACTGGAAATACCGCTAAAATAACAGTGACGATTTTAAAAAATCTTGTTTCTTATAAAAAAAAATTCAAACATTTTATAATGTTAAAAACAGTTTATAAACTAGTTAATAATGCAGCGCTCAGTCCGAAACCGGATTAATGTAAGGAAGTTTTAAAGTTTCATTACTGCGTCAAAGTAGAAGGTAATTTAATAGGTTTAAAACTTCTTGCAAAACCTTTAAAAACTGATGCATTTAACAATAATTTCTTTTGGATAAATACATGATACAAAAAATAAATAAATAGAAAGAAAAGTAACCAGTTAAACTGATTGCATTGAGCTCACACCCTATTCACACTAATTGTATATTACACTCTTATTTCAAAGAATAATTCTGCATGAAATACTCACTTAACTAAATTAAGAGGGGATTAGTCCACATCCCCCCCATTTATACTTAACCAATGAACCTCTCATAAATGTCTTTGCCGCAGAATGGTATTTGATCTTGAGGGCCCTCCGTACATCAACTCCGGCTCGGTAACCTCGAACCGGTTCGTGGGCCCGACTCCTCTATAGGTGCTCTGTTCCTGCGGGCTATCGGGGCGTCCCGGGTCGGGAACCAAGAAAAGGGAACATTTGGCTCCTCTAGCTAAGTGGGAGGATCTGTCGCACGCGACAAATCATCCTCTTGGGAATAACCGGTGTGACGTGCGTTGGACAGTGCACCGGCTTGACCGGAGTTTGCTTGTGGATCGGCCCTAATGGGCCACTCCTGGCGGCGACCATCGGGACGCGCCGCGGGGTTTGGAACGGAGGTCTTTCCGCACGTAGACACATGGGCCTGCAAGGGCCTGGGACCGGAAGATGGACCCCCCCATCTTAACCAATGAACCTCCAAAACTTGTCAGGAAGTGCCTTATCTGAATAAACCTTTATACCAAATTCGAAGCAAATCGGATAATTCTGCATGAAAAAAACATTTAGCTAAATTAAGGGGGGATTAGCTGCCCCATTTCCCACCTTTTATACTTAACCAATGAACCTCCAAATATAATCAGTGAAGCGTCTTATAAGAATAAACCGGTATACCAAATTGGGATCAAATCGGATAATTCTGCATGAAAAACCAATTTATCTAAATTAAAGGGGGATTAGCCCCCGCTCCCCCTTTATACTTCAGGAATGTATTCCCAAAACTCATTAGGGAATCGCCTTTTCAAAATGAACATATTTACAATTTGAAGTAAATTGGATATTTCTGCATGAAAAATCCATTTATTTAAATTAAGGGAGTATTAGTCCCGTTCCCACCCTTTATACTTAACCAATTAATCCTCATAACTAATCTGCATCATCTGGTGTTTTTCACTCCTGTTCTTTTATTTTGATAGAAAGACTTACGAAAGGGCTCCATTATGCAACTTTAAAGAAAGTTTATTTTAGATATTTGTGCTTTAAATTGCGATAATTTTTTACATGTCATGTACAGATTAAACATATAACGTTCTAAACATTGGTTTTCAAAAAAAAAAAAAAATCCAATAATAACTCGAAACTTTCGGGCACATTTTCTGACTAATTTTTAAATATAAAAGCATGCTACTTGCAGATATAGTTATGGCATTAATTTGTAATCGATCAGTTTTTCCTTTTTCAATAAATGTATCACTTCTTTAGTTATAAACGATTGTTGTCTTTGGAAACACTTTTTCCTTTTCTGTATTGTGGACTTCGAAAATCGACCAAACACGATATCGAATTAAATTCTACATTCCATGCAGCGATATGTGCATAAGAGCGCATTGTACCTAAAATAGATTATTCTTCATTTATATATTACTAGCAGCCTTTGCCCGTTTCGCTGGTAGGTTTCGCCTAACTAACTTTGAAGCAAATGAAAAATTTTAGTGAATTTGACCATCTGTTTTAAAGTAATATGGAACGTTATCTGTCTTTCTGTACTGCTGAAAACGATACGAACGGCATTACGTTGTTATATTTTAGAATGTTTTAGGTAAAATTTGGGCTGTTAAGAAGCGACTCCTTTTGTTGATCATTTATTGTAAGATTTGATGTAAAACGATATGCAAAATGCTAAAAACACCCCTAAAAATTACATAATTAGCAGTGCAAATCCCATCTGAATCCATTTAGCAGAATCAACAGCCCGAACGAAATTTCCAGTTTCATTTTATATATATAGTAGATATTATAAACCCCAAATCCTTCACACATGCAATGATTTTCTGTCAAGTAAGCTGAGGTTACTCGACTATGCGATATTTTACCAATTCCTACACACAGGTCTTTCAGTTATTCGATGATGCAATCTTCTGCCGTGTGTTACGCAGCAATATAAGTTACTAGATGACACTGTAATTTACCAATTACTATACACAACTATCTCACTTACTCGATAATGCGATCTTCTGTTGATTTATACACACAGCTATCTAAGTTACTTAATAGTACGGGTTTTTTTTTTGTTTTTTTTTTGTTTTTTTTTTCCCCCCAATTCATACATATTCTCATTTACTCAATAAAGCGATCTTCTTCCATCTACACTCACCGCATCTTAAGTTACTTGATGATATGGTACTTTATCCCATCATAAAGACACAGAGATTTTACCTTAACCCCTTCGGGACGGGAGCCTTTTACGAAATTTTTAATCTTTTGTCACCGTTTTTTAAAAACAGAAATTTGTGTCTTCTCAAATCGAGAAAATTCGCTGATTAAATAAGGGAAATTTTACAGTAAAATTTTACTGGTGAGGAAAAACAAGGATTCTGAGCGCTTCATGCGGCACGTATACGTGTTGCTCGTCCCCATGGGGTTAAAAAGGAGAGTGAAGCCGGGGAACTCATTTAAGAGAATTTGGACGAGTATTTTGACAAATCGCTGCATAGTCTGAGTAATTATTTTAAAAATTTAAGTTTAAAAACCTTAAATATGAAAACCGGTACTTTTATTCTTTTTGCCAAGGAACATGGCACAATAATGTTTCAAAAAAGATTAAAATTGATGTTTTATTAGCAATTAATCTTAAAAGACCTTTCTGTGAAAAATAAAAACTATATATTTATAAATATGGACTTTCTTTAACTACCAAATCTTGTCGATTCGTCAATACCAACATTCTAAACCATTGAAATATCAACTTTCTCTCCTGACGGGCCAGAGGTAAATTAATAAACGTTACCTCCAAGCAATCGACGACAGTTGATAAAAGAAAACTGTAATTTCCATAAGCTTTTATTAAGATCTCACCTAATTTTAAAAATCAGCATTTTTAATTATATCTATGTGATGTTTTATACAAACGCGTTTATATTTCATTAGTTACAATCATCGATTTATTAAAGTAATAATAAATCGTTATTCTACATTAGACGTACAATATCCTTTAATTATTTTGAGCAGTCTGTTTGTTTACGTGAAAATACTTTTGTTGTTAGAAAGGAAATATTATTATTTGCGTTGACTTAGAATTGGCAACAATAGTTAAAAATATCATCTCGAAATATGAAATAAATGTCTCGTGTAAATATATTTTTGATTTTAAACTGCTTGGCAATATTATTATTTGGCCATTTTTAAATATTATGAAGTAATTTCCCCCATTTACTGCGTTTAAATTTACGTATATTAATGAATTTACTATTTTAAAGTTTTCTTTCATTTTTAATATTCACGTGTAAATACAATTTTTATGACGCAATTTTCAATATTTTCCTCCCTTTAATATATAATTATGTAATTCTAATTTTAAGGTTACTCGAAGATGCGGCATTTTACTAATTCTTACACACTATCTATGTTACTCGATAACGCAAACTTCTGCAGCCTCTAACTATCTGCTGCCGTTCTGCCGCCACGGCAATTTAAGTTACTCGGCTATACGGTATTTTGCAAATTACTACACACAACTACTTCAGTTACTCGATAATGCGACCTTCTGCCCATCTATATCATAAAGCAATCTAAGTTACTCGATCATATGGTATTATACCGATTCTTACACTTAATTATTCATTTACTCGATAATGCGATCTTCTGCCTTTCTGATCACACAATAAGCAAAGTTATTCGACGATATTGTATTTTATCTAGTCATAAGAGCACTTTGATAATATCATAAAAAGGAAAAGAGGAAGTAAGATAAGGGGGGACTCACTGACAAGAATTCGGTCTATTGTTTTGTGAAATTTTTGCATGGACTGCAGACCTACGTCGATAAATGTTTTAAATCGAAATTAAAGGATAAAGCAAATATGAACTATATATATAACCGATATAGTATTTTAAATAGTTGGCTGTAGTGTAAGCGTGGTTTGTCTCTTAGAAGAACGAAAAAAAAGGCTGTTTTTAGCTTTTTTATAAGGGTAAGAATGAAAATTTGTGTTCCGTGTTTTTTTGCAAATTATTTATAATCATTTGAAGGATATTGCATTTTTTAAAATCAAAAATTGATTATGTGGATTCAGTTGCGTAGGTGATGCGCGTCGTGCACTTCCGACTGGGCGGGATCCGATACATTACCAGAGGCGTCTACATTTAATTTTCGTTAAATATTATGAAAGTAGATAAGATTGTCTGGGCGCTTCAAGTATTTTGAATTCAAAAAATTGAAAATAACAAAATGGGGGCCATTTGAAAAAAAGTCTCTTTTTGGCATCCTTTTACGCACTTTGGCGTTGTTTTAAAAATGTTTTTTTAATATGAAAAAGACTGAAAAAGGTTCAAGCCCCATTGAATTAAGTCCCCTTTAATTAAAAGCCTGCAAGATCTGTTTAATAGAATTTGGGTTCTAATCCCGCCCACTTTAAAAAAAGTCATTTTACGTAAAATGCTCTAGGGCTCTAAAACAGTAAAAGCCTATGGACGTGTTGCGCTAAAGCACAAAATAACTACGAAAGGTCTTCGAATTCGGCCAAATAATTTTATAAGGATTATAAATAGACTGTAAGGAATAGAAAAATGTAAAAAGAAAAAATCGATTTTTTGAATCGAAAAAAGCAAATCTCCTCTTAATGAAAAATGTATAATAACAATAAAATGAAGCTCTTTTAAAAAGTTAAACGAAAACATAAATATTAATGCATAAAATAGTTTCATTCTAAACATCTTTTCATCTTTTTCTCATAAAAATGTTTTACTTCTTTGACTGGCTGGTATACTGTATATATTATTACATTTAACATACTTTCTAGGATTCTGCTGAAAATCTTTATAATGCAACTATCTATATAATTTATTTCTGAGATGTAAATAATGTATTTTGCACTTACAAATCACCTGTATTTCACATACATATAGTTGAAATATCTGCTATTTTCCGAAACATTAAGTTTTACACATTTTGATCTTTAACCTTTTCGAGACGGCATCCCTTACACAAATTTTACTTGGTTGGCACCGCTTTTTTTAAACAGTTCCCTTTATTGGTGAAATTCCAAAAAATGCTCTAATTAAAAAAGACAAATATTACATTTATTATTTATTTGTATCTCACTATGTAATTAATTCTCTGTAATATGACTGAACTCATGGTTTTTCAGGAAGGAAGTACAATTTATTTCTGAAAAAAAAATCAAGATTTTGGTAATCACACTCTTTTTTTTATCAAATCTTTTTATGTATTAAAATACAGATTTTTTGGTTATTAAGACTGGCTAAACCTGAAATAAAACTTCCTTAATTTATGATTTTGATGTGAATTAATAGGTACCATTAGAAGGTAAGTTTCATTCAATAATTCAAGGAAAATGTATCTTATTTTTAGTATGCAGATTTAATTATACATTATTAATTATTTACTTGATCTTTACTTTTAATAGTTTAATCATTTTTTAAATTATCTTACTTCTTATCATTTTAGCTTATTACTGTACTTAATTATTTTAATATTTTACTATATTGCAAGGATTTTTTATAATTTTGATTGCATAATTATATTCAAATGACTGTTTAAAAACTGTAAACAAAGCAATGATCAGAAATCTGCAAAATTCTAAAATCTGCACACCCTCTGGTTCCAAGTTGTGCGGATTTGAGGGAGTCAATTGTACAATGATTTTGTCCAGATGTACTGTCTGTTTTCATAAAGCGAA
The DNA here is from genome assembly GCA_963932465.1 of Maratus speciosus. Classification (NCBI taxonomy): domain Eukaryota; kingdom Metazoa; phylum Arthropoda; class Arachnida; order Araneae; family Salticidae; genus Maratus; species Maratus speciosus. The sequence continues at coordinate 475,500,791 of OZ010786.1, forward strand.
ACTTTCCGCGCTTTTGCGCATGTGTCAGGTCTGTTTTGATTTTATCAAAATAGGGATGATTGGAGGTTGTTTAGCTGAGTGACAACATACAACTGGAACTTCGGAAAATACCTATCTCAGCGTTACCACCCCTTTGGATCGTAAAATCTTCTCAGAATGTTAGGCGCGGCTTTCGAAAACGAACTGTATTTTTTATGTGTTTATAAGGCATCATTTTGTTTACATTTTAAAACTTCATCAAAATAATTGTAATTTTTAAAATAAATATGTTACATATAATATATGGCAGTAATAATTAGTATATATGATGAAAATTCAAGTAATTTTTTAAAATAAACTATTTATTTAATGATTTTTTTTATCCCTATTACTGTCTTTTATTGATAGTAGTTCAAGAGCCATAATTTTATAAAATTATTTAAGCATTCTGCAAGCAGTCCTTGTTCAATCACAAAAGCCTGCCACTAAAAAATTTTAATACAGAAAATGCATATAATGTTTTTCTCAGATGTAAACAATAAATTTTGCAGTTAAGAAGCTCATGGATTTCACAAATATTACTATTTCTGGGAACACTAAATTTGATACATTGTCGTCTTTAACTCATTACTTTGGAGTATTGAAAACATTGTTATTACATTAACATTTTTTGTAAATGAGTGTTATCACAAAAGCCTGCCACTAAAAAAATTTAATACAGAAGATGTATATAATGTATTTCTCAGATGTAAACAATGAATTTTGCAGTTGAAAAGCACATGTATTTCACAGATATTGCTAATTGCTTGGAACACTAAATTTCATACATTGTCTTCTTTAACGCATTGTTTTGGAGTAATGAAAACATTATATTAATTTTTTTTTTTTGTAAATGAGTGTTATAATCGGTGGCAGCTCATGACGTTTTTTTTTCTTTTGAGGCACTAAATGCATGCCTTCTAAAAGTAATATTTTTTTTTAAAGAAATGTTTGCCTAATTTAAAGTAAGAAACTTCTGCCAAAAATAAGCGAAAGATTTCATTTTTAAAAATAGTGAAAAAGGAATAAATTTGCCAGCCATGCATTTAGTGCCCCCAAAACTGTTAGTCACGAGCTACCACTGTTTATAATGATTTTGCCTAGGCATATTTGGATCATGCTTTAAGGTAATTTAATAATGTGTGACATGATCTATACCTATTATGTATAGGTGCAGATTCAGTCGCCATGTGAAGACTAAATTTTTTTCTTTGGCCACTAACTTCCAATGTCTCAGTCGCGATGCGTTATACAGGGATGCTCCTTTTCTGCAAATGGTAGATTTCTACCTTTTTTAAAAAATGAAATTCGTGTATTCTTCATAATTCCTACAGTCCAGAATGATCTGTTTAACACAGAAAACTATTTTATTACATAGAAAAAAAAAGTCTGAAGTGTGTTTTGATTTTTATAGCTCTAAATAATTTTACACATTCACAATTTTTTTAATGTAATGTTATACGATAAAATCAAAATTAGAAATATTGTTGTCCTAATATTTCCCACTACCATGATTGCTTAGCTTTACATTTTTTTAAAAATGTATCTTGTCCAACTATATCTTCTGAATATGAACATAGTTTAACATTTGTATTACACTTAATAATCAAATTTAAAGAATTTTGTGATTAAATTAAACATACTCATTTGATGTAATTGGTCTGTGTTTTCTTGTACATAGACATATGTATATATCAAATAAATTATTTTGTACTTTGAATTTAGTCCCTCTCCCCCCCCCCCCCCTTATAAACACAAAATTGTTTTTATGTGTTTGTTTCACAATGTGGCCACTGGATGTTTTGGGTTTAGGAGCCACTTTCTCCTTCCAGATATTGCGAATCTACACCTATACTATTATGTAAAATACTATCATTTTCATTATTTCTGGTTCGAAGGAATGCAATTTAAAGCACGTTTACAAGGTAAATTTAATGATGAATGAAATATGATCAATGTAATACAAAATTCTGTAATACGCAGAACGTCTCATCCTAAGGTGTGTGTTATAAAGATCTATCGTATTTATCTTCATATGTAATTCACTCATCAAAAACCCTAAAGATTTAGTACCTGTGAGTGCTCTGCAGAAGGCATTATTACAACTTTATAATTTTTTCATTCTGTGGCACAAATTACTCAGCTTACAATTCACCAATCAAAGCATTGCCATCTTGATTTTTTTCCACTTACTTTATTTACCTCAGAAGTGGTTAAGATTTTTGTATATTGTAAATCCTAAAGGTATTAATAGCAAAAAAAGCATCTTTAACCCCTTGGGGACGAGCAACCGGTATACTTGTCAATTAAGGTGTTCAGAATATTTCATTATTCTCACCACTTATTTTTAATTGTAAAGCTTACCTTATTTAATCAGAGCATTTTTACGATTCAATTACAGAAAATTTTCTGTTTTGAAAAACCGGTGGTAAAATATTAAAAATTAAGCAAAGGACTCATATCGCAAAGGGGTTAAACATCTTGAATTAAAGTGAACTTTAATAACCTTTCGCTTTAATTGCCAGTGCTCTTCCAATTGAGCTATCTGGACGACAACCCAGCCAACACAATATTTGCTCACAACAACTACTATGATATCAATTGCTTCTGTGAAAAATAATTTAAAGTGTACATGATTATATATTTTATTTTATTATTATTAAGCAACAGACTTTGCAGATTAGTTTTTCTAAAAAGTTCTAAAGATTCAAATCTCCAGGCTGGAGGGGGAAAGTGGTAAATTTCAGGAAAAGGAGGATAATTTATTTTAATTGGTTTTTATTGTCACTAATAATCTTTAAAAAGACAGAAGAATTTTCTTTATAAATAGCTTTAAAGATTCAAATCGCTAGGCTGGAGGGGGAAAGTAGCATTTTTCAGGAATAGGAGGATAATTTATATAGAATTTTCTGTCTAAAAGTAAAGATTTTTTTTTTTTTTTTTTTTTTTTGCTGGGGAGTAGGGTGAGGGAGGAGAGGAAAATGTACATTTGGGAAGTTAGGACTTAATTTATTTATTTATGTAAGTGAGCAACAAATGTTGCAGATTTTGTTTTTCAAATTAAGTTTGAAAGATTTTAATTATTTATTAAGCTGGAATTATTATTTATTTATTTAATTATTTATTAAAATGGATGCAAAGGGTTAAATTAAAGGGCAAAAATTAAAAATAAAACTTATGTAAATAGTATTTTTTGCGTCATTGTATCCGAACTAAGTGAAATGTATTCAAATGGATACTATGAGGCAAAAAAAATTATTTACATAAATTTTATTTTTAATTTTTAATAGCATGATACAAAGATAAATCAATTTATTCAAACAAATACATTTCAATGCATTATATAAGTTCAGTGAAAGTGACATATTTAACAGTGTATTGGAAAATTAAAAATACTCTTTACATGTGTGAATATATCTTAGCCAAACTAAAAATAATTTAAATCGAATTTTAAAACAAATCGTTTAATGCCACATCAAGGTGTCACTTAAATTTTGATATCATATCTTATAAAACTCATGCTTTGAATTTATGAGTGATATGAATGATAAAGGATTAATGAATAAACTTTTATACATCTTTTTAAATTGAACATAATTTTTACACATGCAATTATAACAAAATAAAATGATTAAATAAATATGTATAGAGATTATAATTAATAGCATAGCGTTACTCAAAATTTGATATCATTATTTTTAAGTTCCATATTTAAAATTCTTAGAGCATAAGATAAAGCGCTGCGTCACAAACTTTTAACACGTTAAGGGTTTTTGTATTGATATAAAATACAAGAATTGCAAAAATTACAAATTTTGTACGCTTTTTTTTTTCTCATTTGATATTTTTTTATTAGTTATCGTCATAACGCGTGAACATTCACGACACGCCTTAGACTTTTGGAGGCCCTGGGTACAAACACGATTTTGAGCTACATTCTTATGTTGTGTATTAAGTTGAAATCTCGGAGTAAATATCATATATGATTACTCTGAGGTTGAAATATGTTGTAAACGTATTATATTTTATAGTTCTAATAGGCTGACACAAATTAAACTTGATACTTTATGGCTTCACGTAGTCAATGTTAGTCATAAGTGCACAAAATTTGAATTTCGTTTTATTGAAATAACAAAAAATGGAATTGCATTTCCAATTTTTCTATTAAAAAAAAGTGTTCTTAAAGTTAGCAATGTCTGTTGTTACAGGGCATACAGAAAAAGCATGTTTTCGGTTAGGAATCAGTTTTAATCAAGATGCTTAAGGCTTCAGACCCTGCAGGCGAAGACACTCACGAGCTAATGCTAATCCGATGGGGATGGATTTTTCTAATATCTCGTTTGCATTTCGACATTTTTTTTTATTTTTTATTTATTTATTTATTTTTTTTTTTGTATTGGATAGCCGAGATCCGTCTCTACATCGCACCTTTCTTACTTTTTTGATTTTGGTTGCAGATATTTTTTAGAATGACACTTTCTTTTTTAGAATTGGTTTTGAAATTGAAAGTAACTTTATAAAAAAAAATATCTGCAACCCAAATCGAAAAAGTAAAAATGTTGCGATGTAGAAACGGACTTCGGCTATCTAGTGAAAAAAAAAAAAATAAATAAAAGATTAAAAATGTCGAAATGCAAACGAGATATTAGAAAAATCTATCCCCATAGGATTAGAATTAGCTCGTGAGTGTTTTCGCTGGCAGGGACAAGAGTCTTAAGTTAATAGGAAAAACACTATTTGATTCCACAACATCCGAAAAACTAATGTAAAAAAAAATTTCATTTTTACGAACAAAAAATGTCTTAGTGAATGTGTAGAAAGATGTGATTTGCTGATTGCATCGCAAAAATAAAAAAAACGAGAACACGCTTATATAACTTTCAAATGCGTGCTTTAGACCTTTTTTAGACATGATTTTTATGATGTAGTATTAACCCGTAATTTGCTTTATCAATGTTTTGTGCATTACGAAGTTTGTTGTTACGAAGTTTGTTACAATGTTTTGTGCATTGCGAAACTATGCATTGGAGTTACTGGGACACTATTGTACGGTAAAAACTATATAAATAATGAAACTCAACACCTATTATTTTTTGTTCTACCTACTGACCCCCCCTCCCCCCCGTCCTATACACACACAACCTTATACGGACATGGAACTATGCCCTGTGCATCAATCTTTGGCTAATATTGCCTTGTGAACATTTAAGCACAGTTTAATTGTTCTAGCCCGGGGTCGACGAACCTTTTTACACCCGCGTACCAATTTTTTTTATGAAAATGACGTGCAATTAAAATATAAATTTAATGAAAAATAATAAATTAAAATTACTTGAAAATTATTTATTAGTATTAAAATGTTTTTAAGTAATATGCATGAATTAAATACCTTTTAGAAAGTAATTAAAGATTAAATGCGATTTTTGTAGTGACATCGAGGATGAAAAATAATAAGTATCAGATTCATACTAAGATCATTTCAATAGAAGATAAATTGAACTAGAAATACCTATGTTTCTATTTGAGTTTTTTTCTTTTTTATCTATATTATTTGTTTGTGAAAATAATAGCAGGCATGAATAGACGGGGAAATTCGTAAACGACAAATGGCCGCTTTTACAAACAGCTCTGTAATTAAGTTCCAAGTTGTCATATTTCAGCATCGGCATTTTTACTTATAATATTTAATAATTTTTCCTTTTCAATAGTTTCCAAATATTACATTTGTTTGATAATTTTTTCAGTCCATATTGAGCTGCGATTTGACATTAATAAAGCAGAATAAAAAATCCTCCCATTTTCAATCGATTGAATTTAGACAAGATTTGATAATCTAAATTTATGTATTTTGTCTAATGTTATCGCATCTTGATTAGAGTCCCAAACAATCCCGTGCCAAAATTATTCTGTTACGTGTCAAAAATGGAACGCGCACGATAGGTTTAACGACCCTGTGTACCATAGGTTTAACCCTGCCAACACAGGCAGGGTTAAAAGGGCAAAAGATAAATAAATACTTTTTTGCAATCACATTACATTTATTTGAAAATAGCACTAAATTTTCACTTAAAATTGACTGAAAATTCTTTAAACAAAATGTAATATTTTAGTAAATTATACTTTTTACTGTACATGTAAAAAAGTTTTCAGTACGCTAATTTTCACAGAATAAAAGAATTAATACTTTGAAACTATTAAAAAACTTTTTCGGTTGCAAAACATAGTGTATATTTCAGGAAAAGACTTAATTTATTTCATTTCCTTTCATCTGATTTTCCCCCCACTCTCTTGAAAACTCCAAAGCTTATATAAAACATTAATGTATTCTTATTTATATAATTTTCCACGTTGTTTATATTATATTATAAATATATATATATATATATTGACAACTGATTTAAGATATATTTAAATTATTTTTTATGATAGTTAATTACTGTTATAGATAAATATTAATATTAATAAATCTTCAGTTGTGTGGAATCTGAATTAAAATATCTGAAATTTTTATGATTGTGTTGGAAAATTATTTCGTGATTTTAAGTCCAAGTTTAAACGTTCGATACATATTTATACAATATTTTTGATATTGGCTGTTAAATAAATTGGGGATTATTATCTGAATAATTATTGTAAAATTTACATGCATTTTATAAAAAAATACAAGATTATGAATATTATTTTTTTCTTTCTTTAAAACAAACCAAAGAATACATTCTGTAAAGTTGAAAATGCACTATCATTTTTCCAGAACCCTTTACAAGCATGTGTCCCAGCTAAACTAATCGCTTTTACCCCGAGCGATTTCTCACCCTCCTCTGTTAGATAATTGACAACAACTGGATAGAGTGATAAAGTGTGCCAAACAGCTGTATTTTCAAAAGAAAAGGAAAAAAACACACTTTTAGTATATTGTTTAAGTTCTCATGTCATGTGCAATATGTTTTATTTTATAATTTATATTATGCTTGAAAATATTTATTATCAGCAGTAAGTTGCCTATTTTGAAAATATTGGATATATATCAAAAATATCGGATACATATCAAAATATCGGATATTTTTGATATTTTCGAAAATATCGTGATATTTACAAACCCTGAGTATTACATTTTTTAGTAACATACATTTATTTTTTCTACAAATAATATTTGAGTTATTTTACTATGCTTTTTATGGTTGATGTAGCTAAATTGATGGGATAACAAGAGTTTATTTTTGTTATTTTGTAATAGGTTTTATATTAATTTATGTACAAAATGTTTTAGGATTGTCGTTTTTCGGAACTCAAACTGCTCCATCGATAGATTACTTTGTTTTCTGTATCTCTCCTCCCTTTTTACTGTATAAATTTACCATTGAAAAAACGAAGGAAAGAGGAAAAAGAAGCACACCGAAATGACTGGTAATCTGCCGTCAAAATGCAGGGGGAAGTGTTGACTGGATAATATGAAAAGCATTTGTAAGTAGACAGGCAGTGGCAAAAATGTTTAAAAATCTCAGAATAAATCCCAAAATTTTAGGAGAAGATTTTGCGGAAACACGGAAATTATATTATTACGAAATTGGGAATCAAGAGCATCAATCATTGTTTTATTTTTCTACTTTTTAACTATCGTAAAGTACCGAAAGTAAGCCTCCTTACAAATATAAGACCCCCCGCCCATCCCCAACATATATGATTTTTTTTCTTTTTTGAAAAAGTTCCATTTATAAGGTCTCCCTCTTGAAGTTTTATTTTTTGACGCTCTCAATCCTCCTGTGTTTTTCAGGAAATTCCTTCAGATTTTTGTTTCCATATCTTCTAAATGAATAGATCTTATGCAATTTATTTTTATTTAATCTCTTTACATATCATTGTATCACGATGGCATATGTTCAATATATTATACTATTAATGTTTACATTGACTTTTATGCACTAATAAGATTTAATAGATATTTATATTGAGTTAAAGTTTTATAATATTTGTTCATATTTCTTTCATATCTAAATTAACTATTTTATGTAAACTTGTTTCATTAATTTAATATTTTTATTAATGGAAACTACTTAGCTTCTATGGAAGAGAGTTTAATTTGATCTGATTTTATTTTTTAAATTGTTAAAATCCTGAGGAACTTCATAAATTCGAAATACGCCCCCCCCCCCCTACCCTCCCAATTTTCCTACCCTTTTCACAAAAGTTCCAATTATAAACACCCCTTAAAATCATTAGAATTTCCTGTTTGCTAAAGAGGGGCTTACTTTCGGCACTTTACAGTACTTGATTTAAATTATTTTAGGAGCATCCTGATTCATTTACTTTTAAAATTTAAGAGAAAACTATAATAGCTCTGTCATTTTTGTAATTTTTAGTTTTTATTTCCAATCTTAAGGCGATTCTCTAACTCTCTTCTCAAAAATAGGAAAATTTTTAACACATTTTCTGACTCATTTTCAAACGTAAAAGCATAAAATTGACAGGCCAGGCTATTAACGTAATTTGGAATCAAATGGCGTTTTGAATTTTCTGATAAATAAATTACTTAAGGAATTATAAGCAATTGTTGATACGTGACGGCAGATCTCCCCCTTTTCTCTGCTGTCGCATCCGGAAATTCCGTTCAAATTGCAAACGTGCGCAAGATTTTCTGAAAGATCCTCTGCTTTTACCAAAAAGATGAAAAATACATTAAAATACATAATTACATAATCATAACACTTGCCAATTCCATGCGTTTCCGAACAAAAATGAATTCAGAAAGGTGACATAAAGTATCTTCTTTTGATTTGAGAACAACCGTAATGCTATAAAATCATAGGTTCGTTTGTAAAATAAGTAAATAATAAAAGATAATTTCGAGATGAAGATTCGAGCTTTTTAAAGAAAAGTATACTATCCTCTCGTGAACTATCGTGATTGTTTCCTCTAAAACAGCTAATGTGTTAAATACTGTATTCTCAACATCCTCAGTTGCACTTATGTATCACACATTTTGTATGGTTCATTTTATTTTATTGGATTTATATAAAGAAGTTTTCTTTTCTAAAATTTATATATAAAATTTATGGCATAACTTTTGAAATTCGTATCTAATATTATGACATATATGATTTAAAAAGAAAACTTGTACATTTAAAAAGATGGTAGGATGTAGTTAACGGCTTTACAGGAGAATAATAATAATAATAATAAATCACAGTTAACATTTTTTTTACGCCCAAATCCTTCATACATGTTCGTATGTAGTCAGTGCATTGAATATTTCTCTGAAGTTATTGCCACTGCTCAGTTAGTTCAAAGTAATAGATTTAGAGCTTGCAGCTTATGTTAGAAGGATTTCGTTAATAAATATGTAAAGTAGAATACGTTACAAGTACGATATGTTGATTTTATCTAGTTTTATTCAGTCTAATATACTTAATTTTTAACGCTTTTAAGCGGTAGTTTCATAGCTCCCAACTTTTACACTTTTTTCTTACCGCTATTTTTTAAAAAGCATTTTTTGCCTTATCTATCGCCAAATTTCGAGGATTAAATAACGGGAAGATTGTATTAAAGTAGAGTAGCAGAAAAGCACAAAAGTTGGCAGTTTTATCGCTACCATATCTACTTTATCAAACTACTTTTTCTATATTAAAGTTGAAATGCATATTAACTTAAATCATTCAACATTTAAATTAGCATTTATTAATATCCGAATAATTAATTACAGGAATACGTTAGAAATTTATAATTGATTTTTGATTCCGTTACAAAGTAATAGATTTGCTTCAAATCTCTCAGTATACTCCTAGATTTTTTGAGTAATTTTCGGTTTTTTTATTTTCCTGGTAAATATTTTATTACGAAGTATTTGGATTAGCGATGTTTGACAACATTTATTTCTTTATCTGGCCATGTCATTTTATTTCTTACTTATTTATTCATTTATTTGGCGTGAGGGGGGGGGGGGGGATGCTTTTCTTGCTTTTTTTTATTATATTTTTTTTTTCAATGCCAATAGCATGCCGATTCTTGAAGCTGTTTTCAGTCAAAGTACCCATACCAATAGGGAAAAAAACAACAACAAAAAAACAAGAAAACAAAACAAAAAAAAAACACATGTGTTTATTGTTTTTGTTATTTTTCTTTTATTGATGAATATGTTCGTTTTTTATAAATCCTTGAAACATCTGAATGCTAAAGTTTTGCTGCTGGTGCTTACTTATTATGTCGATTTTTACAAGTCAAGTATTTAATAAAAACTACGTTATAAAAATATAAAACAGTGCCCTTTGGAACTGAATATCATTCCTGGGAAATTATTATCCAACGCTTACAATTACTGTTATATTGCTATAGAAAAATACTTTCAAAAGGCTCTGCAGTAAAAAGACCTGATTTTTTCCCCTGCTTTTTTTTTTGTGTGTGCAGGATAGATGGAAGAAATCACCATATACATAGAGGGTAACGCTTGTACAAAATTCTATGAGAATAATACTAATATTGCATTAATATAATGTTGAAGGTTGATTTATACCATAACTAAGCTATATTAAATATAACGTTTGTATCAAAATAAGTCTAATTTTTGCTAAAAAAACACTTCCGTTATGAATATTAAAGGCATAATTTAACAATGCAATATGAGTTACATTATACAAAAGTGTTAGCTGATTTCCAGCTCATTATATTTTTTTCAAGCATGAAACATGCCAATTTGATTTTGAGTTAAAACGGCAATCGTTAATTTTTAATAAATTTGATAGAAATTCGAGAGAAAAATATTGGAGAAAGAACTAATGAAATGACGAATTTGCTGCTTTTATTTCTTACGTACTATTTCTTTTGCATTCATGAATTAAAAAAAAAAAAAAAAAAAAAAAAAAAAAAAAAAAAAAAAACGCTACTGTATATTTTATGAAAGGGCACTGCCTAAAGTGTAGTTAAAAAAATAAAAAATAAAAATGTAATATTGAGAACCAATACATATTTTTTAATAACACATACATGGGTCCACATCTGTAAGTAGAAATATAATGTTAGGAAAGCTGTATTGACAACATAACTTTTTCATTGGAGATGGAGAAGCCGGATTTATTTGAAACAATTGTTATACGAATCGCTTTACCAATCACGTCTGCCTATAGAGAAAGTATCGAAATATTATTTTGGTCTACATTTTCTTAAATAAATTAGGTAAAGAAAGGGCTTATACTTATAGTTGTAAAGCTATCGAAAGAACTAGATCTAAAATTTTTGATATCACGATATTTTCATTAATTACGTTGAGGTTGAAATAAAACCCTGATCTCTTAAAGTATGATTTCGCGAAAACGATGCGAAACGAAAAAAACCATATGTATGCATTCTAAATTTCCCTATACCAACATAATTCTGGTAACTCTTCAACTATAAGAAGAGTTTACTATGCTATGCTTTTCAAGTTCAAAAGACAAGTTTTCTTATCTTGGAATTGGAGAAGAGACAGAAAGTATGCTGTTATCTATTATGTTCCGGAACGGGTTTGCAAAAAAACATCTGCAAATCATTATTCAAAGATGCTTTAGGAAAAAAAGTGTGTGTGTGTGTGGGGGGGGGGGGGGGGTATGTGCATATTTGAAAATTATCACAGGTTCTGTAGAGAGGATACTTTATGATTTGAAATTTTAAAAGCCTTCCTGTTTTGAAAATTAAAGCTATCTGGATTTCTAATTTATGGTTGCTTCAAAGAAGTAATATTTGAAGCGTATCTCATACAGTCAATGGCATATCTAATAATTATAATTTCGTGTTTTTTGCTTACATAATCTTTTAATTTTTTTTTCAATGACATTTTAATTTCATTATAATTATCACGCAAGATTTACTCGTAATAAAAAAAAAATTGAAAGTATTTTAAATTCGAAAAATAAAGCTATAAATTACTTTATTATTATTATTATTATCCTGATATTACTTCAAAATTGAAATTAATTGCATTACAGATAATTTCGCATGATTATAATTCAAACAATGTGTGTTGATTTTATGTGGAATTACTCAATTTATGTATGTATGCTCTTACCATCAAATTAAATTTGTTGAATTCATGAATTTGATTTGTTTAAGATTAATCTTTTATTTACAATATCTCTGTAATAACGGAAAATGAACTTCGCTAAATGTGTAGTTACTTAAATATATAATTGAAAGTAAGCTGTAATTAAATTTGAACGTAAACGTTTGATGAAAGTAAAATAATTTAATTTAGAATGCTTGACATTCAATAAAGAACTTTTTGAAAACTAACACGAAGTCACTCTTTCAGTTTGAGAAAAAAAAAAAAATTCTCTATTAGTAAAATATACATTTGAATTAATATTTCACATTTATTTATTTTTTCGAATTTTGTCTATAATTTGATTAAGTGTCAAATAAAATAAATAAATAAATAAAAGAGAGGGAGGGTGGAAGAAGACAAAGAAAGAAAAAAGGAAAGAAAGGAAATTTTGAATACGTCAATAGATTATGTCGTGGCTAAAGGTCAAAGAACTTTTTTTAAGTGCGAAGGAGGATGGGGGGGATAATATTTTTTTTTCTTTCAGTGTACATAAAAATGATTTCATTTAATTTTCCATTTTAATTTTTTTAATACTTTTTCCCATACAAGAGATTCTCCAAAATAATTTGTTTGTTGCTCAAATGATTTTCGTTTGCTTTCTTTCTATCGCTGTGTGTTTTTATTCAATTTGTGTCTCTTCGAGTAATAAATCAAGGGACATCGTTAACGATAAAGAACATGTGCACTAGTAAGACAGAAAAGAAATACAACATTTTGCATTTCATAAATAGCACATAATTTTGCTGTCCTAAATTAGTCTTGGGTTACACATTACTATAATGCGTGGCGAAAAAAAAAATGCTAAAATGAATGACGAATTTACAAAATTACAAAGTTTATAATGTTCATATTCTATGGGGAGGGGGGGGGGAGGGGAGAGTTTACCAAAAGTTTATACGCAATTTCTTTTCATCTAATAAGACAAAGTTAAGTTAATCTATAAATGTGTATAGATTAATGATCAAATACACGCTATTTTATCTTTATTTTAATACAAATTTAGTTAGTGGTTCTTTGACAGATATGATAAAGTTAAAAATATTACAAAATTTAATAATGTTCATATTATACGAAAAAAAAAGGTTTACCAAAAGTTTATACGCATATTTTTTATTTATTTTTACTTCTAATAAGACGGAGTTAAGTTAATCTATAAATGTGTATAGATTCATAAACAATTATACGTGATTTTATATTTTGTTATATTAATACTGATTTAGTTAGTGGTTATTTGACAAATATGACAAAGCTACAAAATTTCTAAAGTTCCTATTCTCCTCTGAAAAAAAAATAAGTTTACCAAAAGTTTATACGCATTTTTTTTTCATCTAATAAGACAAAGTTAATCTTTAAATGTGTATAGATTAATAAACATACGTGATTTTATCTTTTGTTTTAATACCGATTGAGTTAATGGTATGTCATTTATACAGGTCATTTAGGCGAATATTCTAATATTCAGTTTCTGAACAATTTTAAAATTCTGCCTCTCCCATAATTTATATGTGGACGTGAGTTTCAAAACTCACGTTATCCAAAATTTTAAATAACGCGTTTTCCCTTTCAATCTATTTTACTGGGAATCTGCACCGAAGAAACACAACAATCTGCAAAAAAGATGGCTTTATCCCGCATTTTTGGTATTGAAAATCTTGGTTTACCATGAAAACCAATGAACATAGAGGTTTTTCGCGATTTCCCGAAATTTGATTTTCTGGATAAGGCGATTTTTGAAACTCACCTCCTCTCATATATATATACATACCTTTTGTCTTTTGTTTTATACTTACGATGACCATATTTCATTGAAAGAAATACGGGTAAAAAAAGTGTTGAGAAATCATCACCCTCCCTTCATAGAATACGTAGTAAAGCCTTCATAATAGAACCTTTATTTAGCGAACAATCTTTTTTTTTTTTTTTTTTTTTTTTTTTTTTAATCCACGGCGCATATGCACTTTTTCTTTATAGCAGATTTTAAATTCTGAAGCAAATTTTGAATGTATAATTTATATATATATAAATATATATATATACTATTGCAAAACAAAACAAAACAAAACAAAACAAAAAAATGTTACCATTATTAATTGCTATTTTAATTTATGAATTTTAATGCTGTACCTTTTTCAAATTTAAAATCGCTATATAATTATGTAACTATTTCACAAAGATAATTGCGTATTATGTGTTTGCTTCTCGATAATGCTTTCTCTTCATTTAACATTTATGTGGAAAAAGGAAAAAAAATCAGACTCTGAAGAAATTTGCAAATATTGGAAAGTACATTTATATTATAAGCAAAGATAAAAACTAACTAATTTTTAAGACTTACATAATACAATTTTATACCATTATTAATAATTATAATACCATTAATTTTCAATTGAATTATTACTTTTTTTTTTTCAGAAGTGCTTCAAATAAACAACAAATTTCTAAAGCAATATTTTTGTAGCTCATGAGTAATAGAAATGTGCATTTAATCAACAATTTTTATGATTTTCTTTGTGTTGCACACATTTATGATGGTGGGAATAATAAAAATATTGCTATGGAAGTAAAATAAAAATAGCAAAACGTATAGCAATATTAAATATAGCTTTCCGAAGACATAGCGCAAGCTTTTTCAAAGTTTTAAGCTTTTTGTATTTTAATTACTGCTAACCGTTTATAATACTCAATGAGCTACTTTTTAAAATTTGCAAATAATTTGATTTTCCATTTAAATTATCTGTGTAATAAAACTAATTTCAATTGCAATTTTTAAGAGTAGCGTTCTTTAATTATGTAACAAAAATGTGAAATGTGTCATTTCTTATGGAAAGATTTATAGACTAATTATTCATTAATATCAACTATATGCAGCAACTTTTTTTCAGCGTACTAGTATGAAAGTACTTTAAACAGGCGGAAATGCAGTTAAATTAATTTAACGTTGTTCTTTAATAATAATAATGATTTCTTTATTTCTTACTGATTTTATAACCTTTTAATTTATTATTATAATTATTTAAAGCAAATAATGATCTAATCGCATTGAAAACTCCTTTTTTCTGCTCAAGTGATTTCTGTTTTGAATGAAATACAATATACTCTCGATATTTCGAAGTCGAAGGGACGCTAACAAAATTTCGAGATAGCGAGTTTTCGAGATAACAAGGTCATAACTAAAACATAAAAATTCACGTAAAATCACAAGATACGGAATAATATTATAAAAATTAGAGTCATGATAAATGAGAATAAGTATAAATACGTAATGAATGTTGACAATAAGTCTAAATACAAGATGATAATTTTAATTTTTTAAATAGTAGAAAATAATTTACGTTAAGTTGGAAAAAATTAGTAAATACATAAATGAATTTACAGCGCTAGAATTTCTTAAAGGCCAGTGTCGTGGCCTGGGGACTTCTCTTTTGATATTGTTCTTCAACCAATTTTTCTGTTCGAAAAATAGCGGTAAAGCCATCGTTTTCCACGTTTTCCGAGCATTACATACAAAAATGCCATCCATATGACAAGGAAACACTTGTTTTTCACCTTTGTTTGCCGTTCAAGTGACCAGATGGCAATATCGGAATCGTCCCTGACCCTTTAGAGAGGTAATGAGGAGATTCTTGGAAACAACTCTATTTTCTTGCAGGGCCGAAACTAAGGGGGGGGGGCAGAGGGGGCACGCGCCCCGGGCGTCAGAACGAAGGGGCGCATAATGAAGGATTATACCTTTGGAATGGATCATTTTCTTTTAATGGACTGATGGCTTCCATTATTATGAAACAGCCATTATAAATGAAGTTTAAGGTGAAGATGAAAGAGCAACCATAAAAAGTTAGAACTCTGATTTTCTGGTCAGAATGGGGAATAAAACGGCAACTTTTTACTACTGCTCTTTCATCTTCACCTAACACTTAATTTATAATGGCTGTTTCATAATAATGGAAGCCATCAGTCCATCAAAAGAAAATAACTCGGTTAAAGTGGAAACTTTGTTAAGCGGGACTCGAATAATCGGGGCTCTACTGTACATTAAAATGAGCTTTAGAATATTTTTGTTCGTGTTCAGAGGGAAGTCATGACCCCCCACCCCCGTGACCTTCCCCTTGGATCCGTCGTTGTAGATTACGTAGTTCAGTATTACATATTTTAAATTATTTTAAAATAAGTCGGCTATTAGAAAATTAGTAAAATTTTCTTTGTAAATATGATTTGCTGAAGGGGAGGGGGGGGGGGGCGCCAAAATCCATGTTTGGCCCGGGCGCAAAAAAGGCTAATTTCGGCCCTTTCTTCGACACAAATGGACGGCGATTTTTAGCCGGAAAAATTCATTTTTTACTTCGAATTCGACATAACAAGGTTTTAAGAGAAAACTCTTCGAGATAAGAATTAAAATCAACATTAGAGGAATATGTAATATCAAGGTGAAAAATAATTTTTCGACATATCAAGGTTTTCGAGATATCGAAAATACACTGTATTTGAAAACTGTACAGAATTAAAAAATGATACGTCTTTCCATTGCAGCAACAACTGAAATTATAAAGTTTACTTCCGTTTTGTTTTTAGAGATAAATTATAGGCATGAAAATCTCCAGATATTCTTTATTTAAATTCAATTTACACCAATCAGGATTTTGCTCAGATATTTAACTCAGAGGAATGTATTGTTAAAATCATTTATACGAGTATAAAACAACAATCAAGGTTCGTTTTATATGTTTTAATTAACATTTTTTAACCTATGTATTATTTATTTGTACGCATCATTATACATATATAAAGATCTTCTTTTAAATAATATTATAAAAGTGGGGCATATTACCACTTAATTTGAGTGGAAACGGGGAGGGGGTTCTCAGGTTTATCGGGAATTCTGGTCAATAGTTTACAGAGAACAGTGTTTAAAAGGGGGGAAGATACATTTTGGACATTGCCGTTACGCTTTTTGAACACAGTAATTTCTTTCTTTCTTACTTTTTTTTTTCTAACTTTATCTTTGACTCTTAAACATGACTAAGAAAAATATGTTGAATTTTGTATTTTTAAGGTTTAATGAAGTATTATTGATGCTTTCCACATTTTCATAAAGTAGAAAAAAAATACCAGATTTAAAATATATTTAATGTTATAAAATCCAAAACAAATTTGCATGCTCTTTTCAGAACGAAATGTATTCTAGATGTTTATTTGTAGTTTTGAAAAAATAGTCTAGTTAGTTTTATTTAAATGTTTGTGATTTCTATTGCATGAAATACCATAGTAGTACATGTTTATTATTGAATCCCAGCTCAAGTAACAGGAATGTTTCTGATGCATACACAAAGCAATTTTTACACGTAAGCATTTGACGCATAAAAATTCAGAGTTAAAAACTGGATCTAATGGTTTTATATTCCCATAATATTTTTAATATCTTGAATGACACCTAATGACTATTATCGTGTCATTGCTGCATCTCAAAAATATGTTACAAACTCCTTCTTTCAAGGCATTTTCTGAACGATTGCTTTTTTTTTTTTTTCGCATTGCTTTTTTCGATTTTTGCTTTTTTTCGGAAAACGGAAAACGCTGCTCGATTTATTTTTATGTGAATATGAGTACTTACAAATTCCATGTCATATTTAAATTTATTTTATTTTATTTATTTATTTATTTATTTTTACGTTTACGAATTAAAATAATTTCGATTTGAGACCATCTTTAAATGATATGATAGCCACTAAATCGAATGCCAAATTTTCCTTTATTATATTATCTGCAAACTATGCTACTCATTTGTAAAATGCATAAGCTTTGAGAATACATTAAAAAATTCAAAATACTTTAGTATTTTTCAAATCTTTTTAAAAACGGTCTTAAATTTTATTGAAATTTTCAACAAAAAATTAATGAAAAGAATTCAAAATATTTTCTTTAGTATTGAAATTTTTGGAAAGGTTGAAAACTTGTACTACAAACATAAAAAACAGCAAGATTTCACCTTTTCTACGCTTTTACTTATTTATTTATTTGTTTCTGTGCATGAGTGTGTATGACACTTTCAGTTTTTTCTATTTAAGAGTGTTCTAAAATACACCCCTCCCCTCCATTTTGGCAAATTTACGGATTTTTTTAAGCGAAAAAGCATCACCCTGGAAAGTATATATTTTTTGAAGTGAGTCGAACAGATTTTTTATTTTTCGATAAATGAATTACACATTGAGTTATGAGCAATTGTTTTCTCATGGCGACTTTTCGCTCAGCTGACCCCTCCCCCACCCCCCACCCCGAAAAAAAAATAAATAAATAAAATACAATCCATGTAGAAATATCGGATTGAATGTCGATTGCGGAATGCTTACATGATTTACAAAATTACATGTTTACAAAATTTATCTTTTTGGTTCGATACTTGTTACATGGGGCGGGGATTTTAGATATTTTATTAAAGCTTAACCTTTCCGGTATTAGACTGAGTATTTCAAAAATCTTAAAGGCAATATTTTTTATAGAAAGCTAAATAAACTTTTTAAAATAAACTTTTATAACTAATGCTTAATGAAACCGATCTGGTTCATATTCACATAAACAGGTGAAGTGTCTTTAATGCATATGTTCCATTCTGATAATCTTTTAATTTCTGAACTTAAGAGAATATGATAAAGCTAAAGATATTCTTACTTTTTTTTCAAAGAAAATAACATAAACCCATTAAGTTTATTAATAAAAATAATAATAATTAAAAATGTCTTGTTTCTTTATCATAATGTTTCGCTTTACCTGTAACACATGTCATATTTAAACATTCATTTGTTTGATAATCAACGCATTTTTTTTTTTTTTTTCACAAAGTTTAAGATACAGCCGAATATTTTTTCAAAAAAAAGGGGGGGAGAGGGGTAAGAAGGAATGAGAAACGAGAAAAAACTCTCAATTTTCTAATATTTATTTTTAAAGCAGAAATTTATCTGAATGCAAAATAAAAATTATTATTTTAATAAGAAGTTTCTTTAAAATATGAATCTTTATTTTGTGTTTCTGTCCTAGTTGGATTCGAAAATCCACTACAACAAACAATTTTTGTATTGGAAACTAAAGTCGAAAAAAAAAATTCTGAGAAAAATACAGGGTGTCTCACTCCAGACTGAACACAGATTTTCTCAAACGTTTAACAGTAATTGAGGCATATTGTACTAAATTTTGACCGGACTTTATTTCCATCGTGTGAAATGTAAATATAAAACGCGAATTTGTGGAAGTTACCCTTCTGTTCCTCCAAACAGTTTTGAACTAGATGCCCCGTAATTTAAAATGTAGTGCATTACATGAGGTATCACTGACAAAATTACAGCTCACTTCTAGAACTTTCTATAGCGCCATTACATTTCACATAAGAGATATAAAAAAATAAAAAAAATTCTAAAAATTTTCAGCATTCACAGTTTTCCATTTCTTCAGGCGGTAAAATATACAAGTGTATGAATGCTATTTTTTTTTTCTTTCTTTGAACGAATTTCGTCTGTGAAGGCAAAACATTGACGAAAGAGGCACAATATCATTTTCTTCATACCAGAAACTTTAATAAGCATGTGATAGAGCTTAAACTAATCACTATTTCCGAATTCCCACCCTCCTTTGCAAACATCTGGTGTGTAGATAAGTGCTAAAAGAACACGCTACACTTGAAATTTCGTAGAAATGATACTAAATAGCTATAATGAGTCGAGTCTTGTATCCTTTACTCCGAGTTAAAGATGCAGTTTTTTAAACAGATTAAATAAAAGAACTTTCTAATAACATTAATGTATTTTATTATGAGTTAGAAGCATTAACATTTCTGTTAAACATTTTTTTTTTCCTTTCATAACAAATTCATATATTCCATTGCACTACATATAAATGATTTCAGAAGGTGTTTCCCTTTTTTTTAAAAATATGCATCAATAACAGTTTTAAATGTTGATTTCATAACATTCAGTGTTAAAACTTAAACAAATGATTAAAATCAGTCTTAAACTTTTCTAATTAACGTCTTATAACATCTATTTTTGTAAAAGATTTAATTTTCAACACTTTCCAACATGGTTGAAAAGTGGTTATGAATTGGTTTTGTCTGTCCGTGCTCTAACTCTTGTAAATATACTCGGATTGCCATGAAATTTATCTGCATAATTAATGTTTACTAAGGCATGTTCGGTATTGAAAATGGAGTGTGTACCATTCATAGTTCATTTACAGGGCACTCAAAAACATTCCGCTACATTAAGGTCTATGAGGAATATTAAAGTGTTACAATGTGCTAAACATAATGAAATTTATATACATATTGAGGAGCATTAGAAGATGATTACTATATAATTACAGTACGTGTGCTGGGGAGCTGTAAGTATTTAGTTATATTATGATCTATGAAGAAAAATAGTTTGCGACGTATTTTAATTATGTTTCTCTGTTACAAACATATTGAAATTGATATGAATTTATGAAGTGCACAAATACATGCTTTCTGTAGAATATGGAGTGAAAAGCGTTTATCATTCATTTACAGGGTCATACAAAGTGTTTGACTATATAATTATCTGCAAGGAAATACTGCTCGCAGCTTATGGAAATTATCTTGCACTATTTCAAACGTGACGATATTGATATGCTTTTCTGAGGTTTACTACAAAATGATTTTTCGAAGAATATGATGTGCATTCCATTTATCACGCATTGACAGGGACACATAAAAGATTTCGGAGACAATACTGGATCGAATGTGTTATCTATTAGGGATGATTGCTAAAAGTGTGTACTTAATTATGATATGCGTTGCTAAGTTTAGCTAAATTTTTGCATAAAGTTTCCGTAAATTCCATAGATCATACACAGGTGTAAGCAAAAGAATTCGTAAGCGTTACTGAGAATGAGCGGGAATTGCTTGAAGTTTTGTTTGCTTTTTCTTTCAGTTATGCATTTTCAATCTCAACTACATTTAGTATACTAAGCATATTGTAGCATATAAATAAAATCACATACAAGGCTATCCAAAAATGTAATAGTATTTACAATTTTTCTATAAATAAAAAATATGTTCTTATACTTAACAAAATTTTCGAGACAGGTTAGGGAGAAAAAGGTTGCTTTTGGTTAGGCATTAACTCAGCATTACAAGGCATAGGGAAAACACTGTTTGATATGTAAAACATCGCACAAATATCTTATTTGTTAGAAAGATGAGAGTTGCCAATTGCAGAAAAAAAGATGAAAACACGAGAACAGCCTTACATGACTTTTAATGCATATATGATAGGGTATTCCTTTAGATATAATTTTCATAGTCCAGCCTTAACCGTAAATCGCGCTGACCTTTTTTTTTTTTTTTTTTTTTTTTTTTTTTTTTTTTTTTTTATGAAAATCAGAGGCACATGCGTCCGTGATACCTAACAACGGGAATAACTGGTTAATTATCTTTGTATTTTACGATATAAAACTATGTAAATAATGAAACTAAACAACCGATTTTTAAAAATTTCATCTATTGATTTCCGTCTATTCACCCTGATCACTCAGATACAGTTCAACAGCCTATGTTTATAGGGTTAAAGCATATAGATTTGAGAGACCTAAAGTTTATGATGACTTTCACCAAGGCCCCGATTGCCTAGGCCTTAATCTACCCCTCCTTGTGAATACTTATGATCAGTTTAATTTTCCTAGCCTATATTGTATCGTTAAGAGGCTGCTTCGCTTAAGTGAAAACACACACTCGCTAATCATATTTTTATGATAGAAAAAATTTTTAATATCTCGTTTGCATTTCAACATTTTTAAAAGTTTTTTTTTTTTTTTTTTTTTTTTTTTTTTTTTTTTTTTTGCGTTGGATAGCTGAGTTTAAACTCTATAAAGCCCGTTTTTTTTTTTTTTTTTTTTTTTTTTTTCGATTTTGCCTGCAGTTTTTTTTTAAGGATAATTTTACTTTCGGAACTGGTTTGAAATGCAAAGGTATCCTCATTAAATAAATAAATAAATAAATAAATAAAAATAACTTATCCAGTGCTATACAAAGTTATACAGCTATCTAATGCAAAAAAAAAAAAAAATCATTTAAAAACATTAACATGCAAGTGAGGTAAAAAAAAAAAAAAAAAAAATAATAATAATAATAATAATAATAACATTAGCGAGCGTGTGGGGTTCCGCGTCAGAGAAGTAGCCACGTACTGCCGTCGTAGTGCGACGTAACAAATTAATTCTTTTCTGTTTTTACATAATATGTTTTCGAAAATGTCATTAGATATTTATATTTCGATTACCGAATTTCTATAACAAATGTAATACATTTGAAAACTTTACTTTGTACCTGCAAAAAAGATTTTGGCAAGCTAAATTTTCCACAGAATGAGAGATTTAACACTCTGATATTAATTTTTTTTTTTTTATCGGTTGTTAAAAATACTATATAGTTCGGGATTTTTTTCAACATTTTTCATTTGCTATCATCTTAAAAGCGTATTTGACCTCACGTTTGAATACTTTGAAATACTTTTTAACACATGTCTTCTTTTTCAGATCTTTTTTTTCTTTCTGTCTGTTTATAAATTAGATATATCTTTGATTATACAGCTATCTGACGGTCATCATATTTTTTTGCTAGCTCGTTTGACTACTAAATTAAGAGATATTTAATGAATTTTATAAAACAGATAATTCTTGTATATGTAAATAATAATACTAAAACAAAATCTTCAGTTCTTAAAAAAATCTGAATATGAATATCTGGAACTTTTATAACTGTGTTCGAAAATTATTTTGTGATTGTTACTGTTTATAAATAACCAATGCATACTTATGCAGTATTGTTGATATTAGCAATTAAACACAAAACGTTATAAAGTATTACTATTATTACTATTATTATTATTATTAATAATCTGAGTAATTGTAGTAAAATTTACATGCATTTTGAAAAGTAAATAAAAGATTACGATTCCTAATTTTTTTATCTTTAAAAAATGTTAAAGAATATATGCTGTAAAAGTAAAGAAAAAAAATTCTTTATTTGAAACACCTTTTTAACAAGCATTTGTTGTTCGCTGCCTGGAAATATCACCGAATTTTAGCAGATGTCTTTAGTACCCTAAAGGGATTTTCACCCTTTCGCACCCCTTTGTCTAAGACCTCTACTGATAACTGGTAAGGCCAGTGGGAGGTTGTAAAAAGAAAGTGAGACGCTCGATTTCCACTGAAATGAATAAAAGATAAAGTAAAAGATACAGATATTTTCTTAGGCTTGTTTAAAATTCAGTTATGTTTTTAACATTATTAAGCAATAGAATTTTTCTAATAACATTAAAGCATTTTATTTTTAATTAGATGCATTAACGTTTCTCTTCTTCTAATAGTCCATTGCAGGAATAACTAATTTCGTAATTTCCCCCCCTTAAATATGCATTACTGATAGTTTATAGAATCTTTTCTAATAAACGTCTCAGACATTCATTTTTATAAAAGATTTAATTTTTATATATAGTAATATGTATTTCATCTGAACAATGTAATATTTTAACAACAGCGATATTTTGTTTTAAGTATTATATACATTATTCCAGCGTGAATTTCTTTAACGCATTTTTGTATATATAGAGAAACGCAATAAACGCAATGAAAATATTAACATCACGAAACCTTTTAAATACATTTTTAAAACAAAGAAAAAAAGCTTCTTAATATGATTTCTTACTTGAAAAATGTCATATGAGATCGTATTATGCTGGTAAAACTCCAATGATAAGCTTTTAAAAATATCAGTATTAAACCAACGATATTTACTTGTCAGCATCAGAAAAATAAAATAAAATAATAAAAATAATAATAAATATTTTGTCTTAATAACACATAAATGGATGATATTAAAAAATGAAATTCTGAAATACAAATGACTTCAAATTTGATTTTAGGCTATAAGTTTCGATTGTATTTTTCTCAATAGATAAGGAAGTAAACACCTTTAGAATTTAACAACACAGATTTAAGTGAGAAGAAAGGGTGTTGGGGGGGGGGGGGTGCAGATAATAATGATAACCGTGAACGCCGTAAAAGTCTAACCTAAATGACGGCGCCTGGTGCGGGGCATCGCCCGCGCCATCCTTGATGCGGCGTTGTGTCTCTCCAGACTAAACCCAGATTTTGCGCATTTCACTAGGCTTGACTTGAACTGCGTGAAATGTAAATGTAATATGCGAAGTGGTGAAAAGTTCTGCTAGTGGAAGTCGTGCTAGTATCTAACACCAAATAGCATTGAGTTGGACGCTTGGTTTTGGGAAATGTAATTCGAAATACAGATGATGTCACTGACAGAATTTCAGCTTACGTCCAGAGTTATAAACAAAAAAGTAATAAAAAAAAGATAACAAAATAAAGATGAAAATGGATTAAAAAATAAAGTGATTTTTGTTTATATGACACTGGTTTGTATAAGAAAATTGTAGTGTGCTGTACTAAATTTGTCTTTTTTTTTTGTGGGTAGGTGTGTGGGGGGGGGGGAGGAATCACCAAATACTGATACAGTGAAAAGTTCGAGTACTGCAACATATCAGCTAGCAACCCCCTTCCCCAAAGTATGAAAATTTGTTTCACGCTACTTTAAGACTTTTCTACAAGTAACGCACCGAATTAAACAAGCAACTGTGAACGAAAGACTTGGGTAAACGATCATTCTGTTAAAGCTAATGACATATATTTTGCTAATTTGAACGCAATTGTATATAAACGTTTGTCAATTATTTACTATTTATCAATTAAAAATATTTCCCAATTAATTACGTTTAATTAATAATAAAATCAATTAAGTGCTATTTTAATTAGCTATGGCAAATCATTGAGAATGAACAATCATAACACTTTCCATTGCAAAAAATAAAATATATTTTCGAAAAATTTTCACCAGCAGATACTCTCCTCACGCCTCCCCCCCACCTGACCTCTCTTCCCCCATGGACTGCACTAAAATTCTAAAGCATTTGCTGGGTTTTCCTGGGTGGCCATCCTCATCCTCCTCGCCCCTCCCCTCCACCCCCCAATACGAAACATGTTTTAACGTTGTGTAAAAAGATATATTTCTACAACTAACGCACCGAATTGAACAAGCAACTGTTTTCAAAAGATCTTAGCTAAAGAACTACTTAGTTACCGCTAATGAAACATATTTTAATATTTTTAACAAAATTAAATATTTTTCACAAAATTTACATAAAGAAATATATTTTAATTTACAGAGGACAATAATTAAATAATATTTATAAATGTTTAAATAACCGCAATCAATTATTCAATGGTTTACTATTTGTAAATAATAGTCATCAATTAATGTTCATCAACTAATAATAGCGTCAGTTAAGTACTATTTTAATTAGCATTAGCAAATGATTAAGCATTAACATCGCTAATCGTAACGCTTTCATCTCCATTGCTTAAAATATCTTTTCAAAAAATTGGCATTGTCCTTAAAATGCATCAATAACATTATACACTTTGTCGGGCAATTCATTGAATAATAGAGTAACCACCCAGAACATCTTAGTTCGAGATTAAGTTACTCGGGTTGAGTGTGTAAAATTTTAAAACGAGTAACACCCGAGTTACTCTAAATAATGGTACTGTACTCCCACAAACTTTTTGTTCTAAAAAATACAAATTTTCTTCGATTGAAATTTTTTTGGTGTTCATATATATATATTGCATATCTTGACATTCTATAACAATATTTAAATGATATTAATAAAATTTCGAGGGGTATTCCAAACGTCGGTAAAAAGTTTGGTTACTGATGAGGGCGGGTAGGACGGTATTGGTGTGTGTGTGTGTGTGTATCTATTTAAAATAACTAGCGCACTGTATACATCTCTATGAAACATTTTAAATGCAAAAAAAGAAAAGGTCACCGAAATCATTAATGAATACTTTCTACAGAACTCTTTAAATATAATTTTCTACGGGGTATTTCTAAATGAATATCGATGATTTAATGCTTGGTAGTATTCATTACATAAAACTCAAAATTATAATTAATACATAATACAGGTGGGCAATTCAACATCGAGTTTGCAGGCAACGTTGTTGGAGTCAAATTCTGCTTACGGACAAGTCCCGATTGAATCTGGGTGTGACATCTGATGTGTTTTGGCATGGAGAGAAAGAGGCACTGAAAATAAGATCACATTACAGACTAGGTGGTTTGATGCTATGGACTGGATTCAGCATAAGTGGACGTACGGGCCTGCATATCTTTCGGAATGGCACTTTGATTTTCTGAAGTTATACAGACGATATACTGAGGTCTCATGTCGTATTTTATGCTACAGCAATTAGTGTTTTTTTTTCCTTGCATGATAATGCCAGACCTCATACAGTTCGTCTTGTGGAAAACATGTTTGAAGCTAAAACAGTACTGTGTATTGAATGACCAGCATGCTCCCCTGACCTACATCCGATCGAGCATGTTTGGGGCATACTCATACGACGCATTTCTGCAAGACTGAGGCCTCCTTTTACTGTCCGGGACTTTGAGATTGCAATTCTTGAGAAGTGGAACAGTATTCCCCAAAGTCTTATCGATAATCTCATCGCATCCATGGTAAACAGATGTTTAGCAGTCTTAGCTGTTCGGGGAGACCAAACACCATGTGAAAAATCTTGCATCTTTTCTAAACAATACTTTTTTTATCATTTACATGAATCCAAATTGTTGCCCCAAACCATTTTTTCATGTTCTTTCCACCTGTTCAAAGAATAAAAGCTCCTTTACAATTTTTTCGTCTATTTTTCTGTATTGCGCATTGATACACGTTTACTATCCATTTTATGCCCATACATGGCTGTCTTGCACTTTTCTCTTAATTTTTTGCTTGCTCCCCTAATTTTATTGAGCCGTGTATATACTCCGTTTGATATTTCTAATGTTTGTTTTATGTATATTACATAATTGTTAAAACTTTATTTAAAAATAGACTCAAAAATATATCTGCAAGTCATTGAAAAATATTTTTAATCACTTAAATGCTGGTATGTTACATATGCCATTTAATTTGAATACGAAATTGCCAAATGACACCTAGAATGATTTACTAAGATTTTGACTTTATAAGGTATGTGATGATGAGAAATTGAATATTTTAAACTAAATATTCTTTTACATTCTGGTCACATTCATTCATCTAAACATTTTAGAAACAGTATTAATTTGCATCTGAAATGATTGAAGTAAGTAAAAATGGTATTATAGTATTTTTCGATAAATATTTGTACTTCGAAATTAGGTACGGCTATCTTTTTACTTGCATGTTTTTTTCACAATACAAAGTTTACATTTTGGACTGCGTCTCATACAAAAAAGAATGTCTTATACAAGAAAGTATGGTAATATGTGTGGAATTATTTATCTTCATTATATCTTATTTATATTTAATATCTTTATGTATATCTTTATATACATGCTGCAAGATAAGGTTTTGTCCAATCCTACTGACTTTGGAACGTGGAGAACTATACTCACGCACTTAGTGTCTAGTTGGAATACAGTTAAGGCTGCAAATTATATTAAATATTGAAATTCAATTTACATGCTAATTGAAATAGTTAATTTCAACTTAAAATTACACTATGTGCAAAATACTTACAAGATGACAAAAATATATAACAGTATGTTAAATTACACCTTTACCTCTTAGTACTTTCAGCTATAAACACAGCCTTCGTCAGATAATACAAAATACTGTTATTAACATCTTATTTTTCAAATTTCACGTAGTTGGTGTTGAAAGGAGTGGAAGTGAAAGTCAATTTTTAGATCTGGAAAACATTGATAAAATAAAATATGGATATAGAGGTAAGTGTAATATCTCTGGCGAGGGCTGTTTTTATAGATGAAAGTACTAATAAGTATAAAGGTAATTTAACATCTTTTTAAATACTTTTTGTCATCTTTTAAGTATTTTGCACATAGTGTAATTTTAACTTTTTAAAGATGAATTTACTACTCCACAGTTAATTTCAGTTTTAGGAGGAAATATATCTAGATATTTAGTCATTTTCTCACTAATATACAGTATCTAAATTTCCCCACTTATTTAACAGTTTCCTAAAATGTATTGTAGTTTTTTGTTCTTTATTTTTATAAGAATTGTTTTAATAAGTTAAGTCACTTCCTGATGATTGATGAAAAATGATAATTGTATCAATACAAGATAAACATGAGCAAAATAAATAGATAAATAAATAAATAAATAAATAAATAAAAATAAAATAAAAGATGAAAAACAATTGAATTTAAAGAATACGTATCAGTTTAAAATGATTTAGATAACAATATGTTTCCCTATTGATACAAAAATAAGTACAGTTTTAGCAGCAGTGGCCTATAACATATTCACCAAATAAAAGCTTAACTGCAAATACTGTTTAAAAAAAAGTGTTTACCATCATACACACAGGGACATTTATCATGGTAAAAGGACCAAAACGTTCAAGAAATCATAATATAAAAATAAAAATAAATATATAAGTAAAACATACTTTATAATAATGAATATTTTATCTATTAAAACTTCCATGATTACTAATATTATGAAATGTTCTTTGCTTTTAAAAAAACATTAGATTTCAATCAGAAAACCTATTTTTGTATTCGCATATATATAGTACTCACATTAAATAAGTGATTTTGATGGAGAATGAATCAAATCTTTACAGCGTGGATACAGGGTGCTCTAGTGAAACTGTTACTCAGTTGGTGGTATGACTTCAGTTGTACATCAAACTGAAAAGGCTACGGATATCAAAATTCCGTAAAATAAATTAATATAATATATTGTTTTTCCAAAGAAAATTTTTTTTTAAGGCAACACATAAGCACCATTATGCCATGAAGATGTTTTTATGTAAATAAAATGTAAATATTTATGCTTATTGATTTATTTTTAGTGTGCGTGTTGCAAAGTGTGTTCATTGTATATTCGGATGATTTTTAAAAATAATATATTATTTCTTTATATTATTAAGAAACGTTTTAACTGAATTAAACACAGATTATAAGGAGGCAAATTTTATTTATTTAAATTTTTAAGTACGGTCATTCAGGGTAACTTTGAACCATGGGATGCAACTTCGCACCACCTCCTATTTATCAATATTTTTGACTCCAAAAGTCTAAATAAGCTCCAGAACTGAGCTCTGTTGGCAAGGCTCTGAACTGGCATTTCTACTTCTTATTTTAGCAAATAAATTAGGAACATTACGTGCTATTAATTGCATTATCTAACCATTTTTGTGAAGTACTGTTTTCAAGCTGATTTTGAATGCTGTTTTGTTGTAATCCAATTCAGTTTTCATAGTAAGTAACAATATACTAATTTATCAGACATATTGTCTAAATGTTGTAAATGTGATAATATTTTGTGATTATTTATTTATTAATAGTTAATAAAATGTAAAATAAGAAGGCAATAACATTTTATCACATATTCAGGATAACTTTGAGCCGGCTAAAAGTTATACTGATGTTTATAATTTACTGATTATAGGTGCTACTGTCAAAAATGTTACATATTTGCTCGTATATTTTATATAAATGCCGAAAGTGAACGTTAGATATAACATATAAATATTTTCACAAATATGTGTAAAATACATACAATTCATTTAAAGGCGTTTTTTTTCGGGGAGGAGCTACTCAAATTTGACATTTCATACATTCGAATTTATATTCTTGTTTGAATAATACTAGTACTAGTATGTATTACTGCAACTATGGATATATTATTGAGATAAAACATTGAAAATTGTTTTCCACTGCATTTTTATAATTTATATGAGCAATAAACATGGTTTTTTTTATTTTTAAATGTTCATGGTTCTCTTCTTCCACTTTTCTTATGCCTCATATTTGTTGTAATATCATAAATTATACAAATCTTGTGATGTTGGGAAATGTAAATTCGGAGTCTTTACATATCTGGAAACATTTTTTGGGGTTTAAAGTTGTCCTAACTATAATACTTTTTTTTATAATTAATTATTTTAGATAATATTTATCGTATGATGCAAAGTTACCCCAAATGACTGAGTAACTTTGATCCAGGCTAAAAATTAATTTTTTATTGCTTTTATCCTTATTATTCCTTAATTTTTATAGTCAAAGAATAATTTGGGATCATTTCTTCCCTTTTATGCCCCTAGTCGCAACAATATTCTTAAAATAAGAGTGTGGCATATGAAAATAGAGAAAATGCGGATCAAAGTTACCCTGAATGACTGTACCGTTGAAAAATCTCGCCTTCTCATGGAATAACACTATGAAACTTTTGATTATAATAGTGATTATCTGAATTTTTTAATGTTATTATATTATTAAAAAAGAAAATATATATTAAAATTTCTTTGAAATAATATTTTTGGAATGAATTATTTTGTCAAGTTATTAACGTAAAAGAAAATTTCAAGAATTATTCATAATTTTGAAATAAAAAGATTTACGTTTTTATAAGAAAAAAATATAGTTTTTAATTCTATTTTGTCAGTATATTATTGAAATGTATTTTTACTAATTTTATTATGCAAGTTGAAATCACATATTAATGTTTTTAAGTACTCAAGTAGATTATTTCAGATCACTTTGTTTTTAAACCTAAAGTTATTTTTAAATTCTTCCAAAGAATGTTATTTCGTTCATATTATTATTAACAATATATTACTGATATATCTTTTTTCTCCTCTTATAGTGCTAAGATAAATAGATTATATTTTCATTGAACTCAACAAAAATTATTTTTTCACGAGATGTTGCATAAGAGAATCTCATTATGTTGATAAGTTACTTGATGACAATTATTCCAGTTGGATGTTTAAAAGTCCTTCCGGCCAGTGCCGGGAGGAGGGAGAGGTAACTTTCAAATTCCTTATTTTTAAAAAGCTAGCTTATGTTATTCAAACACACAAAGCTCAATATGGTGGAAACCGATTATAGAAGATTCAATATTAATTTTTATCAATACTAAATCCTTCTGAATGAGAATTTCGCGAAATTAGTCAGCTTTATCCAAGCTGATTTTATTTAAAGTTATAGTATTTGGTTTCCAAATTCAGCGATATCTTGAAGTGCCTGCCCTTTTAAGACAACATTCTGGATGTGGCTAACCAGTGAACTTGGTCGAGACCTTAGTAATTTCTGTGCACACGCTCTCTCATATCGAAATTGGTTGATATATATGAGTGCTGTCGCAGGCAAAAATTCAGATTTTTCAAACTGTCACCCACAGAATGAAATTCAAACTGCTGTACCTGAGCCATTTTTTAAGATAAAGACAAAGCAAAAAATGCTCCGGAATCCTTATATCAAAGTCAAATACGTAAGAAAGAAACCTTTTTCAATTTCTAAATTGTTTGCACTTCACTTTAAATATATATTTTTTTAATTCAATCGCCGCCATTTTGATTTAAGATTTAAGAAATACGTGTGTTATCGCGTGACAAATATCAGATCGTTTCAAAATGTCAGCCATGCTAGAAATTTCAAAGTGCTATAACTCATCCATTTTTTAAGATGTAGACGAAAAACAAACAACCCTGAAATATTTATATCAAGGTCAAACACATAAAAAAAACCTTTTTCATTTACCAATTTTTTCATACCTCATTTTAAATATATTTTTTAAATGTTCCCTTTTGAAACAAGATGGCGAATGAAGGTTGCCTACGAACTCGGTCGAGACATTGGTATGCACTATGTACACACCAAGTTACATCCAAATCGGTTCATAAATAAGGCTGTTATCGCGTGACAAAAATCAGGTCGTATAAAAATGTCAGCCACAATAGAAATTCAAAATGCTGTAACTCAGCCATTTTTC
The DNA here is from genome assembly GCA_963932465.1 of Maratus speciosus. Lineage (NCBI taxonomy): Eukaryota > Metazoa > Arthropoda > Arachnida > Araneae > Salticidae > Maratus > Maratus speciosus. The sequence continues at coordinate 475,532,744 of OZ010786.1, forward strand.
TAGATATAGACGAAACAAAATCTGTTCCGGAATCTTTATATTAAGATCAAACACGTAAGGAAAAAATCTTTTTCAATTTTTTGGTACCACATTTCAAATTTAAATTTTTCTTAAAAATTTAAATGGCCGCCATTTTTAAACAAGATGGCGGATGAAGCTGGCCAACGAACAAGGTCGAAAAATTGCTATGTACTATGTATAAACGAAGTTACATCCAAATCGGTTCATAAATACGTCTTTTATCGCGTGACAAATTTCAGGACGTTTCAAAATGTCAGCCACGCAAGAAATTCAAAATACTATAACTCAGCCATTTTTTAAGATATAGACGAAACAAAAACTGCTCCGGAATCTTTGTATCAAGGTCAAACACATAAAGAAAATATTTTTCAATTTTAAATTTTTTGGTATCACATTTCAAATTTTAAATTAAAAAAAATGTAAATGGCCGCCATTTTGAAAAAGATGGCGGATGAAGCTGGCCAACAAACTCACTCCAGACATTAGTAGATACTATGTACACACCGAGTTTTATATAAATCGGTTCATAAATACGCCTGTTATCGCGTGACAAATATCAGGTCGTTTCAAAATATCAGCCAGAATAGAAATTCAAAATACTATAACTCAGCCGTTTTTTAAAATATAGACAAAACAAAAACTGCTCCGGAATCTTTGTATCAAGGTCAAATACATAAGGAAATGATATTTTTCAATTTTCAATTTTTCGGTATCATATTTCAAATTTTAGTATTTTTTTTTTAATTTTAAATGGCCGCCATTTTGAAACAAGAGGGCGGATGAAGCTGGCCAACGAACTCGGTCGAGACTTTGGTCTGTACAATGTACACACCGAGTTTCATCATAAATATGCCTGTTATCGCGTGACAAATATCAGGTCGTTTCAAAATGTCAGCCACGCTAGAAATTGAAAGTGCTATAATTCAGCCATTTTAGGTAGCTTTCATTACAAAAATCTACCTATTGCAGCCGTTCGGAGGAAAGCAATTTCAAAAAAATTTGGTATATTTTCATCGATCATGACCCCCAGACCCCGAAACCACCCTCCGTTCAAAATTTATATATATATATATATATATATATCTGAGGTTTGTCACACTGTAACTCTCGTATTTATGAACGGATTTCGATGTAATTCGGTGTGTACATAGTACATACCAATGTCTCGACCGAGTTCGTTGGCCAGCTTCATCCGCCGTTTTTTTTTCAAAATGGCGGCCATTTAAATTTTTTACAAAAAATTAAAATTTGAAATGTGGTACCAAAAAATTGAAAATGGAAAAATATTTTTTTCTTACCTATTTGACCTTTATACAAAGATTCCGGAGCAGTTTTTGTTTCGTCTATATCTTAAAAAATAGCTGAGTTATAGCTTTTTGAATTTCTAGCGTGACTGACATTTTGAAACGTCCTGAAATTTGTCACGCGATAAAAGGCGTATTTATGAACCAATTTCGATGTAATTCGGTGTGTACATAGTACATACCGATGCTTGAACCGAGTTCGTTGGCCAGCTTCATCCGCCATTTTGGTTCAAAATGGCGGCCATTTAAAATTTAAAAAAAAATTAAAATTTGAAATGTGGTACCAAAAAATTGGAAATAGAAAAAAAAATTCTTAGATTCCGGATCAGTTTTTGTTTCGTCTATATCTTAAAAAATGGCTGAGTTATAGCATTTTGAATTTCTTGCGTGGCTGGCATTTTGAAACGTCCTGAATTTTGTCACGCGATAAAAGGCGTATTTATGAACCGATTTGGATGTAACATCGTTTACACGTAGTACATAGCAATGTCTCGACCGAGTTCGTTGGCCAGCTTCATCCGCCATTTTGTTTAAAAATGGCGGCCATTTAAATTTTTAAGAAAAATTTAAATTTGAAGTGTGGTGCAAAAAAATTGAAAATTGAAAAACTATTTTTCCTTATGTGTTTGACCTTCATAATAAGATTCGGGAGCAGTTTTTGTTTCGTCAATATCTTAAAAAATGGCTGAGTTATAGCATTTTGAATTTCTAGCGTGGCTGACATTTTGAAACGTCCTGATTTTTGTCACGTGATAACAGGCGTATTTATGAACCTGTTTGGATGTACCTTGGTGTATACATAGTACATACAAATATCTCGACCGAGTTCGTTGGCCAGCTTCATCCGCCATCTTGCTTCAAAATGACGGCCATTTAAAAAAATATAAAAAATTTAAAATTTAAAATGAGATACCAAAAAAATTAGAAAATGAAAAAGAATTTTTTTGTTTGTGTTGGACCTTAATAAAAAGATTCCGGAACAGTTTTTGTTTCATCTATATCTAAAAAAATGGCTGAGTTATAGCATTTTGAATTTCTATTGTGGCTAATATTTTAAAACGACCTGATTTTTGTCATGCGATAACAGGCGTATTTATGAACCGATTTGGATGTAACTTGGTCTGTACATAGTACACACCAATGTGTCGACCGAGTTCGTTGGCCAGCTTCATTCGCCATCTTGTTTCAAAAGGGTTGCCATTAAAAGAAAATTAAATTTAGAATGAGGTATTAAAAAAAATTGGAAAATGAAAAAGATTTTTTTATGTGTTTGGCCTTGATACAAAGATTCCGGAGCAGTTTTTGTTTCTGAAAATTTGTTCTTTTTTTTATATCTTAAAAAATATTTGAATTATAGCACTATATGAATTTCTAGCATGGCTAACACTTTGAAACAAGATGGCGAATGAAGCTGGCCAACGAACTCCGTCTAGACATTGGTATGTACTATGTATACACCAAATTACATCCAAATCGGTTTATAAATACGCCTGTTATTGAGTGAGAAAGATCAGGTCGTTTCAAAATGTCAGCCACAATAGAAATTCAAAATACTATAACTCAGCCATTTTTTTAGATATAGATGAATCAAAAACTGTTCCGGAATCTTTGTATTAAGGTCATATACATACAAAAAAAAAATCTTTTTCATTTTCCAATTTGTTGGTACCTCATTTTAAATTTTATTTTTTATTTATTTATTTTTTTTTTTTAATAATAAATTTTGAAATGCGTTCGTCTGAGTGCAGTAGTTATTAAAAACTTGATATATTAAACAAAAACATAATTTGAAGAACAAATTAAAAAAAAACAAAATTTATTTCCTACATTGTTTAATAGACCGGAGTGAAAAACAAAAAGTTTTTCAAATCGAATCGTAATAGTGCGGAAAAGTTGCTACTCATTAATACAAGCACAGTGAAAAAAAAAATTTTGAAATCGGAGAATATCTTCCGTTCGCGCATCGCGTTCAAAGTTTTCGAATTTGAACAAAAATTGTACAAATATACAAAAAATCGTAAAAGGTGTAAACTTCTTCCGATCGAACACATTTTTTTTGTACATAGTATGACCTTGAGATGTAGAATGGAGGAAAAAATACCACACACTCCTCCTTTTTCCCCTTCCAACCCCCTCAAGGGTGTGAAAATGGCCAATTTTCGTGGAATAAGCCGAAATTACAGGAGATGTAAATATTGACGAATCGACCTGATATTTTTTTACATATGGCAACCTTGAGGCTAAAAGTCGAAAACTATCTCCCCCACCCTCGAGAGGTCCTCTATCCCCTTTGAACCCTGTCGAGGGGGCGACTTTTTGCGGCAAACATTATGTTTTGGTTTGTTTGCCGCCCGGTCACTCAACCACTCCATCTCGTCTGCCCCTTTCTTCTTCGGTGCACTGTAATGCTCGCTGCGCGTGCGCGCCGCTGGAATTCTGAGACACGGAGTGGGGGAGGAGCTAGCACAGTACCCGTACCGGGTAACGATCGCTGTGCGTCAGTCAGTTTTGCCTCACGTCGCTGCGTGTTTCTGCTTGTCTCGGTTGTAAAAGAACATATCTTGCCTATAAAAGAAGCCCTGCTCTTGCTGAAAATTTTTCTTGTCGGCTTCGTTTAGATAACCGTAGCTTGAATTGCATAACGGTCTCATTGATCACAATTTAGCTTCCTTTATCTTCATTATGGCGCACACTCGAATTGTTCATACTCCCTGCCCATTGTTTGGTGCACCAAAACCACTGCCATCGGCAATATTTCCCACCAATGCTGACGTTGTCAAATGTGGCATGAAGTGCAATACGCCATGTTATTGCAGTCTGGTGACGTTCAACCTGGAAGGAAGTTGAGATTTTTAGAAGTGGCAAACACTGTAGCTCAACAGATTGAATCACTGTATTTGAAGGCTTCGATTCCTACAGTTTGTCACACAAGAGTCGTTCAAAAGATGAAACAACTACACGATCGCTATTACGCTCTTCGTAAATCATATCCAAGAGACAAACACACGGCTGGGAAACAGAAGAAGTACAATGACTTCATTCATCAATCGTATAACACATTATTTGACATATCAGCTTGCAATTGCTAGATGACACTAGAATGCACTTGCGGGAAAAACTTTGACAAGTGTATTTGTCCTAATCCTGTAGCTGTCAGTTGCGATTGCCCTAAGGACAGGAAAATACCTACATTGCAACTGAAGTTTATTTACGCACAAAGACATCTTAGACTAGGTAAAATAGGACCGACGGTGCATAAAAAGGAAACACAAAAACTTACATCAAGGTTGCAAAGAAAGGCTCGTCATCTTGATGTGCTCAGCACACAAATGCAAAGTTTGCCTAGTTGCAGCACTGATCCTGAGAGATAGTAGACAAATGTTCATGTCAATGAGGATGAGGATGATTTAGATTTTCAGCCCACACGCTCTTTGTCTGCTCTGTCAAGGAGCCCAGGCTCTTCACAAATGCCCATGTCGCTTCCAGCTACTGCTTTGACAAGTAATCGCTTTGGTCTGTCAGACAGAGCAACAGCTGCCATTACCTCTAGCGTGCTAGAAGACGTAGGTCTTATTACTGATAGCAATACATCTCTGATCATTGATAGAAGCAAAATTAGACGAGAAAAAGAAAAGTGCACGGCAATTCTTACCAATCTGGAGCAGCAGGAATATCAAATGAACGACCCTATGTGTGTGTACTTTGATGGCAGGGCCGATGACACTCTAGTATTGGATGACAAAGGAGGTAAACTATATCAGTCTGAACAAAAAGAAGACCACATTACAGTTGTTGAGGAACCGGGTACTAAGTACCTTTGCCATCTAGTACCAACCTCAAAAAGTGGAAAGGACATTGCTAACTCCATTGTAGACTATTTCGAAGACAACGGAATAGGTACTTCAAAAATTCTAGTCGTCGGATGTGATGGTACAGCAACAAACACTGACTGGAAAAGTGGAGCAATCAAACATATAGAAATGCGTTTAAAGAGACCAACACAGTGGGTTATCTGTCTCCTGCATTTTAATGAGCTACCTTTGAGGCATCTTGTAGAAACATTTGGAGGTAAAACCACAGGGCTTCAGTCTTTTTGTGGCTCTCTTGGCAAACAGCTGGCTGGTTGCGAGTCTTTGCCCGTAGTTGCTTTTAAGAGAATTAAATGCCACATCCCACACATTGACCCAGAAATCCTAAGTAAAGATCAGAGATACCTGCACAACATTGACGTTTCCATTGATGCTGGGTCTTGTTCCTCAGACCTTGAAAATCGAGATCCGGGACCAATATCTCATTCTCGGTGGTTAACGACAGCAAATAGGTTCCTGAGACTGTCATGATAAAATTTGACATGATAAAATTTGATACTAAATCAGAATTCACAGTACCTGAATCTGCATCTGCATAATTCTCCACACCTACATTTTGGTTGGTTCGTTGGGTAGGGTGTGGGTGAGACTCGCAGAGCAGCCACCTTCCCGTGGTGAGTCCTGAGTCGTCCTTAGAAAGACGGGCCAAGAGCTGCACAATTTCCATCTCTCGAGGGGGGAGGGGGATTGTTTTCGACTTTTAACCTCAAAGTTGCCTTACGCAAAAAAAAATCAGACCGATTCGTCAATATTTACATCTTTTGTAATTTCGGTTTTTTCCACGAAAATTGGCAATTTTCACCCCCATGAGGGGTTTGGAAGGGCATAAAGGAGGAGTGTGTGGTATTTTTCCTCCATTCTACATCTCAAGATCATGGTATGTACAAAAAAAAATGTGTTTGATCGGAAAAAGTTCGCACCTTTTTACGATTTTTCGTATATTTGTACAATTTTTGTTCAAATTCGAAAACTTTGAACGCGATGCGCGAACGGAAGATATTCTCCGATTTCAAAAATTTTTTTTCACTGTGCTTGTATTGACGAGTAGCAACTTTTCCGCACTATTACAATTCGATTTGCAAAACTTTTTGTTTTTCACTCCGGTCTATTGTTTAAGCCCGAGAAGGGACAGATATTAAGATATTTAATTCAATAAGTTCTACATTTAATGTTAAATTTTTGTAACAAATTAGTTAAGCCAATTGAAGATTAAAACATAAAAATAAAATTCATACAATATAATACTTAAAACACCCTAAAAATTAAATTCCGTTCAAATGAAATCGAAATAAACCTTAGACTTCTTTTTAAGTTTTGTATTTTGCATGCATCTTATCATTTTATGCACAATTGTCATAAACATAATACAAAATCTGAAATACAAATATTTTTAATTAAAAATGGAAGGAGTCTAAGATTTATTTCAATTTCATTTGAACGGAATCTAATTTTGTAGGGTGTTTAAGTATCATATTGTATGAATTTTATTTTTATTTTTTAATCTTCAATTGGCTTAACTAATTTGTTACAAAAATTTAGCATTAAATGTAGAACTAATTGAATGAAATACCTTAATATCTGTCCCTTCACGGGCTTAAACAATGTAGGAAATAAATTTTGTTTTTTTAATTTGTTCTTCAAGTTATGTTTTTGTTTAATTTATATATATCTATATATATGATTTTTGTCATATTGTAACTCTCGTATTTATGAACCTATTTGGATAAAATTTCGTGTATACATAGTACATACCAATGTTAAACGAGTTCGTTGGCCAGCTTCATCCGCCATCTTGTTTCAAAATGGCGGCCATTTAAAAAAATAAAAAAAAATAAAAATTTAAAATGAGGCACAAAATTTAGACATTGAAAAATATTTTTTTCTTATGTGTTTGGGCTTGATACAAAGATTCTGGAGCATTTTTCGTTTCGTCTATATCTTAACAAATGGCTGAGTTATAGCACTTTGAATTTCTAGCATGGCTGACATTTTGAAACGATCTGATTTTTGTCACGCGATAATACACTTTCTTATGAACCGATTTGGATGTGACAAGGCATGTGCATAGTACATAGCAATGTCTCGACCGAGTTCGTTGGCTAGCTTCATACGCCATCTTATTTCAAAATGTCGGCCATTTAAAATTAAGAAAAAATTCAAATTTAAAATGAAGTACAAAAAAATTATAAATCGAAAAATATTTTTTTCATATGTGTTTTAGTCTATATTTTTTTCATATGTGTTCGTCTATATCTTAAAAAACTGTTGAGTTATAGCACTTTCAAAATTCTAGTGTGGCTGACATTTTGAAACGATCTGATTTTTGTCACTCGATAACACACGTATTTATGAACGGATTTGGATATAACTTGGTGTGTACATAGTACATACCAGTGCCTCGACCAAGTACGTGTGCCAACATCATCCGCCATCTTGTTTCAAAATGGCGGCCAATATTTTTTTCTATTTTAATTTGAAATGTTCTACAAAAAATTAGAAAATAAAAAAGATTATTTTCTTGTGTGTTTCAGTTTGTTACAAAGATTCCGGATCATTTTTTGTTTTGCCTTTATCTAAAAAAAAAAGGCCGAGATATAGCAGTTTGAATTTCGAATGTATGTGACGAATGTGTTCGAATGTGTGAAAAATCTGATTTTTTGCCTGCAACAGAACTCGTATATATCAACCGACTTAGATATGAGTAAGCATGTGCACGGGAATTACTAAGGTCTCTACCAAGTTCATTGGTGAGCTTTGTTGCACCCATTATGTTGTTTTAAAATGGCGGGCTATCACCGATAATTCGGGTTAATATAATTATTAATATAATTCGGGATATCACCGAATTTGGCGATAAAATATAAATCCCTTTAATAAAACCAGCTTTGATAACGCTGAATAATTTGGCGAAATTCTAATTCATATTCAATATTGACAAAAATTAGTCTTTAATCTTCTATAATCTGGTTCCACTAATTTGAGCTCCGTGCGTTTGAATAATATAAGCTGGCTTTTAAAAAATAAGGGATATGAAAGCTACCTCTTCCTCCCAGCACTAGACGGAAGGACTTTTTAAAGATATAAACGAAACAAAAACTGCTCCGGAATCTTTGTATCAAGGTCAAATTATATAAGAAAAAAATATTTGGTACTTTTCGGTTAGCCGGGCGCCAGTGTTATACATACATATATATGTATGTGTATATATACAATATATGTATATGTATACATATGTATATTTACATATATGTATATACATAAACATGTATATATAACGCTGGTGCCCGGCTAACCAAAAAGTACCAAATATTTTTTATTTTTTAATTTTTTGGTACCACATTTCAAATTTAAATTTTTTTAAAAAAATTTAAATTGCCGCTCTTTTTAAACAAGATGGCGGATGAAGCTGACCAACGAACTCGGTCGAGACATTGTTATGTACTATGTATACACCAAGGTACATCCAAATCAGTTCATAAATACGACTGTTATCGCGTGACAAAAATAAGGTCGTTTCAAAATGTCAGCCACGCTAGAAATTTAAAGTGCTATAACTCAGCCATTTTATAAGATTTAAACGAAACAAAAACTGCTTCGGAATATTTGTATCAAGGTCAAACACATAAGAAAAAAATATTTTTTAATTTTATTTTTTTTTGGTACCACATTTCAAATTTTAAATTATTTAAAAAAATTAAATAGCCGCCATTTTGAAACAAGATGGCGGATGAAGCTGACCAACGAATTCGGTCGAGACATTGGTATGTACTATGTATACACGAAGTTTCATGCAAATCGGTTCATAAATACGAGAGTTACAGTGTGACAAAGATTATATATATATATATGTGGATATATATATATATATATATATATATATCAGCTTTTTAACGGAGGGTGGTTTCGGGGTCTGGGGGTCATGATAGATGAAAATATATCAAAATTTTTTGAAATCGCTTTCCTCCGAACGGCTGCAATAGGTAGCTTTTTATAATGAAAGACACCTACCTAAAAGACATAATGATGCTAGATTTGAAACTAAAAAGGAAGATGAATAGACACGATAAAACTTATAAAACTTCTAGGGCATTAAATTGCTTAAGTATATGAAATTCTTAAATTGTTAAATAAGTTCAGTTAAAATACGACCATGAAATGTTTAATTTAACAAATAAACTCTATATTCTTATGAAATTGTGATTCGTGAAATATATTGAAAATTCAAGAGTTCAAAAACGTATTCTGCCTTAAAATTCTGCCTTAGAATTTTCAGAAAAAATAAGAATCATAGGTGAAGTAATACGAGATGAAATTTTCATATGAATATTAATCATTTCATTACCCATTTCTTGTAAATCTTTTGTAACAGCTATTGTACACAAGATGAAACTGAAAATTAGTCCATCCGTTGTGACAATGAAATCTGTCAGACAATACCTTATGGATTTAGGCTTAGATCATCAAACCACGAAATCATATTACCCTTTCCAAAACCGTATACCAAGAAGAAAGAACATGCCATTTATCGAAATGAGCAAATCTACACTTATAAACAGTTAATTATCACAAACTTTCTTGTCAGAAGACATAGCTTCAAGAGCCTATTTTCAAAGTTGATTATCAGTAAAATAACATTAAAAGAAACCACACTGTTGAATGGAGATAGGTTTATTTGTTGCAGTAATCTTAATGTGTAGAGATGCAAAGCACTTTTGTAGGATCACAAACAGAGGACTTGTTCATTTGATGAGCAAATTAATGTCATCGTGGCTGACTATGATTTAAGAAGCACGAGATAGCGAATTTTTACAAATACAAGAAAATAGTCATAAGCTGAACAGTATTATTTTAGTTATTTATGATACCATTTATTTAAGGGTATTTCTCCCAGTCCTCCTAAAAAATCTAAAATAATTAAGTCTTCTATCCCAGAGAGGCAAAAAGATAATCTGAAAGAAACGGAAAACTATTACTTCAACCTTAGAATTAAAAAATCTGTTTGTTGTAGGGGAAAAGGGGTAAAAAGAGGGGAAAGTTGTAGAGATGTAATTAACATGATTATTTATTTAACCGTAAAAAGAGAAGTAAAGAGATAAAACTTGAAATAATAATTTTTTTAGAATATTAGAATTTAGAGAAATTGAACTTGTGTTTATTAATAGTCCAAGAGCTGTTAAACATTTTAGGGAAGGTATTTGAGGCACCCTGAAAATTTGTGCAACACTTCTTTTGTAATGGCTGAATACAAAATCGAATGTCTGGCTGAAGGATCGTGGCCCAAAAACTGTGCCAGACAAGTGTCAAGTGCCATTTTGGACTACCCAAAAAAGGTATTTGAGGCACGCTGAGATTGAGACAGAATAATATTTATACTTAGAAAAAAATATTTTGAAAACGACAGACACTTTAGTCGGCCCAAAAACTGTGCCAGACACGTGTCAAGTGCCATTTTTTGACTACCCAAAAAAGGTATTTGAGGCACGCTGAGATTGAGACAGAATAATATTTATACTTAGAAAAAAAATATTTGGAAAATGACAGACACTTCAGTCGGCCCAAAATCTGTTCCAGACACGTGTCAAGTGCCATTTTGCCAAAAATGGCACTTGACACATGTCTGGCACAGTTCTCTAGTCTCATATGCCTCTACGTATTAAAAAAATATATCATGCTGAAAAAACATCGTTTTATAGCACTTTTAAAATATTACAGAGAAAACAACAGTACAATTTTGCCCTTTTGCTCGGCGGTCAGGGGGTTAAAAAAGAAGGATCCCTAAGCCATCGCAGAACCGCCCCCTTTCTGCCTACTGAAGAGGTCCACGTCTTAAATCGTGCCATTGGGAATTCCAACCATCTGGGCCATCCAACTTAAATCTCTTTTCATCTGAAAAAAATTACGTTCATCCATTTATTCTTACAACGCATATGATCTTTAGCCCAGAGTCGTCTTCGATCTTTATGTTCTTTTTTCAGTTAATGAAATCTGCCGACACACAATATTTTGTTTTCTTTGTTGTGTACGACGATATTCTGTGTTCTTTGAGACCATACCGACAACTCGTTGGGAAACTTGTCGGAGTGACATTTTTTGCGACGAAACAAGTCGCATGATTTTGCCACTGAGTCTTAGTTTTTCTAGATGTGCCAAATCATTTTCTTGAATTTAAATTGTGAATTTTTGATAAAACATTATAAGTGGCAGCTCTGCTACTACCACCTTTTTTTTACATATTTTAGAAACTGTTAAGCCATTAGCTCTAAATAGGTCTATTTTGCAAATCTCATCTTTAGAAATTCCAATGTTCCGAGGTATCTTTGCAATTGAAACAGGTAAAACAACTTTGCTCGTTTTGGTAACTTAAAAGCTTATTTCTGCGCTAGTGCATTTTTTCTGTACGCGCGCATTCGAAAAAAAGTTGTATATGAAGCAGTTTCACATTTGTCTTTATATTTATGAGACAGTGTAATTAATTTGTTTTATTATTATTCGAGTCGAAATTATTTTATTTAAATTTAAACCGGAATAACAGATTCATTTCATTGTTCTTAATATGTGGTATAAAATTTAATGTCTTATACTGAATTAATTAAATGTAATTTCAAAAACAGCCGTATCTTTATACTTATGAGACGCACCGTACTTAGTGTAAATTACTAAACATCATTCAAATAAAGGAAACTTAAATGCTCTCTTGGGAAACTAAGGGTAAATTACAGTTATATTAACTATTAACAATTTTTATATATCGGTAAAACTAAATTACAATTATATTAACTATTAACAATTTTTATATATCTGTAAAACTAATAATAAGTTAAACATTAAATTTTATTGGATTGATATAAAATTTCTATTCATATTTAAAAAAAGTAAAATTAAGTAAAAAAATAAACATATTACTATGCGTAAATCTATTATCATAGTTATTTAATTTTGTCGTTTACAAGTTTTAAGCCGATTATAAACGTTTGTCTAAATTCTATCATATTTTATTAACTTAAAAGTTCAATTATTATGTGACACGGAGCGAAAATTAAGATTTATGGACATCATTATCGAAAATAATGGCTAAAATGTACGTTATAAATCCCGACTTTTAATTAAAACAGAAGGGTTAAATTTCAATCAAAGTAAAAATTTAACTTGTCGTGACTTTTTTTTCACTACCTTTGTTGCATCAGCAATAGCCTTAGATAAAGAAAAATGAGATAAATGCTTTTAATCATGAAGTAAATACTTTTATCTAAAGTTTTAATTTATTTCAGCTGTCTAAATATTAAATATCAATATTTAAAAATATATAATGTTTTAAATTACTGATTTTTAGAAATAAACTCTACTTAATATACTTTATATTTTCATAAGTATTTTATAGGCTGATACATTTTTTATCTCGAAAAAATATATACTTATTAATTGCAATATAATGGCGAGAATAATGTAATAATCTAATTAAATAAAAGTACTCTCTAACCTTTTTATTACGTGATTGGATAATTGCCTTTTTTGTATTCAGTCGTACCACAATTTATAAAAATATTTATCTCTGGTAGATATATATTGATAATAGCCTAGTATAACTATATGATGATTTTTCAAAAAGTTATAGATATAGAATAAAATAATAGACGCCGGGACGCATGGTGTCCCAGTCCCCGTAATCAAATGTTTAATATACCGGACTTTATCTATAGTAATCTTTTATAGATTATAACTTAATGCAGCTCTATTATGTGAGCATTTTTATATGTTTATATATTTTAACCACGTAGAAATATATATTTATTTCAGTGTATGTCCAAGAGTAATTTAATAATCTAATAAAATAAAATTATTCTCAAACTTTTTTTTTGGACAGTTGACTTTTTAACATTCAATCCTACAACAATTTATAAAAGAAATAATCTCTGGTAGATATTTCTTGAAAATGCCCTAGTATAAGTATATGAAAGAGATTATTATTCAAATCTGATGGAAATAAAAAAAAAAATAACAGCAGATACCGGTATGGAATCCCAATCCGGTAGTTAAAAGATCAGTAATCTTTTATAGATCGTAATTTAATGCAGCTTTATAAACTGATGACTGTTTTAAATACTTTTTATAAAACTGAAATATTATTTGGAACTCCGTCGTATGGAATTCCGCTAAATACATTTAATAAAAAAATTATGAAGAAATTGGTGCCAAGTTAAATCAAAACAAACTATTTATATATGGAATATGCGTCAAAGCGTAGTAAATGTTGCCCAAAGATTGAAGTTTGTAGGTTTGTACGCATAACTATGGGGCGTAACTAATCCCATAAAACTGTTTAGGGATATTAGCGCAGGATGTACCTGACATTGCTGACTACATTGAAAATAATGTTTTCAACAACATCTAAACCAGATTATTTCGCATGACACGTAAAATGCTAGCCTAAAAATACTGTGCAGAAATTTTGTTCTCTATATGGCAATCAAAAAAGTCACACCTTTAAGTTATCTCATATTATGTAAGAAAATCCTTATTCCTCGGGGAGTATGAAATTACTCACTATGTTCATACCGACAAGAAAAGTAAGGGCTAAATAGAATATTTGTTCCCTCGATGCGTTAATATATGAGAAAAGAGTTATCAATGACTTGAATTATTATTATGTAAAAAGAAAGTTAGAATAAATTTAATTATTATTATATAGTATTTGGCATACAAATTGAAAAAGCGTGTATTTTTGACATTGGAGCCAAATTTAATTAAAACAATCTATTTACTTAAGGGAAATGTGTCAAAGAATAGTAAATGTTACCCAAATGTTGATGTTGATAAAGTATGTATCCCAAAACTATGATACTAATCCCACAAAACATAGTTTACGGATATTGTTGCAGGATGTACCTGACACCTGACATTCATGGCTTTCGAGCTACATTACAAAACTGATTTTTAACAACATCTAAGTCAGGTTATTTTGCATGACACTTTAATTACAAGCTTTTAAATACTGTATATAAAATGTATTTGTAAGCTTATTTTTTTTTCTCTATATGGCAATAATTTCATTCAAAAGAGTCACAGCTCTATGTTATAAATTCTGTAAGATCATTCATGTTCCTCGGCGAGTATAAACTCAATGCCTATATTCAATATAACAATCAATATGACAATCAAAATGTCAATCTGAAACAATGGTCAGGACTGAAGACAATATTTCTCCCCTTAAAGAGTTAATGATTGAGAAAAGATATATTCATGACTTGCATTTCTGTTATATAAATGGAAAGTTTGAATGTATTTAATTATTATTAGATACGAGCGTTATCCGCAAAGTAACGACCGTCCAGCTGTAGAACTTTTAAAATAAACATCTCTTCAAAAACATAATTCCTTTACATAAGTGAAGATTACTTTACATTTCCACAAAATCATTCATTAAATTTAGGCACTTATTATATCTGTTCTGGAACTTTACAATCTGCATCTTATATAGAGTTTCCGACCGTCCCGTATTAAGCCAGATGTTCACGGCAATCTTCAACTCATCATCCCTTCCCATAGTGCACAAATTGTATCGTACCCAAGATGTTCTGACACAATTTCATCAAGCAAACAACATAAAAAAAATATTATCATTTGACACATATATGTGATATCTAATTTTTAAATTTTCTCACTTTTATAAAATTTAATTATTTAATTTTAGAAAATCCTTTCTTAGCGGGAGTCAATATCATATGGTGTATTCCCCCCACACCAGATTTTTATGATTTTAGGTTCAGTAGTTTGGGCCGTTAAGTTAATTACCCCCCCCCCACACACACACACACACAGTTCAGATTTTCTTTTATATATCTATTTTCTATTAAAGTCAATGTATTTCTTTTGTAATTATGCAGAATTATAATAAAAGTACATTTTTGACTCTTTTATAAATCGTATGGCCGTTTTTATTTTTAAAATAGCCATTCTCATTTTTTTTAATTCTTCGCAGTTTAGAAATAATATATATATTTAAGTAGTATCCTTGATAATTTTAAGATCGTTCTTAAAATTCAATAATGCCCTTCAAATTAATTATGAACAGTCTTAATCTAAGATGCAGAATTTTCAGATTTCGAAAAAATATATTTACTACTTGGTAGCTCAGACATTTAATGATTCTTTTCTAGTTATCTAATTAAAATTCCTTCGGTATTTACATAACGCTTGAGACAAACGATTAACATTTTATATATTTTAAGGAATTAAAGTTGAAAGAGCTTATAGGGTTTCTGAAACTATCCGTAAACCATTTGGGATAAATTTTTCTGTTTAAAAATAATTGTTAGAGAAACATAAATAATAGATCAACTATTCTTGGAATGGCCAGATCGAAAAAATAATTTATGTAGTCGGAGAAGTTGATTAGCATTTATCTTGATTAGCATTCCTCTATAATCCTTTATTAGAAAAACTTTACGTCTTAAACTAATTTGCTTGTGTGAGTAAGCGATTCTAAAATTTAATATATTCTTTATTGCTTACATTTATAATTTAAAACATATAATAAGAGTATTTGTATCAGTAAGTAAATTTTTTTCCATTTTTACGTTGTAAATATTTGTATTCAAATTTTGTATTATGTTTATGACGATGTACATAAAATGTGATACATGCAAAACACAAAACTTTAAAAAGTCGATGATTTATTTCGATTTCATATGAACGGGATATGCGCTTTTGTGTGTTTAAAGTATAGTCTGTCTCAAAAGTTTAAGCGCAAGCATAAAATGTTGATTTTTAACGAATAATAAAAAGTTAGAATAAATAGCAATTTTCCATTTGTTGATTTCGCAACTTCATTTAAATAAATGGTATAAAATGTAGAAAAAATTAAATTACAGATTTTTTAAAAAATATAATTTAAAATATGTTGAAAGAAAACTTTCTCAAAAGTTTATACACATTGGAAAAAACAACTACATTTATTATTTCTACAAAACTGTTACATATAAATTATTTTCCCGTGATTTCGGATTAGTTCAAATAAACTCGCGTCCATCGAAATTATTAGTTTTTGCAGGGTTTCTGGTGGAAAAGAATACCATGTATTGTGTGAATATTTAAGGACTATGACCTCTTTGAATTTTTCAATTGAGTCATACTGTTTTCCATTGCTGTAAACCTGAATGGGTTAAAATACCATAGAATTCTCAATGGGGTTTATGCCTTGAGTTAAAGTAGACGAGTAAAGAATTTTAAAAATTTTCTGTGAAAGTCTCGGTTATGTAGTATGTGGTATGTAAATTGATGCATTACTTTGTTCAAAGATCCATTCAGGATCTGACAAAATGTTACTGAATGGAAGGAAGTGTTGGTTAAGCGTCTCTTGATAATTTTAGGAATTTAGTCTTCTTTTTAGAAAATCCAGAGAGGTCAGGCTGTTGCAGCCGAATACCTCCACAACCATTAGAGTCTTATTGTCTTGCTGCTTGTTGAAAAAACTCTTTGGTTCCTTTCGTAGGTCATGCCAGTACATGTTCTACACATCAGTGCCATCTAAATTCCATTTTTTCTCATCACTGAATAAAACAATAAGCCACTTGTCTAACGCATGACATTTGTTTTTGAGCACAATTCATTCTTGTATGTTAGTGGTGTAGTTTCAGACATGGTTTGCAAGCCATTTTCTTTAATATGTTGTAATCACATTCTTTAATACAACTATGTGCAGTATCTTTTGACACCTGTACACTGAGATTATTTTTAATCTGCTGTATGGACATATTGTATCTAAACACGAATCTCCGTATTCTCCTATCCCTCTCAACATACGTCATTCGTGGCCGTCCACATCTTGATTTCCAGTTGAAATTATCAATTCTACAGAGTACTTCTTATAAATACATCGCTTTGATCAGTGTAAAATTCTTGCAATTCGACAAAAAGTTTTATTTTGTGATTTCAATTAAAAAACTTTTAAAATCTCAACTTTTATTAATTCTTTACCCTTCGGCTTTTTTTAAATGAGTGGAAATGATTTTTTTTTTTACTTATATATGTTTATAAAATTGGAGAACGATGTCATAAAACCCCATTAAACCCGTTTCATTCCGTGTTTCTAAAAGAAATTGCACACAGTGCTTAAATTTTTGAGACAGTTTTTGTTCAAGAAAAAAAAAAGTAAGTTATACAAAAATTTATGTAAATTTTATTTTAACCAACAAAAAATGCTCATTTTATTTGATTTTGATTAAATCTCCAGTATTTATTGTCAATTGGTTCCATACATTTTTTTCTTCAATTACTTTTAGCCATATTTGAAGAGTGCATAAACTTTTCAGACGGACTATATCATATTGTGTGAATTTAATTTTTATCTTTTAAATTTTAATTGTTTTAACTCATTTGTTACAAAAATTTAACATTAAATGTATAACTAATTGAAAGAAATATCTTAATATCTGTCCTTCTCGGGCTTAAACAATGTAGGAAATATATATATATATATATATTAATTTGTTGTGCAAATTAGGTTTATGTTTAATATATCTTTTAGTAACTCCTGCATTCGTACGAACACATTTTAAAGTTAATGCAGGATGCCCTCATAAGTTTTTCATTTATGCGGTATCGCATCGCAATTTGTGATGCAATTTAACAATGTATAATTCAAAACGTTTCACAAGTGGAGTAATGCAACTTGCTGTAGTTTGGACAAAAACTTCCAATCAGAATGTAAAAAAATTATAATTAAAATATAAAAAAATTAATTTCAATTAAATTTAATTACCCTATTTTTCACTCAGGAAATCTATAAATACAAAAATAAACTGAGTTGAATCTTTATTGCTACTATTGAACATATACAGTCGTATATCTGTGATACAGAAAAACATAAAAAAACCAAACAGATTTAATTAGATTTTGTTACTTTATTCCCTCCCAAGGGGCGCTATAAGCACAAGAGAAAATTATTACCTAAGTTTAACATGAAATATAGTTCCTATTTTGGAAAAAAATTCATTTTAAAGTTTTAGTCATGTAGTTCCTCACAGGGGGAGCTATAAATGTAAAAATAGCTACCCTTTGAACCTTTTTTTTTGAAAACATAAACTTGACCAAAGTAAAAACATACTTAGAAAACTTATTAAAGTAACATAAATCAATTTTATTTAAGTTTTCTTTTCTGATGTAGTTTTTCGCAGGAATTACAAGGAGTGTCAAGAATTTCATACATATCCGTAAAAGAGTGTGTCAACGGTTTTTCAAATATTTTTATTAATTCCGATTGATTACAAGGATGTCTTAAGGTAGACTCATTAATTTGAACTGACTTTCTTGTCTTCTTTTTAGGTGCTTTCGTAATTATACAAATACGTAGCACCTATAGTCGTCGTACGGTCCGTCTGTCAGCATATAACAGAGGAAAAACTACCCAACCGAATGGTTTGGAGTTTTAAATATATAATTTTTGCAAAATTTTGTCAAGTAATTTCTAATTTTATGGAAATCGGATGTATGGTTAAATTACAGGGACAGTCAAAAATTTTCCGTTACATTACGGCCAATTGGGAAAAAAAAATCAAGTGCATTTAAATGATGTTCAGCCCTTCGAACAGAATAAAATTGATATGCACTTTTAAAGTATATTAAAATATACGTTCAATACAATATGAGATTCAAAAAATATTTTTTAAACTAGTTATAGTACGACCGCACCTTATTTGCCACGTCTGACGTGCAATTTCCAACTTGTTTTATTATAATTAATGAAACATTCCAATTCTTCAACGACCACTATAATATTTGCAAAAACTGCATTTTGTTACAGTGGAGGAAATCCTGGCATGCAGAACATTTCCCTTACGTATAACCTGCCACCAACTAAGCATTTATTTAAGTTTTAACAATTCTTTTTTATTATTATTATTCTCTTCTGCTGTGCTATATATTGGGTCGATCGGAAAGTCGTGTCGTGTTGGGAAAATCAATTCGTAACGGAAAATTCTGCCCGGTAATTATTAGACATTAGATATCGGAATCAATGTATATAGAAGATACAAATGTATATATATGATATATGCAATGTATATATGAGATAGAAATTTCCGGTATGAATTAATTTTCCCAATACGATACGACTTTCCGATCGACCCAATTAAATCTATCATTCCTTACTAGGAAAATCACCATAACTTGTTATCTCAGCCTGGAAGGATTAACCTTAGCAGCCAGGGGGAATTTGCTGTGAAGCGTTGCTTGTCTATCACTTTCGGTTTTCTTTTTCTTTAATCTATGATTTTTTAAAAAGAAAATAAGAAAAAAAAACGCTCATTTAAACATCTTTTTTACAATGCGAAATTATTTTACGTTTAATACTAAGCCATTTACGACATTTATTTAAATCTGTTTGTCGTTTTGGAAAAGACATTAAGTGTGCTCCAAGTGTATGCTCTTTGTTGTAGTAACGTGAATCACTTTAACAACTAAGAAATTTATAATATTTTACATTTTTTTTAATTTTACCTATCAAGAGAAAAAGCAGAAATGAATTATTCAGCGTAAACTCCTGTCGTTCCTTTGCGACTCTAAATGTCGAAAACTGTTCAACCGATGATTATCTAATTCAACAGTTTTTCAATTTAGTGTTTTCGTAAGAAAAAAAAAAAAAAAAAAAAAAACCTAAATGAATTTTCCTTATTTAAAATTTATTAATCTCTAAACATCGAACAATTTCAATTTTTACACCGTCTTCAAAATATATATACGAGTAAATTGTTCAGTATTTTTTCCGGCTAATACTCCATAGAGAAATAAAAATGTCATCCATAAATAAAAAAAAGAAAAGCGTAAATCAAAGTTAACATCTATTTATTAGAACTACGAGCTCATCTCTTATGTATCTGATATTTGTGTTTTAAAATATATATAGATCAAATTTATTTAATATTTTTTTTGTTTAAAATTTGCATAATGTTCACTTGCTTTTCGTGTTTACTCATAATAATGTTATTTGTTTTATTAACAAATGTTTAAAAATATCATTTGTATTTCCACTATGAGGCCACATTCATCTTCTCTTCAATTCTTAAAAAACATATATTTCAGTTTCATTTTTCACGTGGAAATATTTCAACGGAAAATAGACAAATTTAGTAGTAGCAAAGGTTTTAGACCGCTGCAAACTCTGAATTTGTGTGAAAGATTTTGAATAGTGATATTTGTAGTAATTATGTTCATTACAATTTAAGAAAATTTAATTTTCTATAAATATACCTATTTTCAATTTTTTGTTCATTTTATTTGCAAAATAACCGGCTGAAAATATATTTAAACAAACAAACAAAAAAAAATTAACTTAGTGTAATGATTATATTAAATTTACATCTATGCTTCTATATTTTTATAACTATTGAATGTATATCGAGGCGTCCCAGTTTAGCAGATTGAATTTATAAATTAATTTTAATAAGTGTTTTAAAAAATGGAATTTGACGTAAAAAAAAAAAAAAAAAAAAAAAAAAAAAAATGATAAAGAGCTATTACTATCGATTATGTTTTTGTTTTATTAATTTGTCTATTAAGCTTCTATTGAAACCAAAAATCATTATATTAAATTTTTGCTAATCTTTAAAGTAGATTTATGTGTAGATAGTGCGGTGAAGTAGATAAAAATAAAAATGGGACTAGTGGCATCTATGTTTTAAATTTATACTTTTATACTTTTTTATAAACTCATTTACAGTTTGTGAATTTTTTTCTAAATTCACATATTATTTTCATACCGCAACAAGAGATTTTAAGCTTAAATTTAATTCAAAAATAAACGACATTCTTTATTAATGCATCACATGCTGGTGTTAGTTTAGCGCAGATTAACTACTAACCTACAAATACTTTTAATTAAAAAATTTGACATATTTAATGACAGACACTTTCAGATTACATAAAATAAAGATATTGCTAAGTTTGTGATCGCAAGAGACTGGCAGCAAAATAATTGAAAACCGCTACCTTATAGTTTTGGTCATTAACGCGTTAAGGAATTTTGAATACAAAGTATCGTGTTTTAAACAATCTTTAAAAAAAAAAAAAAAATGCATCCATTGTTCATTTAAAAATATACAATGGGAACCTTTTTTTATCTACAATTTCTGGAGCTTGCCGCTTCTTTGCTGGAAGAAGAATTGATTCTAACGCATTATTCCCCTCATCAGTCACGGATGAAAGATATTTCACATGAAGAATGGATCTTTTGAAGAGTTCGAAATTTGATTAGAAATCTCGAAGAGCATTCGTGTGGAAAATTGATAATCATATTATTCAAGCATAAACTATGTAAAGTATTCGGTAAAATTACCATAAAAGTTTGGAATTTGAGCTTTGTCTTTCATTTATATGTAATAGTTTAAAGAAATTAAACTAATTATAAATGAAGTTTTCGTGACGAATTAGTTTGAAGATTTATAAAAGGTTTTCACTTTATTTAAAATTTATCAAAGTTTTATTGAAATGTACATAAATATATATATTTTACCAGCTTTTTTTTTTTTTTTTTTTTTTTTTTTTTTTTTACATTTCGATATATGAATAATTCACCACGAAGTTTTCGTGAGGAATTACTTTGAAGAATTATAAAAAGTTTTTACTTTATTTGAAATTTATCAAAGTTTTATTGAGAAATATACATAAATATATATTTTTTACCAGCTTTTTTTTTAACATTTAGACATTAATAAGTACGTATTCAAATTAACAATGTAAAAACTCCTATTAATCTGTAAAGGTTTCATTAATATTATATCTAAGCATCTATTTTAATCATATGTTATTACGCAAAAAATCAATCTATTTAGGACGATTTCGCTAATAAATTGTTTTAATGGATGTGCGAAATGAGTTGTGCAATAAAATCATTTAAATTTTGTTTTCATGATTTTATTTGGATGGCGTATTATATTTTGTACAATTACTTTTAAATATAAATAGTATTGTCTCATCTAAGAAGGATTTTAAAAGTGACTCGATTATATAAAAACATAAATTATATACAAAATATAAAAATATATACAAATAAAAAATAAATATAAAAATAAATATAAAATAAGTAAATATATACAATTGTCTTCGTTAATAATTTTTTAATTCATTTAAGTTTGTCAGTTTAGTTTACTTATGATTATATTAAAGCATTTTTACGTTACATAATACCATGCTTATCTTTTACAAATTACTTTAGTTAAGAACTTTGTAAAGCAGTTTTTATTTTTAATGTATCTTATTTAGTTGTTTTAGTTTCTTTTGCATAGTATCCTGAGCAGTTTTAATTGCAAACTATCCTTTTAATTTTTTTTTAGTTTAGTTTAGTATGCAAATTGGTACACCAATTTTTAATACAAAGTGTCGGGTGGTACATATGTTTCCTAAAATGGTCTTTAAAATCATCTTAGAACTCTCATTTAATAAATTACAGAAAAAAGAAACGATTGTTGTTTCACAATAATGTAACATTTCTGCAGCACACAGATCTTGTAATAACAGTTAAAATTGCTGCAATATATACTTATCATTTACTTTTAAAACGGATTTAAGATGAGAAATTAAGATAGATCCTTTGAAAGAAATTTGATTAAAGATCATTAAGCGTGTAAAATTTTTAATCATTTTAGTTAAGTAAGGTTAGTTGGGGCAACTGATGACATGATTTTACAATGTGACTCTGGAGCTTCTGGCAATTCAGCTTCAAAAAACTAATGTTCATTTGAATTAAAGTCTGAACTTCTGTAAATGTGTTCAGTTAAGTTCCCTCTGTCAGACAGAAATGCTCAAAATTACATTTTAATATTTAAAAATATAAAAATATGCATATTTCATCTTTCTTTCCTCATGGGTCCACTTGCCCCCAAAAATGGGGAAACAGGACCAGGGTGGTCTATGTTCCACACGCGTTCATATTTTTTCATATCGGATATCAGGTCCTGTTTGAAAACGTGTAAACAACTTAAAAAAATTTAAACCAGGCAGATAATGTAAATTATATGTCAATAAACAGCGTTGTAAGGGAAACCTTTGTTGTCAATGTGTCTAAAAAAAGCACTAAAAGTGAAATTATTAGATTTATTTATACCAAAAACATAAAACTTAGGAAGTACTTATGTACTTTAGTATAGATAGTAAGTATAAAAGTCACATGGGTATTTTAAGGAAAAAAATAGCAAGGTACTCTATGAACAAACGGCTACGTAAGTACGTAAGTACTTTATCCAGGGATCGCATTATATAGGGGAAATTTTATTGTTCCTACCAGAGCCCTTACAGAAAGGTGCGGTGAAGGTATTATTTTCAAAATAGTGGTAGGAACGATAAACGTTTCCCTATAGAATGCGACCACTGTGTATAGTACAATTTCACGGTCTGGCTATTTCGCTATCAGGAGCAAGGTACTTGCATTCGTAAAATGCTGAAATAATTTAATGACACCAATATTTACAAGAGAATCTATCTGAAAACAATTAAAGTATATTTTCGCGTACTTAATAAAGGTGAAATTTTTATTATAAAATTCAGGTGCCAATGTGGCAATTAGGAATTAAAATTAAGTGATGCCATAATGGCATCACCGTCTCTCAAGGGGCCAAGGAATTTGGTTTGATACCACTCAATATGCTTTTTAAAAATTTCATTACATAATTTTAATAAGGTATTCTATCATTTTCTTTATTGTGAGCAAAAAAAATGGAGAAATTTACTTCCCGTAGTAAGAGAAACACACACAAAAAAAATTATAACTATTGGGGTAACTTGATCCAGCATGGTCCAGTTACCCCGGATACATGTCCCAGTTACCCTATTCTTGAAAAATTTATGGGGTAACTGGGACACCGGACTTAAATTTGAAACATGAAGTAAATATGCACAGATACCTAATAATATTAATGTAGTTATATGTCTGATCTTAAAAAAAGGATTTTTTAATAAAAGTACTTACAGTATTTTAATAATCAGCCGAGGAAGTTCAACCATATAGGCTTTGTTTTTAAAAAAAGAAACGTAAATTTTTGACAACCTATCACAGCAAAGTGGGAATTGGAGCTGAGTGGATGAACATGTTATGCCACATTTTTTTTTTTTAAATCTTTTTGATGAAAGCGTTATGAGATATCCTATCACATGGTGAAGCTAAAATACTAAGATTCTGTTTTGTCTTGAAGATTTAAGCGTTTATTTATTAATATTTGATATTTTAATATTAAATAATGTCAATAACATTAATAATTTTTCATATTTGAAAATTAAATATGGATAAATTTTTCGGAGAGAGTTTAGTACCATACTCGTTAATATTTTAAACACATGGTATCAAACGGAAAATAAATCATTAAAATTGATGACAAAATCTTTCACCTCAAATTTCTTGAAATGTCATTTTTGTTACTTAATATGTTCTTCCACTTAGCTCTTCATTTATGATTGAGTTGATACACGTTGTTTTAGGAAGTAGAGATTAAGGGGCATTGTTCACAAAAGCTAAAACTTAAAAAACACCAACAGTTTTTTTATAAAATAGCCTATGGCCTAGTTACCTCGTGGTTCCAGTTACCCCAACTAACCTTATAAATTCTGTAAATTATTAGTGAAATTCATGTAAAAGTTTGAACATAATGTTTGTTTTTTCGTTTATATGCAATATTCATTAGCTTTGAAAAAGCAACTCGATATAAAATTTTAAAGATGAATGAGTTTCTAGATTTATAAAAGTAGTATTTAAAATATAATTTTGGTTAAATATACAAGAATCTCCAGATATACCTAAATATATCTTGTTTACAAAGTATTTTTTTTTTCTATTTGTCAGAAAGAAAGAAACACAGTTAAAAAAAAGAACGAAACTTAGTAATGTGTAGTGATTGCATTTATTTGATATCTGAAAATCTATTTGTATCGCATGTTAATAAACAAACATGTATCCTAAAAAAAAACTATAGACAATAAATTATATCAATTGTATGTGATCTGAATAATGCATTAAAAGAGTTTCATTTTGAGTTATATATATAGTTTTTTTTTCATTACTTTTAGTTAATTTTATCATATATATTATTTCTGTTTTCAACATCTCTTTTTCTCACCTAATATATAGCTTACAACAAGAAATGGGGTATCATTGGACAGTTTTTTTTTAAACATCTGAATTCACAAACATGTGCGTACATCGAAGAATGAGTTATCATTAGAAATGGTTTTTTGCCCATATCTCATAATGCGTATTGAATTACGTTATAATTTTAGGTTAAGTATCACCATATATGTAATTTCCGTTGTCAGCATCCCTTTTTCTCACCTAATATATAGCGTAAAACTATGAATGAGGTATCATTGGATATTATAGTTTGTCTACATCTGATATCGCATGCTGAATTCACAAAATTGTTCGTACATTGATGTAGGAGTTATTATTGGAAAATATTTTTTGCCTATAATATCTCACATTGCATACTGAATTATAATAAACTTTTAGTTTAAGTATCACCATACAAATAATTTATGTTGTCAACATCCCTTTTTTCCCCTAATGCCTAGTGTACAACGTTGAATTAGAAATCGTTGAATAAGATATTTTGCCCACATCTGCCATCGGATACTTAATTCACAAACATGAGCGTATATCGATGAATGATGTATCTGTGGAAAGGATTTTTTCCCATATCAAATATTGCATACTGGATTACGTTATACTTTAATGTTAAGTATCTCCAAACATAAAAATTCTGTTGTCAACATACCTTTTCTGAACTAATATATAGAGTACAACGACGAATGAGGTAACAATGGATAAGATTGTTTGCCCAAATCTGATATCGCATACAGCATTCGCAAATATGTTCGTGCATCGATGTATAAGTTATCATTGGAAAGGTTTTTTTACCATATTTCATATTCCATACTGTAGTACGTTATACTTTTAGGTTAAGTATTGTAAACATCAATTTTTCTCACCTAATACCTAGTGTACAACGTTGAATTAGATATCATTGGATATGATCTTTTGCCCACATCTGCCATCAGATACTTAATTCGCAAACATGAACGTATATTGATGGATGATGTGCCATTGGAAAGGATTTTTTGCCCATATCTCACATTGAATACTGGATTACGTTATACTTTTATGTTAAGTATCACCATATGTATAACCTATTTTCTCTATATCCCTTTTTCTTACCTAATACCTAGCTAAAACGTTGAATTAGATATCAACGGGTAAGACTTTTTGCCTATGTCTGCCATCCGATACTTAATTCACAAACATCAGCGTATATCGATGGATAATGTATCATTGGAAAAGCTTTTTTGCCCATACCTCATATTGCATACTGGATTACGTTATACGTTTAGTTTAAGTATCATCATATATAGAAATGTAAAAATATCAACATTAAAAGCAACGATAATTTAAAATTTTAAACATACCGGTTTCGGTAGCACATAGTATACGGTTCGCAGCACTGAGTACGGTCTATTATATTGCAGCAAGCTCCATCTTAATAATTATCATCATTCATATTATTTCTACTGTCAAAAACCCTTTTTCTATGCACATACAATACTAAAAACAATGACTGGGGTATTATACGAAAGATACTTAAACAACCTTAATGGCATAGAACAATCATATTTTGTTAATATAAGATTTTTGTATTAAAAATAGCAGTTAATTATTGAAAAAACATTCACATTTCGTTAATATAAGATGTTTGATTAAGTAATTGTAGTTAATTATAAATTAATGAACATTGTAATGTAGAAAACAAACTTAAATATTGCAGTGTGAAAGTCTGGTACATGTTTACTGGTTCTGTATTATTTCTTTTAATTTTAATAATGCGTTTCATATGTAAATATAATTTAAAACGTATTCACCTTCAAATTCATGCAAAATTATTCAGTAAGTTTTTTTTTTTTTTTTTTTTTTTCTCAATTTCGCACAAGAACTTTTATATTCAGTTTATAATTACGACAAACCGTGTACTTTATAGTTGTTCAAAAGAACAGTCTGTGTTCATAAACGAATGTTATTTTTTATAAATAATAATTTTCAACTTTATTGATTTTCAAATAAAAACAATAAATTAATTAATTAATCAAATAAAGAAAAATATTCCGAGTGTGCGATTCTTTACTGAAAGAACAATTGAAGCAAACGCAATAATTCACGGATGAAAGATATTCCATATGAGAATGAAGAATGGATCTATAAAAGAGTTCAAAACTTTGATTAGAGAACTTTAAGAGTATCCATATGTAAAATTGTTAATAAATTAATCAAGCATGGACCAATATGAAGTATTAATCTAATTCACATTAAAAATTGAAAATTAAGGTTTATTATTCTTACTTATATAGGACACTTTTTCTGTTTGGTGCATAAACTAAAATTGAAACTTGTAGACAGAGTATTCTCACCTGTACTTACCAGACAGAATGTTTTTTAATTGTACTTAATGGAGAATTACTCTTTTGCAAATGATAGTTAAATAAAGATATTTTAATGATTGATATAGTTGTGAAAATTAGTAACTTTAATGAGAAAAATGAATTATATTATATACAGAATAGGACAAAATTATAAAAAAATATTTATCGCAAAAGAAATCTCGCAGTGCACTCTAAAGAAATCATTCTGATGTGTTTTAATCTCGAACATATATAATATAACCACTAACAAAAACATTCAATATTTTCTTCAGAGCTTCCTACGATTCCTAAAAGAGATATTTATTTTTAGAAAGTTCGAAAAACAGAGTAATTTTAATTTTTAGGATAAAAGAGCCATTTATAAACACAAAGTTTCTTTTACTGCCTCCGATTTTCTGAAATGTTTACGAGTGATTTTTTTAGTGTATTGATCAGTTTTTTATCAGGTATCAAACAGACATTTTCATGTTCCCTCAATAACATTTTACAGGCAAACATGATAAATTAATAGAAATAACATTAACATTAAAATTAACAGTATCATGTTACTATAGGATATATAAATATAATTATGATTCGGGAAATGTTTTATTGAGAATTCATAGCATCCTAAAAACTGATATTAGTATTGGAAAAAAACTGATTACCTACAACAACATGTGAGACACGTGGTCTTGTAATTGGACCAAAACTGGTTAGCACGGGCCAGGTCCGTAGTACTTCGGTGTGGCCAAATGTAAATATTACGGGCATGGCCCTTGGTACAATGATCGAGCCAAATGTAAATATCACGGGAATGGTGCGACAGTAAAGGCTAACGGGATTACTAATAAACCTTTTGTGGTATATCTACCACAATTATTACATCAGGTTATAATTACTTATCAAATATTCCACAAAATTAAATTAGTTGTACCTTACACAGGCATTTACATTCCGTAAGTAATGCTCATTTGGTACAATTTAGGACTGATTTCCGGAACCGCGGAGTGGCTCGAAGGTTGCGCGATCTTGTTCACGTTACCCAGGCTTTTGAAAAGTAAATCATAGGTTAATGGGTTAATGCATTATAAATACTATTTTGAAACATTTTAGAAAATTAGTGGGAGCAAAAATACTTTGTTTTCATTAATGTCTTTAAATCTTGAATATGTATTAAATTCTGAGGTTTCTAATGGTAAATACTACTTTTCAGGATCGTGGTTGCATTGGCAGAAATTTTTGTATATTTTCCTTCTAGTTTCAGAATTAAAAACAAATGTCTTTTTTGCAATATCTTCAAAGTATTAGAAGATTTTAGTTTGAACACAATCTATAATAATTAAAGAAAGTTTTGCTCTGTATGTGCGTCTGCATTCCTGCAATGGCTAGCAAAATCTACCGAATGTACAAGTCCAAAAATTTAGTGAAGGTTGTCAAAAGCAGTTCCTCATGCACCTGAGGCTCATACTTTTAAGTTTTTGATAATTATTAGGGTTAGAAATTAAAAAATTCCTGAGCAGCTTCATTAAAGGAGCAGGGACTGTTCGTCTTTCACAAAACCACAAAAGAAACGCATCAATATCTGCATAGATTGTTCACAGTTAAAACTCTACACAAGTTTAACCGAAGCCCATTCTTCTACTTCCAGCTAACCTAAGAACAATAGACTCTCCCATTTCAAACGAAGTTACGTATTTCAATGAATGGAACGACAATTAATGAAAAGATTCCCTGGCGATAACTGCGGGATCAGACCGAAAGTGCTCAAAAATTTAAATAAAATGTATATTTTTAAACCTTTAGCATCTTTATTATTATTATTTGTCACATTTTTAGTAAACGGTGTTTTTTTCAAAGTTCATATTATTTAGTTTATATTTTTTAAATTAATATTTAATATATATACATATATATATATATATATATATATATATATATATATATAATGTAAAAATACATTTTTCTGCATAAATCGATTCCTAGAAGATTCAAATATCTGAATATAAATTTACAGCTCAGTCCATCAAGTAGTTTTTGTTATGCTTAAAAAATACCCGCATTGTGCTTTGCTTTGCAACAATATTTAAAAAGGCAGTTAACTAATATTACATCTCTATACGTCTTAAAATACTTCACCGAATGATTTTCAGTTTGATACCTAATATATATATATATATATATATCGAAGAATCCAAATATGATGTCAAATTTACTTATTAATACTGAAAAATTCAAAAGTTGTAAAAATTTTAAGAGGGAGACAGCCCCCTAATCTAATACATTTTTTAAAAATATAAACTAAAAAAGTCATAAATTTCAATCGGCCATTTTACCGTTTGGTTGTAGCAGTTTTGTCATGAAGAAATTGTTTAATGTAATGAAAGCAATTTACACAATATATAGTGTGTTGGTTGCATTAAGATCCCACCACTTTATACTTTCCAACCGTGCAGCTGGATATTAGAAAATAATTGTAGCCAATAAAGCTTTTTTATTGTTATATTTATATTAAGTATACTGAATTTGTTAGCAAGCAAGTATTTGTTTGATGAATCCATTAACTTCATCGATTTGTGATGCACAGTGTATTTCTTTCTACTTTTACTAATCCAAATCTTCTTAAAGAGGGTTAAATTAAGAGAAATGGGATATTTTTTGAACTCCGTCTAAAATACTTAGTTATCCATTGATAGAAAAAGTATATAAATATTAAAGAAAATGTTACTCTCTCTTTATATTGATAATTTAGTGTTTGAAATGTTAAAAATACCTGTTAAAATTTCAGTAATTATTCATAAAAAGCTACTGTTTTTTAAATATATTTTGTACCAGAATTCCAATATTAGAAACATTTAAAAAGGACATCACTTTTTTTCACAATTTATATTGCAAATAGTGATATTTTTAAGTGTAGACAATCATTAAAAATTCACTTTAATGTAATTTTGAATTTAAAATATTCAAGGACGTTATAATATTACTTACATTTGCCATTTTCAGATAGTTATTATGCTCCAAACATTATAGTTCTTGTATTCGGGAATTTGCTTTATGTTTTTTGCTTAAATTAATTTCTTAATTTATCTCACCTTTAAAAAAAAAACATTAAATTTAATAATAAATAATAATAGAAAGAATTTAACTATTGACAAAATTCCTGTAATCATTAGTTTGATGTAATTTTATAATAAGCAAACATAATTATTAACATTTATTTATGTATGTAAAGGTTTTATAATATTTTTGTCACAAAATATATGTATTATTTGAAACATAAAAAATATAAATAGAGAGAAGAAGTTAATAACTACACAAAATGCATGATACTTATTACGCACCTTGTCGCATAAGATCTAAAATGTATAATGTATTCGAATATATTGACATACTTGTTACTTATATCTTAATATAATTTAAAACTAAAATAAATTTACTCTTCTATACTGATAAGTAATCTGAAAGTTTATTCTTCCGAAACTGATGAATATTATCAATTTTTCGAGAAAAATAAAAATAAAGAAAGTTAAATCTTACTGCTACTGTAATTTAAGCTGCTTTTCTTAATTAAAATATGTGATTTATGTTAAGAATTTGAGCTATTATTTTTAAGTTTAAAATAAGTTAATAAATCTCACTTTACGCTCCACGTCGTATAATGAATTAAGATTTTGCCTTAATATTTAATTACTGTGAAATATGATAAAACTTTCAAAAGTTTATAATTATCTTTTATATTCTATAAAAAATAAAATGATCGACAATTTTAGCAATATTTAAAGTGTTTTCACGCAATTTTTAATTTCTCGTTCACTTAATTAAAGAAATTATGAAAGGTGTTTTGTTACTCGTTTATCTTTTATCTTTATAATTATAAAATATCTCGATGGTTATTATTATGGAAGTGTCACTGCGTATATTATTATATTGTTATTAAATGCTTCATAATGAGAACAATAATTTACATGGTAATTTTTTTTCTAATATGTTTAAAATTTTAAGATGTCGCAGATGAAAATAGATAAATAAATTTGAATTCCATCTACATCAATAAAAAACTTATATAAAAGTATATTTTTATAAAAAAAAATTATTTAAACGACAAAAAAATTCTCCTCAATCAAGGAAAACATAGAATTAATAATTGAAATGCATTAATTTAAATTCTTTCGAAATAAATGAACTTGTGGAAAAATAATAACGCACAGATTCACATTTTTACTGAAGTAGAAAATCTCTTCATATTTTACACTAGTAATATCTTCCTCGATTTATTTTATTTATGATTATTTTCTGACAAATAACGTTGTTAAATACATTTTAAATAGTTGTCTCATTTCCGAAGAGTTTTTTCCATTTAACATTTTTTTTTTCATTTTGAGATAGGGGAGTCTGGGTAAGCTTGACCATAGGTGAGACTTGACCTACCCTTCGTTTTTCATATTTAATGGAATTTCTGAGTTTTGCTAATAGGTGGCAACCAAAGCTTTAGTCTTACACAAACATAGTCTTTATTTCATGCAGACGATTGAAACAGGTGTGGAAAAATCAGTTGTGAAGAGTTTTCAGCTTAAAAAAGCTTATATTTTAGAAATACTTTGTAAAATTTTCTCAAATAAAATATACCATACAAATTTAAGTAAGTAGGTTTTGAGTAATGCAGGCATATTTAGCTTTCATTCCAGGCATAAAGATTCTACAGTAAATTAGGCTGAACATAACCATGAGTTAAACTTTAAAAAGTGGTTATGTGGGAGGCTTGATCCAATCAATGACGCTAGGGTTGGCCGGTTTGTCAAAGTTCGCTTATTTAAGTGTTTTTGGAAATCTTTTTATTATACACTGTACATAATGACGGGTTAATGTTTCTGTTTATAAGATAATGTAAATTTATAATGAAAAGCTAAAGTAGAATAAGTTGATAGAAAAGAAAATGTCTAAAATTGTGAAAAATTACTATAGAAGCAAGAAAACAATTTAATGAAATAGAAATTGGAAAGTTGATAGGAACTTTTATTTCATTTAAATAATACACATTGTACGTAAATAGAAAGAACGGAAAAGGCTAGAAAGATGAAAGCAGCATCCTTAAGAAATGTTATGTGTTCATGTCTCTACAAAAGAAGATAACATTAAAACATAACACTTTAGGAAGGTGTGTAGACACGTTTCACCAAGATGAACACAATGAGGTGAAGCCAAACTACGTGACAACTCAAGTCGCTAAACTACGTGTCAGGTCAAGTGTTACAAAATGCGGCTGTTTAAAATAGAATTTTCCTCCAGTGCCTTAAATTCCATCTAAATAGGTTGGTTTACACATCACAACTTTTCAATAAAATTTAAACCATGTAGCATAATGTTGTTACGCATTTTTTTAAACGAATTTTATTTTCCTTAACAAATATTTAAAAATTAAATAAAGCGGATTAATCCTCCCATATGTGGGGAGCCTTGACCATTACCTTCTCATTAAAATCAATCATTTTTCCAGTTCATCATATGTCACAATTTTATTTTGATAATTGAGGGTATAACGAATAAAATCCTACACGATACTTTATTCTAGGTTCAATATTTAAAAGAAAAAAAATCGTTTTGTAAAACATTGGTCACGCCTCCTCTGTTTCCACTACATTTGTCTCCAAAAATGAGTTATGTAAGTGCGTTATTTTGTAATATATATAGACAGCAAATTTGTCTAATTAGTCAAATATTCTGTTAATTGTTCATATTACAGTGGTTTAACCCTTTATCAACTGCATAATTTTTCATGTATTTCTTTTTCAGTTACTTTAATGAAAATTAAAGGACATACATAGAAAAATACTCAACCACGAGAAATTTAATTCGTTAGAGGTAATTAATTAAAGGGGTGCTTTAAAATGCCGTCAGTGCACTACGACTAAAATATTCTCGTAACAGAAAACCCACAAGCTATTTTAAATAAAGTGTAAACTTTTAGAAATGGTAAATAACAAGAATCCACTCGCAAGTTGACAATAAAAAAAAATATTAAATCGACACATTTTTTTTTTCCACATGAAAAATGAGCAAAAACTCAAATTTGATGGCATTAAAAAAAACTAGGTTTTGATCTTGTCAGCAGTCCTTTAGTTATGCAACGTCTATATTCCAGGGACAACATTTCTCTCGCATGTCCACATATGGAATATATGAATTTACATATGCCATTTCTAGCATAGGAAAAACGAGCTGATGCCCGAACTTTTTCGATTTCCTATAAAAAACTAACAATCAAACAGAAAAAAAAAAAACCAGAAAAATCATTACTACACTACGATTTAGTAATTGCATTAGGAAACAGATAAAAACGGTGGATAACTACACAGACGAAAAGAAAACAGAAAGTTTTTCCCCAACAACCAATGCACTCCGAGAAAATCAACTGTTAATTCAAATACATACACATTTCACCTAAAACAGCTATTCAAATCGTATTCTAAGATCATAATGAACACATTAAAAAATCCCAACACTTATCTTATATCCTTTACTGTGTTTACAGTAATAAAAAGACGAGTGTAGCAATCTGTACAAAATGTCGGCAAAAAAACACATCGACTGTTTCAAAAATCGCCTCATACCTCGCTAAAATAACAAATGTAGAACTACTGCTGCTTTGCATATTGAAAAAGTGGCCTTATAAGAGTGTTTTTGCAAAGTACCATTAGACTTTTCGTAATATGCACTATGGGATGAAAGTTTAGTGAGTGGTACTTATAAGTATCGTCAATAGAAAAAGGGTTAAATCTCTTTAAATATTAATTTAAAACTAAATTTCAAGTTTTTTAATTTAAATATGTAACAAACACATAGTGCTGTAATATTCACTTATCTTTTACTCATGAAAGAAATTTCACAGGAAAATCAAAGACTTTTTTTTTTTTGAAGAAAACTAAATTCAATTAGATATATTTAAAAGTATTCAAACGTAAAAACATTTATCCCTTTAATAAAACATGAACTAATAATACAAATAATTGTTAGCATTTATTAGGTGCGTTCGTAATTATATAAATAGGTAGCACCTATAGTCGTCGTCTGGTCCGTTCGCCTGTGCGTCTGTCCGTCTGACCGCATATAACAGCAAAAAAAAAAAAAAAAAAAAAACGAAAAAAAAAACGACCTAGTTGAATGGCTTGAAATTTAATATATACTAGCAGGCTATGCCCCCTGCGCTGGTCAGTATTTCCAAATAAACCTGGAATTAAGCGAAATGGTGAATTCGAAATGGTAATTTTTTTTAATGGATCTTTAGCTTGAATGTCCTTTCGCGTTGCTGAAAAGATGCGAACGCCATTGCGATATTATATTACCTTATGCACTGGATAAACTTTAGCTATTAAGAAGCAGTTCTTTTAGTTGATTATTCACTGTGCACTTTTGGTAGGGAAATGAGGCCGTTATGACAATAGGAATTAAAATTTTCTCATATCTGACAATATTATATTAGAGATGCATTACAATGATTGCAGAGATATACCATTGGACTTGAATAATGCTCGGGTGGTTTATTTTCGTTTGTTTGTCCTTGATCTCCTGGACTCTCAGCTCCCGCAGTATGTGGTTCTGGTAGCTTAAATACAATCTCACTGGATGTTAGTTATATTTCTTAATGAACATCCCCTTGTGCTACTACTGTTTTCCCTCTTTGTATTCTAGCAGAGTAAATACTGTCAAAAAAATAATAAATTATTTGCAGACAAAGAAGATTGTTTAACTTTCATATTTAAAAGTAAAGTGAAACATAAAAATGTGTGTTTCTAAAGATGAATTGCCTGAATAAATCTAAAATGACGTCATTTTCACTGTCTTTTCATTTTTGTAGACCAGCTGAAATCATGTAACCGTTAACTCGGGAAAAAACTCGATGACTTAATCTTGTAGAAAAATAAACCTCATGCATTGAATAAAATATTTATAATCATCCGTAATCGACATCATTGTGAGGGTTCACGCCAAACGTTAAAACTCATGCAACAACATTTTTGCACGTGTACCAGGGCTAAGATCTGACAATGATAAATAAAGTTAGTTATACAAAAATTTTAGCAATATGCATTTTGGTGCATACCTGAACAGAAGATTTATTTTGCATTTTTCTTAAGAGCATAATAACACGGACAAACAAAAAACCTGCTATTTTCTTTATATTTAAGAGTAAATTAATCTTCCGTCAGTTGTGTAAATAACCCAGATTATGAAAATAACTCTTAATATGTTGCTGTGTTTAGCTGTTAGAGTTAGCGTCAGGACAATTCGCTTTATACTGATCGAAATTCCAGGTAATTTAATCCTATTTAGGCTGAAATGATGAGTTCACGGGCATTATTCCATTTGCCACCAATCGCTAATTTCAAAATCTGTCTAATCTTTTGAATTTTGATACACCATTCAATATGCTAATTAGCGTGTGACACGATTCCGTAAGATTAGTCCAATATGTTCAATAAAACATTTTTTTAAACAATGGTTAAGCAAAAGAAAGTTATGCAGAAAAAGCTAAAAAGAAATGACAAATTAGCAAGCAATATTTATTGCAAAATGTTTATTTGTTTATTATTATTTTTTTAGTAATAACGTATAATTTCAGAAATCTTCTTAACAATATTCTTATATCCTAACTTTTAAAGCAGCCAATATTCCTATAAGTGAAATCGACAATATTTTCGGCATGTTAAAAAAAATAACATAATACACAATATTCAATTAGTAAGTAATGCTCTGAGTTCGAGGATATAAAAATCACATGCTTGAGGAAAAGAAAACGCACGTTTCCATAGTAATGGTATTCCATAGTATGGTAAAAAATATTTTAAATCTTTGAAAGTAAATTATTTTAGAATATGTGTGTATATGGAAGACATTTACACTAAAATATAAATGATTGATTACATAATTATAATTTTAACTGGTTTTTATATAATTTACGCTTGAATATAAAAATGTACTCCGAAATGCTCTTCTCTCGGCTTATTTCACACTTTTGTCTTATTTGGCTTAAAATTGCATTGTTTGGCGACGAAGGTAATGAATAAATAGCATGTAACTCACTAATACAGCCATTTTTACAAATATTTCTAGTTTTTCCTGTAAATCATATGATGGGAGAATTATATAAAAATAATAATTAAATTGACAAAAAAAAAGAAAAAGAAAAAGACTAAAGAATGTAACCTAGATTTTATTTCATTAAGTTTTCAGACACGTTTTTATTAACCTGACGCAAGCAATAAAAGAGCTAAAAAGAAAAAAAAATTCCATTCAAAATTGTCAAATCAAATTTTCAGATTCATTTTTTTAACCTATCCCAAGTGATAATTAGCCAAATATTGTACCAATTGTAAAATATCACAGTAATTCATACTTTAAGCATTACAAATATTTATTCCATGTTTAAATTAAATATTTTCGTTTTATAATATTATGTCTTATAAAACTTTTGTTGTTGTTGTTTTTTAAATTTAATATCAGTATTTTTTTTTCATTTATTCACGAGGTGTTTTTATTATTTTCTAACAGATATAGCCATCTTAATTCTTTAATCAACAAACCTTTCGCCAAAAGAAAATCACTAGCAACCTTTTCGTTCAAAATAGCAGTAAAATACGAAATGTATTATCAAAAATGCTATCCCTGTATATTTTCTCATAAACCACCCCGGGAATATTTCCTATCGAATGATACAATTTGGAAAAAAATCCACCGGGTAGTTTTTGAAAACACTCGAGCGGAACTTTTAGAGCTTACTGCTTTATAATATACAAGCGGATGTAACATCGCAGCATATTTGTTTCTAATAACTCCAAGAGTTTCTAATGATCGCAATTTCGATTCTAATGAATCATATAATCGTCGCAATGAATTATGTTTTCCTGGATTTTGCTTCTGCAGTACAAGGCCTAACAAATCTCTAACATAATATTCTATCAAAAGTTCTTTTCGTCCAAAACGAGATTTAAGTTGACTTACAGCTTTGGCATAACTATTACCACCAGGCGGAAAACGTCTAATCAATTCTTCTGCCACACTGCCTTTTCCATGGCTTGTGATAAATACGCAAATTTGTCATGAAAATCTAGGCTAGTATCTTGATCATTTTTTTGAAATTGGCCCCAGAATTGCAACCAATTTTTAATTTCACCATTAAAAGTAGGTAATTGTATCTTCGGATAATGACGCAATATATTCTTATTAGTTCAGATTTCAAATCTTCATTTTTTTACAACCAAAAGTTCGTTTAATTTCTGTTGTAATACACGCCAGCGATCGATGTAAACCTCAGATTCATCGATATCTTTGTCTATTATTTCTTCGTCAGCTTGGTCTCAATACAATATTTCTCTAATTTTATATTCTACATCGGTCATAAATTTCGCTTTCTCTTCTATCATTGTCAATTTCAGAATTTTTTCAGCAGTCGATAAATTATTTTCACTTGCATCAAATTCGTTACACGCTTTAGTGAAAATCCTACGATGTTGTCGTCTAGCTGCTTTCAACGCATCCATATTATTCAACATCAACATCAACATTTTTTTTTTTTTTTTTACAATAATAATTCTCACTTGAGCAGTTCAAATAAAATTCTAATTACAGATTCCAGTCTTGTCAGCGGACGCCATATGTTGGATTCCAATGTAAATAAATCTCTTAACTAAATGAATCCCTAAAAGTTAAGTATTAAAATATCGATAAGCTATTAAAACTGCACTCAATAACATTTCTTATTGTTAAAGCGAATATATTTCTAACTTAAATTCAATGATAGAAGAGCCATATATTTCACATTACTTTATTTGATAAACTTCTCTCTAGAACAAAACAAAACCAACTGTTGCCAGATATTGAAACAATGCAATTACAACCAGTTAAATAATTATGCAGGTGACTGATACATGGATGAAAGAAAAAGTTAGTCATTACGTAACAGACGTTTTATTTGTAAATTGATTACTGTTTTATAAATTTACATGTTCTTTCGTTATTTAACATTACTGCAAAATTTGAAATTTTTATTCTTTAAGCTGATATCTAATGTTTACATAATTTTATAGTTATATCCGTCTACGTTTTTTGGCTAAAAAAGAGCATCAGGTTCCTTGCAATTTTCCATTATCATTGATATATATTGCGTGTTCTTTAATAAATGCGATTATTACATTTAAAATACTTACTTCATATTCACAAATACTATATCTTAAAAATATATCTTTGTTTCTGGTTTAATTTAATAATTCCGCATGTAAATACGTAAACTATTAGTATTATTTTGTCCGAAATTATTATCTAAATAAATCAAATTTTATAATTGGTATATCGCTTTACGCCATAAGTGAACGTTATCATTAAAGTAACACTGTTTTTTAGTGATTTTTTAAAATTAAATTAATTAATTTTTCTTTCTTGAAAGTTTAGAGTGGCAACATTCTTCCATGTGCTTAATTTGGCGAATAATTTGGCAATTTGTATAATTTTGCGAAATTGGTCAGAGGGATAATGAAGTAGTAATCATTTTATTTAACCTGGCGGAAGCGATAACGCGCCAAATATGGCATGAATTGAAATATTTCATATTGAATTCATTTTTAAGCATTACGAATATTCCTTTCATGTTTAAATTAAATATTTTCGTTTATAATATTTTCCCTCATTAAAGCGGTTTTTTCTTACACTGTTTAAAAATTAAATATTAGTAATTATTTTCCTCTTTTGTTTGCAAGACGTTTGTATTGTTTTCTAACGGGTATAGCCATTTCAATTCATTTTTCAAAGGTAATTTTCGCCAAAAGATAATCACTGGCAACCTTTTCATTCAAAATAACAGTAAAATACGAAATTTATTATCAAAAATCACAGCTATCGCTGTATATTTTCTCACAAACCACCCCGGGAATATTTCCTGTCGAATGATACAATTTGGAAAAAAAATCTACCGGGTAATTTTTGAAAACACTCGAGCAGAACTTTCAGAGCTTACTGCTTTATAATATATATATAATCGTTGCAGAATTTGTCGAGTCATTTCAAATTTTATGAAAATCGAATCAAGACTTAAAAGGATATTAATAAATGTTTTCTTAATTTTATTAAATCCTATTATACGTAATTAATCTTATGATATCCCATGATAGGTAATGATTGTAGGTTGCCATGGTGACGATATCCTATTTAAGATGGAATCATATTATTTCCGTATTACTGAATTTAATATATGTAATCGTAATTGATTTTGTATTAATGCATTTTTGCATAAGAATGCTACAGTTATTGTACCATGTCCTGAATATTTATAAAGCTAGTTTTAGTACGAATGCACATCATTTGCCAAGTTTGACATACAATTTCCGACTTTCTATAACATATTTTCGTATGCAATCCTATATTTATTTTTTGACAGTAACAATAATTAAAATATGCAAAGGAAATTTGTGGATTATGCATTTCGAAAGGAAGTTGAGTTATATTATTACATAACAAATAACAAGTTGTATATATTAGAATAATTAAAAAAAGATATTATGAAATTATATATATTACAAAATATGGTATTTTAAATAGCCTCTCAGAAATTATATAATGTTAATCAGTTTACGTTTAAATAATATGAAAAGATTTAATTGAAAAAAAAAAAACTGCCATTCATGAACACGTGGAATTTTCGAAATGTTCTCTCATCGTTTAGAGATGAAAGAAATTTTACATGAAAATGAAAGATGGATTGTTGGTGGGTTCATAAGTTTTATCAGAGACCTTTTCAAGTATAATACTTTAAATAACGTCTTTGAAACGATATGATGTCCGTCAGTGATTGTTTAACTAGCATATAAAAATTTAATTTTTTAAAAAAGACCTTAGAATTATAAACATCTGAAGCCTTTCCAAATAGTCACTCATCTTTTAGAGATGTAAGAATTAAGATATGAAAATGGAAGCAAGATCTTTTGGGATTTATAAATTTTATTTGAGATATTTCAAAGTATTCATAAGTAAAACTTCTATCCACTTTGAAGTATTAAACCAAAGTACAATTATCTTTTGAAATTTGTTATAATTTACTTTCATACAGAATGTTTTATTTATGTTTTGGATGTTAATAATAAATAATATTTACGTGAGAAAATAAGATGTATATTGTAAACCAAAGAAATGATAGTTATAATTAAAAAAACGTCATTTTTACAACTTTTTATAACTAAAACTTAATGTTATTATATCATACAAATTCTAAAAATCTACTAAAAATAAAGAGAAACTTTTATAAAACTGTTTTAATTATCAAGTCAACTGTTCTAATCAACATTTAAGATTAACTTAATAGATGTCACTGAAGATTCAAAATTCAAATGAAAAGATTGGAGATACCAGAAAAACTGAGAATTCTCAATCGAGAAGTTTTTTTGCCTAGAAAAACAATTGAATATCACGAAATATCCACTTGCAGTTAACGGATTACAGAAATTTTACCTGAAAAAAGGGGGTTCTTAAATTTTATAATATATCGTTAAACGTATTCATCCGAGTGTCCAATAGTCAAGATTTTTTTAGGAAATATACAAGAATTTTCTTACAGAAAAACTACCTGTATTAAATCGCACGATAAAAAAAGGCGAATTTTTTAGTACAAAGTTATTGGTATTATCACCTAAAAATTCCCAGACCATTTTATCCTGAATTTTTCGTAAAATAACTTTAATCAACCTTGAAATAAATGGAGTATTGAATCAAATCACCAATGTATTGTTATTTTTAATACAAGTAATCCTTCTACTATATCTTCCATCAATCTATCTTATAATAATAATTAAAAAATATATGAGAGATATTACAATTATGTTGTGAAAAAAAAAGAAAAATTAAATGTTATTGCATAAAAATGTTATTACAAAAGCTCTCAATTTAACAATCAATGCAAAACTCATTATGAAACTGTTTTTGCTTACACAAGCTTACACAGTGTTCTACACAGTATGCTTGCTTACACAGTGTTCTAACTCGCCTTTCAGGAAACGTACATTTGTGATGACTAATTTTTCTCTGTTTAACTGAAAAAACTTACTTAAATTAAATGGAAAATCTATGTTATTGAATTAAGAGAAAAATTAGTTTTATACTCTTCTCGCACATATAATGTACGGTCAAAATTGTTGAAGCGTTAACAAAATGGATTTCTATGCTCGTGATTATATTGAAAATGAATATTAATAATAATGGTATTGTTTGTAATCAAAATGTATATATAAATAGTACACTAGTTGTATAAATACGCATTCCCCGTATATTATAAGTGCTGTTGGATGAAGAGTGGAAACTGCTGTAACTCCAGCTACAAATATATAGCACTTTTCTGAATTTTGCGGACATCATTCATGTCTTCCGATGGGAAATTTGGGGGATAGGCTCGGGAGTGTATAACATGAAGAAGTGGTCATAGGCCTTTCCAAAAATATGTCACATGTGGGTGCTGAGCAAAAGTTAGAAATATACCCCCATTTGAGTCTACTTTCGCGCCTCCTTGAATACATCCGACCCCCTTCTCTTTGAAATACCGTTTGCGGAAATGTGTTAATATGCACGGTGTCTATATAGAGAAGTACTAAAAGAATGTAGTAATTTCATATATTTCACTCAATTATTTCTATGTGTGAGCAAAAGCATATTGATACATCCTCGTAATATTTTGTCTATAACTGCGCGTTTAATCTTCAAAATATAATGTAAAGACTAAATAGATTAAAAAAAAAATTAGCTTCTTTGCTGTGAGAACAATTAAATCTTACGAACTATCGATTACGGATGAATAAATTTATCTTAAAAATGAAAGACGGATTTTTTGACGCTTTCATATCTTTTATAAAAGATCTTAGAAATTATTTATGTGTAAAATTATAAATCATTTTTCTGAAAAAATGTACAAAATAAAATGGTGAACAACTGAAGAATAACATTTTAAAATGTATTATGAAATATTTGTGTAATACCTAATATTTGTCTTTTGAATACCACTTATAAACGCTTATATATTTTTGAGCGAAATTATGTTGTGGAATCGAGAAAAAAGAAAATCGATGATACTACATGAAAACTTTTCACGAAACGTTTTCTAATTACACAATTTGGAGCTGTAAATGGCTTTTCAGGAAATGCTTGTTATTCACTGATCGTTCAATTCCTGAACTGCAATGAAAAGATTGAATTTATAATTGTTTTAAAAACATGAGAATTCTGAAGAAAAAACAGTTTGTATTCTAAAAACAATTGAAGCTTACGGAATATCTACTTATTTTCTACGAATTTTGCGCGAAAATATAAAATGCATTTTTTTACAAAAAATATCTTTTAAAATTTTCACGAATAAAATTATATTTCATTTTAATATACCATGAACTGAGGGATGTTTTAAAAGCAGTTGCAAATGCATTTTGAATTTCGTGAATATTCTAAGTTATTTTTAGAAAATATAATATTTTCTGTTTTCTATAGT
The DNA here is from genome assembly GCA_963932465.1 of Maratus speciosus. Lineage (NCBI taxonomy): Eukaryota > Metazoa > Arthropoda > Arachnida > Araneae > Salticidae > Maratus > Maratus speciosus. Next base: position 475,575,868 of record OZ010786.1, read on the forward strand.
ACTATTAAACAAAATTTGTCGGACGAATTTTGATGTGCTTTAAAATAGGCTTTCAGAAATTCTTAATAGAACCTAATTTTTTTTTATGATAATGTGTTTAATGCGTTTGATAGTGCTTTTGAAAGCCGTAATTATTTTAGCCTATTTATTTTTTGTTATAATTTATTTATGTTTCAAACAACTGTAATATATTTGTTAAATTAAAAAAAAAACATTAACAAAAGTTTTATTATTCTATGACAAAATTAAGTCTAATATTGAATCCAAATAAGGTACTTTCTGACACATTTCTCACTTCATTTTTCTTTGGAAACGCATCACATTGTCACATTTTCTAATTAGGAAGCTATATAATCGAATGGTATTTTACACGTTTTAGGTCAAGGCTAGAGACCTTTCAGATAATATTTTAAAAGTGGGCGTTTTAAAAAGCGGCACCGAGAGAAAAGAGAATAATGTGTTGTCCCGTGGCAAGAATCGCTTATAACCAACGCCCCCTTTATTGGAGAAAGCGGTAACACGCTTAGATGTGACGTCACGAACTGTCACACGAAGCAGGCAAAACACAGAAAAAAAATCAATGAAGTTGCATGTTTCGATTTCGTTGGCGCGAGGAATTATTAATTATTATTTACTACTAATAATTACTAATTCCACGAACCAACAAAATGGAAACATGCAAGTTATTAGAATTTTTTTCATTCTTTTCCATGCTTCGTGCGGCGTTTCGTGACGTCACAACAAAGCGTGCAGATGCTTTCCGCCTTATCTAGAGGGCGTTGTTATAACCAGGTAAGTATATTATTCATGAAAAAATAAAAAAAATACTAGGCGATTTGAAATCACTTCAATAGTCCGTTCTGACAATGCGTTTAGAAAATCAATTGCGTTTAGAAAGCAGTGAGAAAAATTATCAGAAAGATTTGCTTTCTTGAGAAGGGGATTTGAAAACAACCTTAAGTTTGCAAAATTAATTTTACTATGAATTTGAAGTCTAGGTTTAAGAATTTTGAATCGTCATTTCTTCCTTAAACTGTTTGTTGCTTTTCCTCTCTATTATTCTGGAAAAACATTGAAAAGAAAGTAAAATTTAAAACAAAATACGGTAAGCTGGGGTAACTGGACCACGACGTAACTGCGCCATAGACTATTTTATAAAAAAAAACGTTGATATTTTTTAAGTTTTAGCTTTTGTCCACATTGCACTCCCATCTCTACTTCTTAAAACAACATGTGTCAACTCTATCATATCTCTGTCTTTGCTGTGATAGGTTGCAGAAAATTTAGGTTTCTTTTTTTTTTTAACAACGTCCGTTTGGTTGAACTTCCTCGGCTTTTTATTAAAATACGGTGAGTACTTTTATTAAATAATCTTTTTATTTAAAGATTAGACATAAATACATTAATATTATTAGGTATCGATACATATTTACTTCATGTTTCAAATGTAAAGACGGTGTTTCAGATACCCCATAAATTTTTCAAGAATGATGTAACTGGGACATGTATCAGGGGTAACTGGACTATATTGGACACAGTTACCCCAACAGTTATAAATATATTTTTGAGTTTGTCTTACTACGGGAAATAAATGTATCAATCATTTTTTTGCTTGCAATAAAGAAAATTACATAATACTTTATTAAAACTACATAATAAAATTTTAAAAGAAGTTTGTTGGGAGTATCAAACCAAATTTCTTAAGTGTGATAGCTATAGCTCAAAAATTTACGATACAGATGAAGAGGCGTACATAAAGCAAAGTGAGATTATTAGAAAATTATCTAAATGAATAAAAAATAGTTGTGTTCGATATAAAAAATATGGTTACATTCTCCTCCGGTTTATTGGACATATCGAGCTTCCACTGTGGTAAATAAAAAAGAAAATGAGATATATAAATGCTTACGTAGTCGTTTGTTCATAGATTTATCTTGTTTTTATTATTTTTAAATGCCCATGTAACTTTTATACATATTACCTATATTAAAGGGCATAAGTACTTAATTTTTATGATTTTTGAATAAATAAATCTAATGTTTTCACTTTTAGTGCTTTTTTGAGACATTGACTGCAAAGATTTCCCTTACAACACTACAATACTCTTTAGTTGATACATAATGTACATGATCTGCCTGGTAGGAAAGCAAGATACAATATATATATATATACCGGGTGTCCCAAAAAGGACTGACTGATTTTAAAATTCAATAACTTGCAAACGGTGACAGATATTGAAAAAATTCTTGCAGGAGGGTGATGTATAAAGTCAAAAGTTTTTTTCCTGTGGTTCTGGATTTTAGTTCGAATTACAAACAATAGATGGCGCTGAAAGCGGTAGGCACTCAGTCGAGGCCGAAACTGACGTCACTCAGCATTGATGCGAAATGAGGAGATTAAGGCTGTGGAGTGGGTCTCGTTTGACAATGCAATCTTGCTCTTAGGGCCCGATTCTGAACCCAGTCAATATGATTTCAGTGAAATGTGTTGTTGCCATGGAAATAACAAATTCTTCGATATAACAACAGCGTTCTCAATCGGGCATGGATTTAACAAGCAGCATTCGAGTTTGCAGACGATTTTACATTTATGAAGCTTTATTTTCTCGGATTACTTTTTTATTATCTGATTTAAAGAATATTTTGTGCATCATTTTTTAAAACTAGTTGAAGCTATTTAGTATTTTTTGTTGTTATTATTAATATCATAAATTTTGTTACATTCTAAGAAAATTTAGTTCTTTTAAGGAAGTTCGTCGGTAGAATTTTATGTATGTTGTAAAGAAATCGCGGAAATGGTTTATTCTTTAGAACAAAGAATATTTATAGTGTTGGAGTACCACCGCTTGGATCAAAGTATAATAGCTACTAGAAGAAGCTTCAAAATGAAATTTAATGTAATTAATGGTCCACATCCAAATACAATTAAACATCTGTATGATAAATTTATAAGAACCGGTAGTGATGCTGACGATTTGGTGGAAAACGTTGGACGACAAAAATCGGCCATAACAGAATCTAACGTGGATATTATTAAAAATGTTATTACACAAGATTCGAAAAAATCCGTCCGCAAAATTGCAGCTGCGTGTTCGGTGAGTAAAACCACAACACACAGAATATTACGAAAGTGTTTAGAAATGTATCCATACAAAATACAAACTCAGCAGCCGCTTCCTGTTATTATGAAAGAAGAAAGACTGATATTTGCAAATGAAATGCTAAATTTATTAGATGACGGTTGTATTGACGCAAACCAAATTTGGTTTTCTGACGAAGCGTATTTCCATCTTGATGGCTTCGTAAACAAACAAAATTGGCGGATATGGGGCACTGAAAACCCTCATGTGTGTGTGCCACAATCAGTCTATTCAAAGAAAATTACTGTATGGGCAGCCCTTTCCAGCCGTGGTATTATTGGGCCCTTTTATTTGAAGGAGACTGTAAATTCAAGACGGTACATCGGAATTTTGCAACAGTTTGTAGCTGTATTGAATACCTTAGGGGATTTACACTCAGACTGGTTCATGCAAGATGGTGCGAGACCTCATCGGACGTCAGATGTTTTCACTTTTTTGGATGAATATTTTGGAAACCGCGTAATTGCATTGCATTACAGAAATGCAACTGGTACAGGTATGGATTGGCCACCGTGTTCGCCGGATCTCAATCCGTGCGATTTCTTTTTATGGGGCCACTTGAAGGATGCTGTTCACCGACATAATCCCACCACTATAACGGAACTGCAACAAATAATTAGTCATGAATGTGAAGCTATTTCAGAGGCAACTTTACGGAACGTATGTGATAATTTTGTGCTTCGTTTAAGATATTTGATTGTGTCGAATGGTGGGCATTTTGAGAATATCATAATGTGATTGCGAGCATCTAATTTCTGGTCTTTTCCCTTTCATCCTTTAATAGATGTATTCACATTCTTTTCAATTTCAATTTTAAAGGGTTGATATGTTTAGAGAATTTTATGTAGTTGTATTTATTCCTTTTAATTTTCCTTAACTGTTTAGTTAATTACTTTAGTTATATAAGTTTATTGATTAGTTATTTTTTAGAATTTTTGAAATGTTCGAAAATATTTGAAAATATTTTATTTTGTTATTTCGCGCAGTATTTCTTTACTAACTTTATTTAATATTATAATCAATATTATAATCAATTTTATAATCAATATTATAATCAATAGTGTCATTTCTGATTTATTATTCCTAAAACTTTCACTATACAGTTTAGTTAATATTTTGTGTGCATATCAAAGTGTTTAAGTTAAATAATGCTATAAAAAGTGATAAAATATCTTGATTAAGATTGACGATCGTTTCATCGCGCAAACGGTGATATTTTCAAAATCATTTACGATAGAAAATATTTTTACATAATTTATAAACAATAAATATATAGTAAACAATGTCACGAGACATGATGCATAATGAAAAATAATGCAAACATCAAATAAAATAAAAATTAAATTAGCTATTTGCGAGCATGGATTAATTTTCACATAATTTAAAAACAATAACATGGTAAACAGCTAAGAACCTTTACAGATCGATTTTAAAAATAGCAAGTTAATTTATCCATCAAGATTTTATTTACCATCCATAATCCGTGAATCAATAGAGATATTTTTACGCAAGGAGAATATATGCAATGATTCAGTGTCCCTTGATTTACCTAAAATTTGGAAAGAGATGTTATGTAATTTCAGTAACAATAGTAAAAATTAATCCACGCTCGCAAATAACCAAGTTAATTTTATTTTTATTTTATGTTTTGCAATGTTTTTCATTTGCATTATGTCTCGTGACATTGTTTCATGTTATTGTTTTTAAATTAAGTGAAAATTAATCTACGCTCGCAAATAGCTAATTTAATTTTCATTTTATTTTATGTTTGCAATGTTTTTCATTATGCATCATGTCTCGTGACATTGTTTACTATATTTATTGTTTTTAAATTATGTAAAAATATTTTGTATCGTAAATGATTTTGAAAATGTCGCCATTTGTGCGATGAAACGATCGTCAATCTTAATAAAGATATTTTATCACTTTTTATAGCATTATTTAACTTAATCTGTTTATAAGTGATTATTATACTTGTTGTTATATCTTTAGTTTGTAATAATAATTTGTTATTTTTGAAAGAGCTTTGTATTTCTGACAAATAAATAGTGTGATAAATATTTGAAAACGCATTATTTATATTTTTAATTTTATTTCATTTACGACATTATGTAAGTGTTTGAAATTAAGGCGATAAATAAGTTTTTACAAGTGATGCTTTAAGAAGAAGTAATCAAAATCATCTCAACAGGGTTTATCACAAAAAATGCAAACGAAAACTATCGCAACTTAAATTATTCGCTCTAATTTTACTCCCTATACATTTGAAACGCCACAATAAGTTCGCCATTTAATAAGTTGAAAGAATATATCAAATTAAACATTTCAGAAAACGCATAATACATCTGAAGACGAAATTTCAGTAACTATTATCCATAATCGAAAAAGTACTCCACTTCTTTCGTTGAAGTCCTGTAATAGAAACTGTAAAATTGTATATATTCTATATAGTATGCAAAAATTTAGTTTAATAAGAAAATATTTAGTTGAAAATTCACATTTAGCAATTTCTTCTAATACACGGAACCATATTCTTTTTTTTTCCCCCATAGATCTGTTTATTACATATAGATTTTTTACAAGTCAAATAATTAATTAAAATTAATCCAGACAAAAACATGCTTAAAGCTTCTGAAATAACAATTCCAGAAATTATCATCCATCATCGGCCATGTATTCATTTCTTAGCGTAGACCTGTATATGATATTATTAAAATGCATAATTCTGTTAAAAAATTCTTTTAATAAATTCATTCTCATACTCGATAATGATTAGGATTTTTTGTGTAGCCCTGTGTATGATCTATAGCATAAGGTACACCGTGTAATGCGCAACGATATTTTTTAAAACACATACAATAACTGAAAGCGCACTTCCAGCAATTATCACTCATGTACAGTACTCTGGATACAGTACTGTAAGCGAAATCTTTTTTTTTTCGTCACTTTAAATAAACGATAAATGTTATGCACATTATATTATAAAACAAGTATCTTTCAGTGAACTTCAGTAATTTATATGTGTTTCATTATATTTGAAATAGTGCAACATAAATAAAATACTCTGCAAAAAGTTTTTCCTGTAGACCATTATGTAAATGAATTTTTTGGGAGGCCCTGTAAACGAATAATAAATGATTTACATTCCATATTATACAGAAAGCGTATTTTAGTGCATTTCATAAATGTAAATCAATTTTATTATGTTTTTCACAGTGTGGCATGAATAATATACACCATAAAAATTTCTTCAATATATCGTCGTATCATGAAATTCTTTTGAGTGATCCTGAAAGTGAATTATAATTTCAACACATACAATGTTCGATAGTAAACTTCTTGTTGTGTAGTACAGTACTTTAGATCCATTTCAATAAATTTGAAATTGTGTAGCATCATTAAAATAGACTGTAAACCATTTATTCTCATAGGCCATAATGTAACGGCATACTTTTGATTATGAAATACTTTCCAACACTTTCAGACTGCTTTAACAAACTTTCAACGTTTAATAAGGTGAAAGATGATTTCTAAATAAAACATTTGGGAGAAGAATAACATATTTGAAAACCCAATTTCGGGAATTCAATAGCTTGAAAAATATCCGATTTCTTTTGTGCAGCCCTGTATATATTCTACAGATCTGAAATATACTCATAGTATGCACAAAAATTTTGTTCAGTTAGGGAACGCATAGCATAGTTGAAAATTCCTCTTCAACAATTTCCGTCAATAAAAGGAAGTGTACTCGAAATCTTTTGTTCTGCCTTGTATATGATCTATTATATAAAAAAGGAAGAAAGACTGACGACCAGACAAACTGAGGGCATAAACACATTTCAACTATGTTGGAAAGTCTTAAAAGGGAAAAAAAATATTTGATTGATAAAGAAGATATCCAGTTTAAAAAAACAAAAATTCTAACATTCTTGGAATGTAAACAATTATAAACATGTGGGTAAGTGTGATCACAGATCGCACAGGGGGTTTCGTTTAATATTCCTTTCAAAACTCTTTATCCTTTTGAAAAATCTGTTAGTTCCACATTTCGCAACCAGGGGTGCACTCTGTTCTAAACAAACCTCTATCCGAACGAAACTCCGTTTTATATACTATCCGTAGATATATTAGTCGAGGGGATTGGGCCGATAGCATCCAATATAAGTAGGCACCCCTGGCGGTAAAAATTGGAACTAAAATATGTAAGGCTATGGTGCATAATTTAAAAGAATGATCAAAGGGGTGTCGGCAAAAGTTGGAAAAGTGCTCCCCGGGTGATAAGGGCGAAGGTTAGAAAAATTGTTTAAGATACACAAGTTAGAGCCCGAAGGGGTAAATAATATAAGACTTTTTGAAATTTTTACGATTTGCCGTATGGTATGAGGTATTCAGCTATACGTATGCAAAAAAATCATGTCTTCAAATTAATTAGGGGCTCTCTTAGTAAGAATTGCTTAAAATACATATGTGGTAGCTCAAAGGGTTAAACATATGACTTTTTCAAGATTTTATGATTTGTCACCTGACCTCAGGTGTTCTGCTATAAGTATGCAAAATTTCAAATCTCCACTATAATAAGGGGCTCAGTGTGAAAGAATTGCCTAAAATACGCATGTGGGAGCCCAAAGGGTTAAATGTACTATTTTTCAAAATTTTATGATTTTTCGTTTGATGTGAGGTGTTCAGCTGTAAGTATACAAAATTCCACGCCTCCAACCTAATTAGGGGCTCACTTAGAAAGAATTGTTTAAATTACACATGTGGGAGCCCAAAGGGTTAAATTTACGACTTTTTCAAAATTTTATGATTTGTCGTTTGATGTGAGGTGTTCAGCTGTAAGTATACAAAATTCCACGCCTCCAACCTAATTAGGGGATCACTTAGAAAGAACTGTTTAAATTATACATGTGGGAGCCCAAAGGGTTAAATGTACGACTTTTTCAAAATTTTATGACTTTTCATTTGATGTGAGGTGTTCAGCTATAAGTGTGTAAAATTTCCCGCCTCCAACTTAATGAGGGGCTCACTTAGAAAGAATTGTTTAAAATACACATGTGGGAGCACAAAGGGTTAAATGTACGACTTTTTCAAAGTTTTATGATTTTCCGTTAGATGTGAGGTGTTCAGCTATAAGAATGTAAAATTTCACGCCTCGAACCTAATGAGGGGCTCACTTAGAAAAAATTGTTTAAAATACACATGTGGGAGCCCAAAGGGTTAAATGTACGACTTTTTCAAAATCTTATGATTTGTCGTATGCTGTGTGGGGTTCAACTATAACTATGCAAAATTTCAAGTCTCCAACATGTATAGTTTCTGAATACAGGCTCTGTGACAGACGGACAGACAGACAGAGGAGCGAGACGAATATCAGATGAGCAAAACCCTAAAAACGGTATTTTGAATGTTGTTGCGCCTTTCTATTTCCAAGACGTTGTTTCCATGGAAACACTATTTTCCTCTTTCGTTCTGCTGACGCCAAAAAAATCGAAATCATATCGACTGGGTTCAAAATCGGGCCCTAAGCGCAAGCTAGCATTGTCAAACGAGACCCACTCCACGGCCTTAATCTCCTCCTTTCGTATCAATGCTGAGTGACGTCAGTTTCGGCCTCGACTGAGTGCCTACCGCTCTCAGCGCCATCTATTTTTTGTAATTCGAACTAAAATCCAGAATCACAGGGAAAAAACTTTTGACTTTATACATCACCCTCCTGCAAGATTTTTTTCAATATCTGTCACCGTTTGCAAGTTATTGAATTTTAAAATCAGTCAGTCCTTTTTGGGACACCCGGTATATATATATATATACCTAATTATTAAATTTTTTGTAAAGCATTTAATGTTATATATTGTATAAAGTGCAACTTATGTAACATGAAATATATAGGTGAAACATCAGGTCCAATTCATAAACTTATCAATCAACATTGTTCAGACTCTAATAAAAACAAAGCAAAAAATATACAGTCTACAGCTGAAATTCAACATTTTCATAAACATCAATTTAAAAATACAATTGAAATCCTTCAAATTCTAAAAAATAAATCAGAACGGCATTATATAGAGTCATCATACAACACAATTTATCCTTATGGACTTAATAGTGAAATATTTAATAGACCTGAAAAGTCTTCACATCTATAAATAACACTATTGATTATTCTCCAATTTATCCTACTCTTAATCATAATTTAAATTGTAAAACAACACGAAACAAACGTGAGAAGGGTTCACCATTAGTTGTAGTTTCCAAAAAATGTATCACTAAACAAATTAATGATCTTAAAAGTAAATTTTTAAGGCATTATAACTGGTTATTAATTCAAAAATACATATTTGCTATTAAAAAGAAACAGATTGTACAAAATTTAAATGTATTTCTAAGTAAATCTTTCTCTAAACATTTCTATGATATTTATTTTGATCTCATTATGACTAGGGTTAATCTTTTAAATATTAATTTACAAAAAAACAACAACATAAAATTCAAAACACGAATACTCAAATGATAACTTTTTCAAATCATATATTTAATAAAAATAATATCAGTTATATAATTAATGATAAAAACTGTTACTTTCCTATTAATAATCTTCATATATCAAAAACCTTTCAATATCCGAATAGAATTGGTAGAAAGATTTTTAACTACAACACATTTTCAAAAAATACATCTGCTGCGAGTAATTTTCCGTGTAAATGCAATGGCCCCAATCTAAAAAAATATATAAACAATGATCATGGTCATATAATCACTGGAAATCTTAATATTGTTAATGATTTTAAATTGCAAAAACTAATGGGTTATGGTACTAAATATAGACTTCCATCTAAATTTAATGTTAAATATATTATCAAACAGTTTACATATGATATAGATATTTTAATATATAAAATTTCAATATATTACAATAAACCTATTGAATATTTTAATCAATGGAAAATATTAATAATTGAAAAATTAACAATGGCTTTAAAAAAAATATTTCTGATTTGCTTTCTATTAACACAAAGCATTTTTTCCAACAAATTACTAAATTAAAAAAATCTACGTTATTACATATGTAGACAAATTTATTAATAATTATGCAATCATATGTAAATCTTATTATCACCAACTTCTTTTACAACGTGTATTTCTTCTAATAAATCTTTTCAAAAAACTAATGAAAATATAATTGTAAATAATCGTAAAATTCAAAGTTATTATAAACTATTAAATATTCTATCTACTAACTTTAATTATCCTTATTTAGTTGTTATTCCCAAATTTCATAAAACTCCAATTAAATTTAGGACTGTAACTATTGGTTACAATACATATAATAATAAAGCCAATAAACTTCTATTAAAAATTCTTAATCATTTATATATACTTACGACAAACAATGATAATACACATTGTATAAAAAATAGGTATCAACTGGTAAATATTTTAAAAAATCTTCATTGTGTATATAATATAACAACATATGACTTGAAAGATCTTTTTAATAATATAGACTTATTAGATTTACATAATATTACAAATGCATTATTTAAAAAAAATTATAGAAAACTGGAATTACATTCTAATATAGATATCGCTTATTTTAAATCTATAACAAACTTCATTATCTATAATAATTATATCTTGCAAGATAACACATTATATTTACAGCACGTCGATATACACAAGGTGGTTGTACATCCAGTTTATTATCAGACTTATATCACTATGAACGTACTTTTAATAATAATAATCTACATTTATATCGTTATATTGATGACATAATTTTAATTGTCACTGACCAATGTAAAATTTTTCAATTTCCAGTTGATTATCCCACTAATTTGGAAGTAACGGAAAACCTCTTATCTAACAATACAATTAACTTCTTAGATCTTAAAATTACAATAAAAGACAACAAAACAATAACAGATTTATATGATAAACGTAAAGAATTTAAATTCGTTAGTACGTTTACAAATTTTAAATCTTGTCTTCATCATCCTGTATATCGAAATATAATACTTAATCATTTATATAGAATAAAATGTTTATGTTCTTATCATCTAATTAACAATAATATTAAAAAACTAATTTATGATGCATTAAATCATAGTTTTCCAAAAAAATTCATATATTCATTAATATACCATTAGTACTTACATGATCTTTAAAAAACAAATTAACACATGCATAAAGAAAATTACAATATATATATATATATATATATATATATAATAAAAAATATTTATATAAAAAATCAAAAATTGTAAAATAATAATAAACAATTATTATAGGATGGTTGGGTGGGAAGATGTTAGAGTACGGAGGAGGGTGGTGTTGTCTGGATAATACGCAATGGTTAATTTAAAAAAATGATGGGGCTTTTGTATTATAACTATATTTCTACTAAGTATTTTACATGGATGTTGATTTGATGTTTTATATGTAATTGGTGACATTTTTATTTATTTATTTTTTTTCAGTTCATATTAAATTTATCTTATTTAATATTTAATCAAATTCAAAATTAACTTGTTTTTAAATTTTAGTCTACTCAGGACAATGCCATATTAATTAATAATAGTATACCATCCTTATAGTGATTAATATGCATATAAGTTTATTTGATATAACTAATGTTATACTGTATTTATTAAAATTGGGTAATTAGTTTTTATTATTATTCCTCTATACTTTTTAATATTGTTTCATTTTCAACATTGTGTTCCATGATTAATTATCGATTTAATGTGTTTGATTGTCACAATCATATTTTTTAGCTTTTTTATGGCTAATATGATGATAATCCACACACTATATTAGTGATCTTTAGGCAATTGTGAATTTTAGAATCTGACAATCTTCTATAAACATCCATTTCTTTCCTGTTCATTTTATTAATTTATTATTTTTTATAATTAATAGTAATTATTAATTTTTTTTATATTTGTATTATATATAATTTATTTTATGTTATAACATATAGCTATATTCTATATATTATCAATGTTATAAAATTATTTAATTTCCCAGTGTAGATTAAATGGGTAAGGTAATAGAATATATTGAAAGCATTTTATTAACATTTAATTAATTTAATTCTTTTGAATAATGATATATATTATGGTATAATTTTTTATTAGGTTTTGTGTGCTAATGCATTTGATATATTTTAAATTCATTAGCTTTTATTAGGTTCATCTTGTGACATTTGAATAATAATGATAGTTTTAAAATAACATAATAGATGGCAGCATCACAATTTTGTCTTTTAATTCTTCTATTAGAGTAATAATTTTAATTTTTTGCACCAGGTGGTATTGAACGCTGTATATTGACTATATAGTAAAATAGAAATTAAACAATTTAAAAGTGTTTTTAGGTATTTTAAATAATGTAATTATTTTCTATTTATATTATATTGATTGAATTTGTCACGGTGTTTCAGGGTGGATTGACTGAGTCCATGGATTTTAATTTCTGTGTTAACGTAACTGTTTAATTCACCTTAATCTTACCGTGGTTTTGGATACCATGTGCAGGAAGATATTTTGAAAACAACTGGGATTTTATTTGGTATATTGTGTAATGTTTCTATTTTTATGCTATAAATTACATATTTGAAAGGTTGTATGATTTTTTCCAATGCATGCCATTTGATTTTATTCTCTTTTCGTCCTGAAACTATTCTCTTATTATTGGTTGTTTGAGTACAGGAGAACAAAAAAAAATTCAGCTTTTAGCTTTTTTCTCACAGAGAACAACCGATTTGCTTATATCATTGAATTCTGTACTCTTGAAAACGTAATTCAATATATAAGTTTTTCAATTATTTTTTTCGGTGTCCATGTTCTTCTTTTTTCTTCTGTATTAATTCTTGTAATTAAGTATAAGGCACTTTATTTTATACATACAGTTGTATATTATAGGTTTGTGGTATCCATTTTTATCGTCATTTCATTCACAATATTGCGGTTTTCGATGATGGTCGGTAATGTTTACATAATTGTTATATATATATATATATATATATATATATATATATATACGTTTATATATATACTTTAAAAGTATATATATATACGTTTTCACTATTTAGATTACATGTCTTTGTTAAGCAACAGCATACCCTCGTTATGTAACTTAATGAAGAAATCATAGTTTTTGCAGCCGTAAAATCGTGATTAAGAGTAGAAGGTCAGTCTGCCGTTCATTGGAAGGTTTTTCGAAGAATAGAACATCGAAGCTTTTAGATTCATCATACATTTATTATTTGACCATATAATGCACCAAACTCTACTAGCCATATGTTATTCATATTCCGGCAGTTGCTACGTTGTAAAATATAAACCACTAGATGCTACGTATTAGAACAACATGACGAAGATTCAGGAAAAAAGCTCTCCAGGTGACGTGGATTAATTAAGTAACTCAATAATCGTAAATTTCTTTCTCTCCTAGCCCATGCAACCGGTTATATACTTGCACAAGATGCATGCGTATGAATACAATACACGTGAAATGACAAATCCCGTAAAAGTAACCGGAAGGACGCGAGAGATGCAGAATACGATTGGACCTAGCTCCAGGGGGGGGGGGGTAGCACGTGTGTCAACGATGCGAACTATTTAGCCTCGGGGTCAGAATTATTGCGCAAACAATCGCTGGCGGGATTTGCAAGGAATTATGGGAATATAACACCAAATAACAAATGCTATTAAAACATTCGAAATAAAAAGAATGCAGTTTAAGAATAAAAGGAAAAAAGTAATTTAATGGGTTTTATAAGATTAGACGAATGGATTAAAGTTTTTAGAATAATAAAAGAATACGCATTTAAAACATAGAAAAAAAGAAAAAAGAAATGTAAGATATTGTAAAAAAGGTAGATATTATAATAATTTCGAATAGTTTAATATAGATTAAAGGGCGAAATTTTATATATATATATATATATATATATATATATTGCCCAGTAAACACAGAGCTATCGGTAAGCAATCGGCCGACAGCCGCTTGCCACTACCGGGGGTATTGGCACGATACCGGTTGCCGCTACTGGTTCCGTAACTTTTTTGATACGCCGCGCGAATGCGGCCCGATTCATGAGGCACGCAGCCGATCCGCTATCGGCAGAAAACTATGCCGATAGCTATCCATATGAATGCCAGCCGCAGCTCGACACCAGCATAAATTGAAAAAAAATGTGTTTTGATGGCGCCATCTATGAGCAATCGTGGAATGTATATTTGAAAGGAACGTGTTTCGGCATTGGAAGAGGCGGTGTTTGATCCTCCCTACCCAAGGACAGGAAGTAGACGCCTTAACCACTTAGTTACTGAGACTTGGTCAGGGAGGATTCCATGCGATAATAAGAGGGATACATATCGATAAGTAATGCCTGTCGTTGAAGGTAAGTGGTAGATGGGAAAATTATAATTTTGAAGTGTTTTTATTTTATTTTTTATTTGTAATTGTCTTACGCGCGTGTATTTAAAAGTTAGTTTAATATTTAAATGAATGAAATAAAAATCTTAGCGAATTCGTTAAAGCAAACAACTTTAAGAATAAATTTAAGAATACTTAAGATATAGATATAATTAAGAATAATTAAGAATAGATATAAATTTCAGAATAATTAACTATAAATAAAAATTTTTAGAGGTTTTGTTCAGTTAATCAAATTTTCTTTTTCATTATTTATAATGTAATTAAATGCGTTGCGTTAATTTATAATATATATATTTTTTTAACATGGAAAAATTTATTTTAATAAATAAAAAGTTGGTAATTACTTTTAATTAGAATAAGAATTCATTTTATGTCTTTTTGATTATTTAAAGTAGAACATATATTTAATGAGTATGTTGGAATATTAAATTGTCTCTTATCAATATTTTTAATTTAAAAATAAAATAAAAATATTAATTTACATACTTTTTTTTTTTTTGGAAGATAACTTTAAATGGAGGATATTTCTGAATCTTTCTTTTAAGAATGCTTATTGAATAAAATAAGTGAATTTCAGAGGTTTTTCTCTTAATACAATTTTCTCTTTAGGAATTATAATGTAATTAAATGTGTTAATTCAAGAAATATATATTTATAGCATAGAAAAACTAATTTTAATAAAAAAATAAGTTGGTAATTAATTACTTTTAATTAGAATAAGAGTTCATTTTTTTGTCATTTGATGATTTAATGTAGAATATATTTTTAGGGATTATGTAACTCAAACTCAAACCAAATTAAGAAAAAGAAAAAGAAAAAAAAATGTCAGCTAAGACTAAAAATTCCTAATTCGGACCGATGTTGGTAAATCTAATCGGGCCACTATCAAAAATCACATGTCGGTCCTGCGTCACTTGCCGGTGTAAGTCGCTTGCCGATATATAACCATAAGTGGACCTATTACTTTAACCGGCAGTCGAAAAAGCAGGTTCTTAAGTTTAGTTGTCGACATGTTGCCGACACTTCACCGAAACCACTGTGCCCATGCCGACACTTAACCGACAGTGCCGGCTGCTGTCCGATCGTGTG
This sequence comes from Maratus speciosus, assembly GCA_963932465.1. Classification (NCBI taxonomy): domain Eukaryota; kingdom Metazoa; phylum Arthropoda; class Arachnida; order Araneae; family Salticidae; genus Maratus; species Maratus speciosus. The sequence goes on from OZ010786.1 coordinate 475,591,541, forward strand.
CCGAAATGTATGTGTTTGCTGGGTGGATATTAGAATTTAATTTTGAACGTTTCTGTCTGATAGAGGGAACCTAATTGAACACATTTACAGATGTTCAGACTTTAATTTAAATGAATATCAGCCTTTTGAATTTGAATTGCCCGAATCTCCAGAGTCACATTGTAAAATCATGGTCCAGTTGACCCACGTAAAATTACATGATTTCAAATCAGTCGGGTTTCCTTCAAGTCCGCACAACTTTGAAGAAATCTTTTACTATTTATATGCTGCCACCACCGATATGATTACGTGATATTGGTCACCCTATGAGAGGATTGTTGAAAAGAAAACCAACTCTTCCAATTAAACTGAACTAACAGTTTATTTACACATTATTTAAATATAACAAGATACTATTTACAATTAAGAATTCGGATATAGGAGATCCGGTCCAACATTAGATTAAATACACTAAATACTTGCTCTGTACTGTTAAACTACTTTATATTCCTCTCACCCTACGCTAGTTAAATTAGATTTATCGGAGATCACTATTAATCTCCCAACACATTAGCTCTATTCTCCATGAACTTCATCGCCTAATCACGCTCTATTCAAGAGCTACTCCCGAACAACTCACACCTTCTGTTCCAGGTATCAACTGTGCTCTGCGAGAAAGTGCCCACCCACTTTTAGCTATACGCCCTTCACTGATCTCCCTCAGCTATATCGCTACTCTCCCAAAAACATAAACGGAGTTTCCCTTCTGCCATCAGTGTCCCCTTCCCTTCCTCCAATCCATCGAACCTCCCCTGTTATTTCCCTATCTGGTGAAATCCTTTTGTCTTCCTTATCTCCGGTATGCATTTCAGTAGCAGGAACCCACTCTATTCATAAACTACATTCCTTCTACTACTCACAGGCTCGGATTAAATTTCAGATAAGAAAAAAAAATGTTACTTTAAAATTTCCAGTACACAGACAATATACAAGCAAGAAAATAATGAATAAGCATAGTTTTAATAGTATATTTTCCTCAGAACCTGACAAAATCACTAAAATAATACGTTCTGCCAATATTATTCATTTTCGTTAAGAAATGAATCAGAAAATTTCGCATTGTTGAGCAGAGAACTTCAGAAAAACCTTAATCATGCAAAACTAGTTTTACTACGATCTTGATGTGCAGTATTAATATTTTTGAGTCGTCATTTTTTCTTTACACCACTTATTACGTCGATACTCGATTATACAAACATACATAAAAAAGTTAAAAAAAAAAAAAATAAATAAATAAATAAAAAATACACGATTTCAAATCGCTCCAGTAGTCAGTCCTGCCAATGTTATTCATTTACGTTCAGAAATTAGTCGTAAAATGTGTCAGAAAGTTTCGCATTGTTAAGCAGGAAATTTTAGAACCACCTTAATTTTGCAAAACTGGTTTTACTACGATTTTAAAGTCCAGGTTTTTGATTTTTTAGTCGTCATTTCTTCTTTACACGGCTTATTACTTTGCCTATCCATTATACTGGAAAAACACACGCAAAAAATTAAAATATACAAAACATAAAATCTTATAATAAAAATATTCAGCTTTCAGAAAATACGACATATTTCTTCCTTTTTTATAAAAAAAGTGTTTTCTGTTATATAGAAATAATCGAGAGATTTTATTATTGACTATGGAATATAAATAAATAATGCAAAAAGAAGTAATACGCTAAAATAATTGCAATTTTCCTAATCACGATAAAACTTCAGTTTTTCAGGAAATATTTCATATCAATCACTGGGTGTTCAATAGGTATTTGCAAAAAAAATTAAAAAATGCCATCTATGCTGGGAGCAAAAGGTAAATTTGCTGTAACAGCAATTGAAGTTTACAAAAAATCCAATAAGTGTATACGAAGGAAATTTTTTTCACATGAAATTAAAAGATGATTATGTGTTTTTTATGGGTACATATATTTTATTATCGATATTTGGAAATATCCGATTTTTTGTATTAACCATTTTAGTCAATCATAAACGAACAGTCGTGTTAAATAAAACTACGTATACATTTTGAAATTTATGTTTATAGTAAATTACTTAATACACAATCCCATTATTTCTGTTTGAAAAGTAAATGTAAATGAAATTTATTCAAGGAACTATGTTGAGGTTTTCGAACAGAGCAATTTTATTTACAAATAATCAACAATTTTTTATTTCTGCAAAAAAAAGATGTGTAAAGATTTATAAAACAAATTTCGATTAAAAATTTAGTGTTTATATAGCCTTTCAGCGAACACACAACATCTATCGCTTAATACACAACAATAATTACTGTCTTCTCATTCACGATAAAACGTCAGTTTTTCAGGAAATACTTCATATCAATCACCGGGTGTTCAATCTGTAATTGCAAAAAAACATAAAAAGAACAACTTTACTGGAAACGAAGTTTATTTACTGTAGCAGCAATTAAAGTTTAAAAAATTGCAATAAGTGTATACGAAGGAAACATTTTTCACATGAAATTAAAAGATGAATATGGAGTTGTTATGGGTACATATATATTATTATCGATATTTGAAAATATTAATTTTTTTATTAATCGTTTTAGTCAATCATAAACGAAATGCCGTGTTAAATAAAACTACGTATACATTTCAAAAATTATGTTTATAGTAAATTACTTAATACACAATCCCATTATTTCTGTTTGAAAAGTAAATGTAAATGAAATTTATTCAAGGAACTATGTTGAGGTTTTCGAACAGGGCAATTTTATTTACAAATAATCAACAATTTTTTATTTCTGCAAAAAAAAGATGTGTAAAGATTTATAAAACAAATTTCGATTAAAAATTTAGTGTTTATATAGCCTTTCAGCGAACACACAACATCTATCGCTTAATACACAACAATAATTACTGTCTTCTCATTCACGATAAAACGTCAGTTTTTCAGGAAATACTTCATATCAATCACCGGGTGTTCAATCTGTAATTGCAAAAAAACATAAAAAGAACAACTTTACTGGAAACGAAGTTTATTTACTGTAGCAGCAATTAAAGTTTAAAAAATTGCAATAAGTGTATACGAAGGAAACATTTTTCACATGAAATTAAAAGATGAATATGGAGTTGTTATGGGTACATATATATTATTATCGATATTTGAAAATATTAATTTTTTTATTAATCGTTTTATTAAATCATAAACGAAATGCCGTGTTAAATAAAACTGCATATTCATTTCAAAAATTATGTTTATAGTAAATTTCTTAATGCACAATCCCATCATTTCTGTTTTGGATGGAAAAAATAAATAAAATTTATTCAAGGAACTATGTTGAGATTTTCGAACAGAACAATTTTAGTTACAAATCAATATATTTTTTATTTCTTCAAACGTAGATGTGTAAAGTTGTATGAAAAAATTTTCAATTAAAATTATAGTGTCTACAGTCTTTCAGTGAACACTCAACATCTATCACTCAGTGTTCAATCTCTAATCGATTACGCAAATATTAAAGTTGTAAAAAAATAAAAATCTGAAGCGATAAGATTCTTTGTTCTAAGAACAATTGAAGCTTACAAAATATTCACTTATCGTTTACGGAAGAAAGAAACTTCTCTTGAAAATGAAAGATGGATCTTTTGAACAGTTCATAAATTTTATTAGAGTTCTTTCAAAGCTTTCAAGCGTAAAATTATTCATCACTTTAATCAACCGTGAACTAAGTGAACTATTAAACAAAAGTAGAATTATATTTTGAAATTTATCATAATTTTTTTCTTACAATATTCTCTATTTATGTTTTGGATAGTTGTAATACATTGAAATTTTGATCAAATGGCTTAAATACATACTAAAAATAAAAAGGTTTACCCATTAATTTGTTATTAATTAAACCTATAATAATTTTTGAAAATTAATTTTACTCTTTATGTTGGAATTTTATACGCTGGTTCACTTTCAATTTCTCTGAAATTTGTAAGCGAACTGATGCTGATCTAGAACTTTGCAGATATCTTAAAGCAATCGTAAGTCATACAGGGTGACACATAAATACTGTGACGTGATGTGAATGTCAATCTATGTTAATGTTTTCCCCATTTTTGAGATAAACTACTGTTTTATTCGTGATCCTCGTTATTTTTTGTTGTGTAATTGCTATTTCAGCTGATATTAACGCATTGTTTTCAATTAAAACTTATTGTGCAAAGAAGACCGGCCAGCCATCGCCCCCCCCCCCCCACCGCCACAAGAGGGGAATGCCAATTCCTACGATCGCCAAATTGCACCGGGAATAAGTATACCACTCCGTCGAACGTTTTAAATAGACCGAAGGGATCAAAGACAGTCAACGAAGTAGAAGACCCCGAACAACAAGGACATCAGTGCTCTTAAAATGGTCAAGAAGAATATCCAGCGAAATCCACAAAAAATCATCCTAAAATTGGCCAAAAAGCACAACGTCGACCGCGAATGCATGCGAAGACAGGTCAAAGATCTTCAACTCATCCCGTACTAACTGGAGAAAGAACACCATCTCACGCACCAAATGAAAGCGTGAAGGTTCGAAAAGTGCAAGAAGATGAAGTCCCTGTGCCGCATTGACTGGAACATCGACTAGAGTTTTCAACAGGACTGGCCGACATCCCACGGAGCGATGAAGACGCTGGTGGGGTGCGAGGCCAATCTCACGTGATTATGGACAAAGGGCGTTTTGCCCCAAACTCCCCTGATTTGAACACTAGGGATTTCGCTGTTTGGGGGATCGTGTAGGAAAAAGCCTGTGCAATCAAGAACAAGTCCATGGATTCCTTGAAACGTGCTCTGGAAAAAGACTGGGCCGAAATCAAGCCGGAAACCGTCGCGGCCATCTTGAAGAATTTACAGAAGCGTCTAGACGCCTGCATCACCGCTGGAGGAAACCATTTCGAATTACCCTGACTGTTTCTTGTACTAGTTGTTTTGTTTATTCAGTAAAAAACTATGGTCATTTGTTTGTGTCATCATTTCTGCATCATTTCTGCATCATTTATGTATCACCCTGTATGACTGTGAAAAAGACAAATATTTTTCATCTACGCATTATTATATAACCGATAACGAAGCTCTCAAAACCCGAAAATCGAACGAATAATAACATTTTCGAATTACCAATATTTTCAAAAAACATTCTCTATCACTAGGACTTCCCTCAGAGGGATCAGTGTGAAAGATGTTAGTGAGAACATATATTTAATAATAACTCGTGACAAGAATAGAAAATGACATGCTATATTTAATTGACAATACATGGCCTGTCTGAAAAATATTCAACTTTTGTCCGAAGAAAAATATATAAGTTACCTGACAGGATTGCTAACCTTATTCCTTTCGAGGTAGGCCCCTTGCGCCTCCACACAAACAAATCGGCATTGACTGCAGCGAAAGTTATCACACGAGATCTGGAATATCTCATCTGCATAACCTTTGAGCTGTGAAAATGTCATTTTGAGAAATTTACAAATCCGTATATATTTTTCCAACAAATTATGCAAGCTAAAATACGTCAATATTAACCCGATTTAAAAAAATTACCCGAATAAGTGGCTATATAAAAAATCGTCTAACGACAATTGAAAAACCTTATGATTAAACCTCTAGATTAGTGAAGCTGGAAAAATTTGCACATCAAATTTAAACAGGCACTTTTCGACACTTTTCCCAGAGAAGTAACATTTTGATAAGCACTTTCGTAAGCAACTATACGCTGTTTCATACCCACATTTATTCAATGTTAACATAACTTATTCAACGCTAGATAATTAGTTACCCGTTTTGATGCATTTAAGTTGCATTTCTGTTTTTCTTTGGGGGGGGGGTGTAGTTTTATTAAATATTTAAAGTTTCTATACCCAACAATGCAAGTGAATGGTAATTTAGAACATTTTCCGTTCATTTCATATTTTTAAGTTTTGTATTCTTTAGAAGCCATTTTTTAGAGAGCACATAAATCTTAAAAGTATCCCGTCCAAAAATTTCAACCCGATCAAATTTTTTTAGGTCAGCAATAACATAGAATAAAAAATCGAGAAGACAGAATCACAGAAAGTTTTTCATTCCTGCATTATTTTACATAGCAAAATATTTAGAAATTGTTTTATTGCGAGTATTTACGTCTTAAAAGCAACATTCATGCAAATTTTTATCCTTATATTACTAATAATTCCATGTACTTCGCTATTTAGATCATCTTTAGAACTTTGTCCGCTTTATTTAATCTTCTTAATTTCGATTTTTTTTAGAATTAGTTCTATTGCGTGCATTGCAGTTTGAATCCTTTCTATAACGAGCATTTAGATCTTATAAGTTACTACCATAACAAATTATTAGTTTCTAGACCCAACAGTATCACAGAAAATTGCAGATTAGATCTTCATTTATGGTGCACCCTTTTATTTATTTATTTTTAATTGGCTTAAAAGTAATACCCATGTAAAACTTCAAAATTTCTTTCTCTAACAATTCCACATAAATCATGATTTAGAAACTTTTTAGAAAGTTTTACGTTTGTTTCTAACTTTAAATTTTCGAACTTTGTAGAAAAAGTCCATAACAAGTGTTTACATCTTAAAAGTAACCACCTCACAAAATTTCAAATTTCTAGACCAAACAATAACTCAGAATTCGCAATTACAGAAATTTTCTACTCCTGCACTCATGGAGGTTAATGTACCGACAAAAAATATAGTCTTTGTTGTATCAGAGATGGTCACCACCATTTTCAAACCATTATTTATTAAATCGGTTAGGTAGTTTTTGAGATTACATTCCACAAACACACAAACGTTACTACTTTATAATATTAGCATACACGTAGATAAAGGAGCCGTTTAACTTTTATTACATAAAAACATAAATAATTTATTTAATACGTGTTAGCAGATGTATTTATTAAAATACATACATAAACCAGTTTAATATTTCTTCCATTTTATTTTCATACTCGTTTATATCACTTGGCAAAAACATTTCACTTTCTTAAACTCGAATTGGGTCAAACTTTTTTAAAAAGCGCCAAGGCCCATATAACAACGAAGTACCGTGAAGGGTACTCACACCAGACACATGGTAATAAGGCGCTTAGCCGGATACTGGAGATAAATTGCCAACTTTCGTAATTTAGTCTTTTAATTTGAAATACATAAATTAAATACATTTAAAAAATACGACTTTTACTCATTTTTTAAAAATGCAAATAAGTAAAATAATATCAAGAGATAATAAATAAAAACATTTTCTTTCTACAGCAAAGAATTGTTTCTAAATTACTCATGTAAAAAAAGTGCTCTTGTCTAAATTTTAAACTGGCTAAAAATAAAGTACCGTGATTACTTCAAATGTAATAGGAATTTTCCGTAATCTGGTTTGCAAACAATGTCGTATTTTAAAAAGTTAATTTCATTGCAGTAACTATTTTTTTGTGTGTGTGGAGGGAGGGGGGGGGGGTGGAAGAGGTTGCAAATATTTACATTTGAATTTAAACTTTTGTTTATATATACACTGTTGCGTGTGTATATTATTAGTACATTGGTGATCGAGCTTCACTCCACACATATGTAAAATACTCCATCTGCGGTTTTTTCCTCAAAGTCAATTTTATATCACTGTTATAACTCTCATACAGATATAACAATGTTGTTGTTAGTATTATTCATGTTTGACGGCAACCTTGCCTGTGTATCTGAATGTGGATTATTGGCCATTTTTCTTGTACAAAGAGTGGCTATAACATACTCGTTTCATTTCGCATACCATGAATCTATTGCTGCACAGATATCACATACGCACCACATTGGCACGATTTTTTCTTACGTTAATGTCACATACGCAACGGGGTACTTAACTGGCGCCAAATTGTCATTATTTTGCTTTATATGGTAACCCGGATGTTGTTGTTTATTAAATAATAAATTGTTTATTTACTTTTATTTTACTTTCTAAAATTATATATTTTGCTTGTTCTATAGTTATTAATTAATTTTTTTATTTATTTATTGTCATTCCCTTTTTAAAAATATATATGTAACTGGTATTCGAAAACGAGGTTTTTGCAAAATTAGCGTTAGAAAAAAATATCGCCAAGATGTATATGACATTTGCGCCCCAAACAAGTATATGACATTTGTGCCCCAAATGGCAAAATTGATACTTTTATGTTTGCCGAGCGCAGGTGATAAATGGGCAGAAATTTTCCCCATACCATATGCATATTGCATTCGTTTCATTTAAAACGTGACAGCAACATAAAATATAACCCATGTTGGTGCAGCGACTGTCACCATTAATTTGCAAACATTACTTTTGAAATCGGTTTGATATTTCCTGACGTTGTGAAGAAAACGTAATTTAAAATGTTTTTAGAACGCTTTTCCGAATTTTCAAACCTTTTAAATTTCCATTTTTTTTTTCAAAACTGTCATTAAAGATAATTTATATCTAATAAATATGTACCATGCTTAATTTCAAGTTGTTGGCCCCTACCGATCACAAAAATCACAATTTAGAAGGTTTTTCGCTTCTCCAACTCCAAGGTGGTAGTGACCAAGAAAAGGCCCAAGAAATCTTGTGAGTATTATTCGTATATCATCGAATCATTTTTAGGGTTCTGTACTTAAAATGTAAAAACAGAACCATTATAAGATCACTCCTGTGTCTGACTGTCTGTCACAGTCATTTTACTCCTAAACTATGGAACGGGGAAAGTTCAAATTGGGGAAAGTAATAAAGACTATTGACCCACATAGTTACAGATTATTAAAGATTCACATTTTTTTTAGGAAAAATATAGAGGGGCTAATTAAGTTACTTGAAAAAAAAAATATTTTCCTTGTATATCGTGTGGGTATCGTCTGAAAGATTTCGTAACGCAGAACTCAAATAAACATTTCTTTTAATTTTAGTTATTATATTTTCAAAGGTATCGTCGAAAATGTGATGCAAAAATATGCACCCCCCCCCCATCTATTTCCAAATCTACTGAAACTAAAATTATTTAAAAAAAAATTACAGGTAGTAGGCGTTAACTTAAACCTTGAAGGAAAATTATAGCGATTACCCTAGATCACATAGTTTTTGAGAAAAGCATATTTTTCCTATACACACAAATTTCAATTTGCGGGCATTCAGCAAAGGTGTTGAGGAGCGTTGGATGGACCTATCGTAGCAGAACTATAAAGGCATTGTTGATAGTGATTTTTGAAAAAAAATCGTGGGTAATTAGCCGATATATTAACCCTTAAAAACACGGACAGTTTGGACATACATAATGACAGGGCGGCGTACGCTATGTACCACCAGCTTTTAAAACCTAGATAACAACTTTTAATGATACATTTGTGTAATACAATGCCAGTAGCAGTATAAAAGCAAGAAACGTCAAATTGTTAAAAACAGAAAATTTAATTAAAATTAATCATATAAATACTATGGGATTCGCGACTAATTCGCATTGAGTGGAGCTCCCAATACGCCTCCCGTGTCTTTAAAAGTTAATTAAAAACCTATCTGGAAAAGCGCGGTACGGACCATTCAGCGTTGCAACTTTGCTACCTCCTTTCGAAGCAAGCTCAGCGCAATGCGAAGTTTACATTGAACACGGGTTTGTTTTAGATGCATTGTAAAAATAAAATATTAATACGACGCTGAAATTAGTTTTATGAAATACCAAATGAAGTTTCAATATATACTATTTTTCTTGTCAGTGTCGAATTAAGTTCATCATAAACAGATTATGATAAGATTTAAATAAGAGCTATACTGAATAGCAATATTTGATATTGTTAGGCTTCATATCTCTTTGAACTCTTACGGTATACCAATTCATATTTTTCTAATATATATACAACTATATCAAACCCTACCTTGTATAGTTCTTTACAAAGTATTATTATTATTTTTTTAATTTCTTCTATCTTTACAAGAAGAAAGTATTGCATTTGTGAAAATTTTCGACGGATTTACACGTTTTAGGGGTCAGAGATCCCGAAAAACATGTTTTTATCAAATGTCTGTCTATGAGTCTGTGACTCGTTCTGTACGTCTGTATGTGACACAAATTCGACAAATGTGACACAAATTTGTAGGCTCTCTATCTCAAGAACTAATACACGGAATTTAAAAGTTTATAGTCAGGTAGTCCCTGTCATAAATTGGTGCTGATTAGTTTTTGGTGTAAATCGCCCAACAGGTGGCGCTGCTATGCTGCATTTTTTGCGATTTCTGCAACATCTCATGAACTGATGCACAGCTTTTCATTTAACTTCAGATTTAGATAGACTTTGACACAAGTTGTTGCTGATTCGTTTTTGGTGTTAATCGTCCTATAGGTGGCGCTGTTATGCTGGAATTGCATATGTTCATCTCAAGAACTAACCAACGGATTTCCCTCAAATTTCAGATTCAGTTAGACGTTGGCATAAGTAGTTGCTGATTAGATTTTGGTGTAAATCACCCAATAGGTAGCGCTGCTAGGCTGAATTTTACTGGATTTACACGATTTCAGCTATAGACATATCTCAAGAACTAAATGCACGGAATTTCTTATCTTTAGAATCCTAATGATGGGCGTATATTGCCATTTAATTTTGGCAGTGTGATAGCGAATTTTGAAGTATTAACATGTATAAGATAGAAGAAAGTTTTGGGAATAGTGCATCAGACTAGTTTTATTTAGAAGACAATGTTTTTTTCTTTATATATTTGGATAAGAGTATCAAAAGGTCGTCAAACTAGTTCTTTTAGTGACCAACTTTTTAATATTACAGTTGACAATTCATATATTTATTGTACGGAACACTCTGAGTAATATTCCCACTTGACAGTTTATTAATTTATTCATCACCTTGGCATTTTCGTTACAGATATTGCATTTTTAAGTATCTTTATTTGAAGATAGAATGCTGTACAACGTGCTATCTACCACCGTGTCTATTTGTGGTCTATGTCCTATGTCTGATTCTACTATAATTAGTGCAAGAGCTTTAGAGATTTAATTTCTGACAATTTCAAATTCTTCTCTTATTGACTGATAAGTTTCCATGACTGATAAATTTCCATGATGAACATAACTATTATGGGTGTAGAGCAAGGAGTAGTTGACATGTGTGGAATTAACAATAATAAAATTTTGATTTTCTTCATTACAGCCCTATTTTACATGACGGGTGTCGGTCTTTTTGAATGAATTTTTCTTTAATGTCGTTGCTCTTTTTGGGCTTTCAGATATTTTTTAACCCACCAGCAGCATCCTTTTGTCCAGACAGTCTCAGTTTCAAATGCGTGGGACGTATTAATTTATTTGCGTTCCCGGAATAGCGAACACACTTTTTGTCTTTTGATTTCGGTCCACTTCAGTAAATTTTTTTTTTTGGTCATCCAACTTTTTTGGGTGACAAAATAACACGAACACCCATGGAAGAGGCATGGTCCATTTCAAAGAAGCAGAACGCTCATGTCACTTTGCTCTCAATTCTGCCACCTAGTATTTATGAATGGTAAGGTATCAGTCGCCAAACATTAGTCATAGGTGTTGCCATACGCTCTGATAAACTCAATAATGACTGACCTGTGAGAGTTCGAAAATCCCTGTCAGAATTGGAATGTGGTGCGCTGGTTGCTCCGTGACGGAAGCAGCCAAGAATTTCGGGCATGCAAGGAGTAATGTGTCAACCGTTACGACGGTAAAGTGTCGTCTGCGAAATACAATAGTGGACGGAAAAAAGCTTTCTGAGAAGGATAAAATAGAGTTTATTCTGGGACATCAGGTGCATACATTTATCTAGACTTTATTTTCAGTAGAATGCCCACTTTATCAAGACGTCAATGCTCCTATCCACACTGCTAAAATCGTCGAAAAATTGCTTGAAGAGCACGAGAAGGACGTAGGACATCTTGCTTCCCCCCCACCCCCAGTCTCCTGACTTGAAAATTACGGAAAATTTGGGAGGATATTTGGAGTCGAAACTCCGTGCTCGATTTTCTCCGCCATCAACGCTTTTGGAATTAGAGATTGATCTCCTGGAAGAATGGCTTCGTATTCCTTTAAATGTTGTTCATGCTCTCCATGAATCCATCCCACGTCGCATACAATCTGTAATTTAATCAAAAAGTGGCCCAACCCCCTATTAATAAAGTTTTCTATTATTTTATAGGTGTTCGTAATATTTTGTCACCCATCTGTACTTCTGCCTTATAAATATATTTATTGTTAATATTCGAATCTGACCATCTCTTTGTTTACTATAAAAAACGTTCTTTAAGCGACGGCAGTTTCTCCATCTTCGATTGCAGTCAATTATAAAGGAATAGACCAGCTGCTTAATCTGGTTTAGCATAACATACGAGCAATGTTGAAAAGTCGACCAGGATATTTTTAGAATTCACAGGGAATGATTCATGTCTGGTAATGTAATTCTGCAAAATCACGAACAATTTTCTTTTCAAAATTTACACTTCCATACCTGAAAACAAAAATTACTTATATTCAAGAGTTGCAAATACTTGCAGCTGAAATTGGTTTATTTTATATCTATATGCATACGTAATTACAAAAAAGAAACTACATTACAACGTACCAGCGTATACAAAATTTCTCTGGCTGCTTTTTAAAATTTATCATAAGCTATTAAATTTTCAAATATTTTTATAATGATTTTAAAAAATAATTTTTAAATATAATATTTATAAATAACTATTGTAACTGTAAAATAAGAAGTATCTACATTGTTGTAAAGTTTCCATTTTACCATAAAAATATTTACAAAATAAGTATGCTTTCAGCCAAAAACGCCAATGGCAATTACAACTACAGCAATCTCCATTCTAAAATGGTTAAAATAAGATTTGGTTTTGGGACCGATTTTTGATGACGTTGTTGTGGAGTTACGTTGTTATCACTTTGCCTTTTTTTCTCCAATGTGTTAGATATCTTTTGAAATGTCTAAAAATGAAATTACTGCAAGTCGATTTTTGGATTTTTTCCCAGCTAGATTTGCAAAATCTGACACTGTACAGCGCCTTGCTGTTAACATAACACATACCATTGGTCTGAGACCATACAGATCTACAGCGTAAAGTCAATTTTTACAGTTTGAAAGGAAACTGTGATATCAGTGCCCGATTGAAGGTGTTTTTCAAGAAAATGGCATTTATATTTCCGTGTCTCCGAGCCATTAGTGTTAAATATCGAACTTCAATTGGGCGTTGTCGCAGGTCTACGACATTGCCTTTGTCTTCGGGCTGCATTTCCAGTCTCCGAAAAACAGTTCCAGATTCTGAAAATCATACCTTGTGAAACACCAGTGGCTTCTGCTACTGTGGCTTGTGTTTGGCCCCACCTCCTACCGACCAGCAACTCTCCAAGCTTCTGTTTAGTTTAAATGACTTCATTGAGACATCACACTCATCGAAACAAAGCAATTACTGAATGTCGATCATTGTTTTCCACTTTATCTGCAACTTACTGAAAGTAAGTTGAAAGTCAAATGTCATCCACTGCCACTAAAGCATCGTTATTTACGTCAAACTTAAAATTTGCATACTCCAAAGATTGAAAATGAGAAAATTTTGCATTTATGATTCTCTTCGTCCATTTTCAGCCAAAAAAAAAATCGCTTATACAGTTGTTTTACATAAGCCACACAATATCCTTGAATAGGTTTGAGCAGTGTATTACACACAGTCGTAGGAAAAAAAAAAAAAAAAAAAAAAAAAAAGTAAACACCCCCTACTAACTCCTCAAAAAATTATCGTAGACAAAAGTTACTGGTACCGAAGGATTGGAAATAAAGTCTGCTTTTAAATGACATATATAAAATTCGCTTAGGGGCCATCTACATATTAAAACGAATCCAAACTTCATTTTTTTCAATAGCAATAACCAATTTTAACGAGATATTTCAAACTTTTGGTTCAAACTATGCCTAGACACCAAATTTCAAGTCATTTGAATGATAAGTATTGGAATTATAAACCTTCAAAATTTAGTGCTTCTAATGTTAAATTACATTTTCATATTTTTATTTATAATTTCTGAAATTATGATCGTAATGTTCTAATATTTTTTGTAACAATAATAATAATATACCCAAATATAAATACGTTGAATTTGCAATTTTATAATTTTCTCATATGAATTATGAATTATGAAATTAATATTAAAAAAACATTATGAATTGCAACCTACAATATTTTTGATGGATTCAGATTTATTAAGTCCTGCTTTATGGAAATCCAAAATTTCATATTTTCCTTCCAAATACTTTTCAAATTATGCTTAAAAAACGGCAAAATGATGGTTTAAGGAGCCGTCTATAATAGAAGTGACTAAATATGTTGAAATTTCTTATGCTATCCTGTAATATAGCAGGCTTAATTGACTGCTTAAGGTGCCTTGATCAAGAAGGGAGCTCTCTCGGTTAACAATCAAAAACAGAACTTCAATTTGGATACAGCCCTTAAAATACGCCCGTTTTAAAATAATTAATTTCTCGGAAACTTATAGTACGAATTGCATAAAAATTTGTTTTTCGACTAACTGAAGGGTGTAGAGTTCATTTATGCTGTCAGAATTGTGTGCTGCTATTGTAAAAAACAAAGTTATGGTTTGTTTTAATAAGTAGATGCCCCCTTAAGCAAATTTTGTGTGCATCATTTAAATGTAGACTTTATTTCCAATCGTTCGTTACCAGTAAATTTCTTCTACGATAATTTGTTGAAGAGTTAGTAGGGGGTGTTTACTTTTTTTCCACGACTGTACATATAAACTATATTTTTAATAAGACAAGGATTTAGATACAAATAACTTATATAAATTGAAGATGAATTCTAATAAATTAATAGCGTTATATTAGTATATAACAAATAAAAATATTATAAATATCCCATCTTAAGATACAGATATATTCAATGTGTTAATTTTCATTTGACTTAAACTCTAGAAAATAGTTACAATAATGTTTATACACTGAAAAAGTATTTTTAAACATACAATTATGTTTGATATAATCAGTATATATTACACAAGGTATATAATTGGAGTTAAACTGTAGGTAGACCTTGAAAACATATAACAAATATGTATTTACGTCAAATTGTATTTTTCCTGGTATATGGTGACTAAAGTAATTGAATTCCATATATCTAAACATCATTTTACTACAATTCCAGTATTTCGCATTAGGATATTTTCATTTAATTATTCATTAGATACCTGAAGAAAAATGGGAATTATCGAAATTATATTTAGCCTTTCAATTTGAAGACATATCTATATACTTAAAATATTTCATTCATTATGTCTTCTAAATTAAAGTAAATTTATAATGAATTACAAATATATACCGTGTTCTAAATATACTTTTAATAATACAACGCGCAAGTAATTCGTCGTCCATTTTCTAAAAAACAATGAAAATCTTAAGAAACAAATTACTCGAGCGTGAAAATCTTTTATCATAAAAACTCCAGAACCTACCGATGTATTCATGTATAATTAACAGATAAAAGATGTTTGACTTAAAAATCAAATATATTTTTTTCAAGAATTTATAACATCGACATTTCTAGACATAATTTCAATAAATCATTATAACATTTTTTGCATTATATATACGAAATTCAATTAAAATATTTTTGACTCAGACAGTACTGTATTTTTCATTCAATTACGCTAAATTTACACGAAATAAATAAAAAAAAAAAATATTTGAAAACAATTAAAAATCCTTAAAAAGAATGTAACAACAATACATTGTTTTTAAACATATATTAATTTTTAACACAAATTCTTCCTCGTTAATTGTATAAATTACAATAGTAATCTTAAAATTTCACACAAAAAAAGAAAATTCTTCGAGCGTGAAGGTCTTTTGTCATTAGAACAATTGAAGCTATCTACGTATTCACTTATTATTTACGGACAAAATATATTTTTGACATAAAAATGAAATATGAATCTCTTGAAGAGTTCATACCGGGTGTCCTAAAAAGGACTGACTGATTTTAAAATTCAATAACTTGCAAACGGTGACAGATATTTAAAAAATTCGTGCAGGAGGGTTATGCATGGGGTCAAAAGTTTTTTTTTACAGTGATTTTATATTTTAGTTCGAATTACAAACACTAGATGGCACTGCGATCAATAGCCGCTAAATTCAGGCTCGATTTTTGGTCCTTCCGGACCCACTTAATACATTTCCATCTCCTTTTTCCGCATGACAGAAGAGATCGACCAAAAAATCGAGCCTGTTTTTAGCGCCTATTCCTTACAGCGCCATCTATTGTTTGTAATTCGAACTAAAATCGAAAATCACTGTAAAAAAACTTTTGACCTTATGCATAACGCTCCTGCAAGAATTTTTTTAATATCTGTCACCGTTTGGAAGTTATTGAATTTTAAAATCAGTCAGTAATTTTTAGGACACCCCGTATCTTTGATTAGAGAATTTACGTAGTATTCACGCGTAGAATTATTATTTTAACCAAGCGTGGACTATCTATATATAAAAAGAAATTTAAATTATATTGCTGCATAGTAGTGCATTTAAGTATATAAACAAAAAAGCTCAGATAAATGTTTTAAAAAAAAGCGTACGCCAATAATGAATTTATAAACTAAATAAAAGCCTTAATTATTTAATTGGTCATTGTAGTAAATATATATGTTTCTTTAAACTGTATAGTTTTATAATAATTGTTATTATCATGACACTGTAAAAGCATTTTGTAAAAACAATATTATAAAGCTGAAATCTTATTTAAAGTGCCAATTATATTTTATGCATACATCTAAGAAAATTACTCTGCATGATGAGTAGTGCATAGATTTATGAGTATTTAGTTTGATATTTTTACATTTTTACCTTACTTCAATATAGCTGAATGTTTTTTACTTTGAAACAAAATTAAGTAATGGCAGAACTGATGCATATTTCTTCCTAAAATAAATGTTACTTTCATACGAGTTTTCAATATGCCTCCAAAAGTGTCTGACCAAGAAAGCAAGTAATTTTATAACTATTTGATATTTAGTCTTCACAATAAAAAAGAAAGGTTATATACATCATTCACTTGTTCAAAGCAATTAAATTTGCTGTTATGTTACTTTAGCTGACTGATAATTAAATGGATATTTTGAGGAGGCTTGTAATTTTACAACCATATTTGTAACTTAAATTATCATTCCCTTAAAGAATCAATTCAGAAAATGTTTTTTTTTTCTATTGTGTCGTTTGTGCAAAACCAATGAATGTGTACTTGCAGCAATAAAAATCTCATTTTTTAAATGAACATATTAAAGACAGTAAAAAGTTCATACTTGGAAAAAAATGTATATATACAGGTTCACTAAATAAATACAGATAATTAATCTACGCACTATTCGAAGCATAAAATAAATGAGATAAACTGCAATAGATCCACGTTTAACGTTCTCAAAAACGCAATATCCATGTCATATAAAAATGCTAATAACACCGCTAGGACCACGGGTGGATGTCAGATGTAGTTGTGGCATACAGAGGAGAGGCAGTTTTGTCATGGACCTGACTGTATTGTCTTTTGAGACTATATATTCTACTATTGTCTTTTGAGACTATATGTTCAGGCCCAATGACTGGTGAGCTGTCACGTACACCGTAGCGCATATGATCATGAGAGCAAAATCTCTCTTTCCCATGCTCAACAGGGAACAGATGATAAAATCATGCGTTTTTGTCTGTACAGTCTACTTTTGTTAATGTTCTTCAATCTTCTCATAGCATAGATCAGAAGTATAAATGAGAGAGGTGTTTGTTTCTTCATTGATTCAAAATAATTTTAGTGCTATGGTTTTATGGCGGCAAAAGTCATGACTCAAACGTGATTGCACCACCAACAGCTAATTCTACATTTAATGTTGAATGTTGAATGCTACTTATGAGATATTCATAGTACTGACTGTCAAAGAGACAAAAGTTAATTATGATTTAGAATTTAAAATGTAATTATCAATAAGCAATAATTTCAAAATAACACATAAAGCATTCGATTTCTCATAAATATATTCTCAGACAAACTAAATCTCGTTTCCTCTGTTACAATACAATAGAGTAAATTTCTGATCAACCGCCACCCGCCCCTCCCTATTTTAATTAACAACGATCATTCAAATGCACGTAAACACGAGTGAGACTGTGTTATTTTTTGTAAAATGCTTGTCTGACATCGGGAACAGCTGGTAAAAAACATTTCTGCGGATGAAATCATAGACTGCAATTATTGCGACAAGAATAATATTCGTTAGGAAGAATTAACAGATGACGAAATAATTCACTAAATTTTTTTGTTAGGATAAAGAAAAATTTTAAAGAATGCTTTTAAAAAAAGACACTAATTTAAATTCAAATTCTGAACATAACTGTTTACTTTATTTTATTAATCTGTGAGTAAAAATTGTCATTCTGGATGATAATCATTTATTGTTTATAATTCGATTCCTAAATATTCTAGCATATCATAAAAAACGCTGTTTGTTTATGCTACAAAATATGACGATGGAATTCTTGATTCTGACTGGAAATATCAAATAGACCGGAGCGAAAAACAAAAAAGTTTGAGATTTGAATCGTAATAGTGCGGAGAAGTTGCTACTCGCCAATACAAACACAGGCGTAAAAAAAAATTGAAATCGGAAAATACCTTCCGTTCGCTCATCGCGTCCAATGTTTTCGAATTTGAAGAAAAATTTAACAAATAAACGAAAAATCGTAAAATGTGTAAATTTTGTCCAATCGAACTCATTTTTTGTAAATAGCATGTCTTTGAGTTGTAGAATGGACCGAAAAATATCATACACCCCTCCTCTATTCCTTTCGAAACCCCTGAAGCTGGTGAAAATGGCCAAACTAATTATTATTAAGGGGGTAGGATACCTTTGAACACGTCGAAAAAGTACAAAATATCACTATGTTCCAAACTTCAAAACTTGTGTAATAAACCAAAAATAAAGATCAAACTTCATTTAAATGTAAAGTTCGTATTTAAATTTATATTTTAAAATATACATATACTTGCAAATTCATAAATAAATATTGAAATGATAAGTTTAAAAATATATGATAATAAGAGAAAAAAATCTTACGTGCATGATAAAATCTGAAAATATGCATATAAAGGGGACATTTTGGTGAAAATAAATGCATAATAGAGTTACCTTTATACTAAAACCAGAATATTTGGGAAAAATGTTGACTAAATTAAAAAATTAACAAAAAATTAAAAATTTTCACTTTTTGAAAGGTATTTTCAAAGTACAAAAACAGGAAAAAAAATGCATTTTTCTGGTTTTAAGTTGTAAATAATACAGAAAAAATTATGTGGTAAAAATTTATTTTGATTGCCATGCATATTTTTTTAGTAACACTGCCCGCAGTATCAAAATTCATCGTTTTGAATAAACGCAACTCAAAGTTTAATTATCCTATGTAGTTTTAATATGTAGTCATAATAAAACTGCCATAATTAGTAAACTAATGGGAATTTTTTAATGCGGTTTTTTGCATATTGTTGAGAAATGATTACGGAAGCAAAATATGCATTTAAAAAATTCGAAAAGTTTGATTGTTTAAAGATATCCTACCCCCTTAATGCCGAGAGAATTAAACCAAATTACAGAAAGTGTAAATATTGATCAATCGACCTGCTTTTTTGTATATAAGCAATTTCGAGGCTAAAAGTTGAAAAAAATACGCCTCCCCCCTGTTCTGTTCCCCAAATGGGTACGAAGAAATCGAAATTGGGCAGCTCTTGCCCCGCCCTACCAAGAACCACTCGGGACTCACCATAGGAAGGTGGCTGCACCACGAGTCCCACCCATACCCTACCCAACCAACCAACCAACCAAAACGTGGGCAGGGAAATTTATCCAGATCCACATGCAGATTCAGGTACTGCGGATGCTGATTTAGTGTGAAATTTTAGCGTGGTACCACGGGAAGGGAGGGTGGCTCTTATGGATCCATAAGGTCACTCACGCACATAAACTTATGAGGAGGCCAGTGTTACCAGCTTGACATTACCCTCTACGGATTGTGCATGACATGGTATGTCTGCCAGATTCATTGAAAGAGTTGGCTTTTTAAAATTGGAAATCAAGTCTGCAATTTCAGCTGAAGAAATGTTTACCAAAAGAGGTGGGCAGGTAATCTTGGTTGCAAACCAGTTTATGATATCATAATCATCATTGGCGTGAAAATTTATGGCCGGAACTAGAAAATTTCTGACTGATCTGCCACTTGTGGAAGTGTCTTTAAATTTCAGTACCCGCCGAAGTCCCAGCTCTCAAACGTGCTGTCCATCATCCACAACTATCGAAAGAAGAAGGTCTTCTGGATGGGCAAAGCAAGAATTTGTTTGATCAACCTGCTTCACCACTTATTAGACTTTTGCAGGTAAGCTTCTGCATTTCTTGATGCAGTCAAAAATATGTTTAGGTCCCTCAATGATTGAAGACCTTGTCTTAATTTCGATCCAAAGATGTACGGATACTGTCATAATATACATGACGATGTTAATGTGATTTTCTCTTGGTGTTTCCAATGAAATATACAAGTACAATACAGTCTCAGTAGCCTGTTTGCTGTCATTAACCACCGAGAATGATATATTGGTCCCGTATCCTGATTCGCTAAGTCTGAGGAACAAGACCAAGCAGCAATGGAAACAGCAATGTCGTGCAGGTATCTCTGATCTTTACTCAGGATTTATGGGTCAATGTGTGGAACGTCGCATTCAAGACTATTAAAAGCAACTACAGGGAAATTCTCGCAATCAGCCAGCTACTAGAAAAAGTCCAACAAGCGTGAAGAAGGTGAGAATTTTTTTTCTTTGTCCATCCAGGAAAGTTCCTCCTTTCAATGGTAGTGGATGATAGACATTACGTTCGAGGGCTGGGACTTCAGTGGATACTGAAATCCAAAGACACTCCCACAAACGCCAAATCCGTCAAAAATGTCTTGTTCCGGCCTTAAATTTTGACGCCAATGATTTTTATGACATCATAAATTGGTCTGAAAGCAAGATTACCTGTCCTCGTCTTATGGTAAACATTTCTTCAGCTGGCGTTCCAGACTTGATTTCCAATTGGAAAAAGCCTTTCTTACTTTGAATCTGGCAGACATACAATGTCATACCAAGAAATACATAGTCATAGTTTCACGCTGGTAACACTGGCCTCTTCAAACGTTTATGGGCATGATCGACGTGATGGTTTCAGAAGAGTCGCCATCGCTTCTAGTGATACCTTGCTAAAACTTGACACTAAATCAGAATTCACTGTAGCTGAATCTGCATGTGGATCTGGATAAGTCTATACGCCCACATTTTGGTTGTGTAGATTGTGCATGAAACTCGTGGGTCAACCACCTTCCCGTGGTGACTCCTGAATCGTCCTTTGAAAGACGGGCGAGGGGCTGCACAATTTCGACCTCTCGTATACCTTCGGGGAAGAAGACAGAAGGGGGTATTATTTTCGAGTTTTAGCCTGAAAGATGCCTTATGTACAAAAAAATCAGGTCGATTTGGTCAATATTTACACCTACTGTAATGCGGGTTAATTCTATGAATTTGGCCACTTTCTCCCCCTTGAGGTTGTTGGAAGGGGATAGAGGAGGGATATGTGGTAATTTTCCCTCCATTCTACACCTCAAGAACATGCTATGCACAAAAAGTATTTAGATCTGACAAAATTTACACATTTTACGAATTTTCTTCAATCTGTTCAATTTTTATTCAAATTCAAAAACTTTGAATGCGATGCGCACACGGAATATATTGTCCGATTTCATTTTTTTTTCTTTCACTGTGATTGTATTTACGAGTAGCAACTTTTCCACAGTATTACGATTCGATTCACAAACTTTTTTGTTTTTCACTCCGATTAAATATCTAATTATAACATTCTTGGCTCATAATGGGGATTTATTGCTACAATAAGGATTTTAGATCATTTAATATATTTTATGGTATGATTAAAAGTGTATTACTGTGTGACTTCAAAAATCCGGCATTCAGAAATCCGGCAACTTCAAAAATCTGGCATCAAAACAATCTTTTCCCTTCCCCTCTCTTTTACACGTTCAAGTTATGGGGGAAAAATAGCAATTATTTATGAATTAAAAACATCACGATCGAAACAAAAAATGCATAAAAGGAATATTTGACTTTTTTTTTACATTTGTGGGACGCAATTATTTTCTAAAAATATTTTCTGGGAGCTGCACTGTTGCTTAGCAGCGGGAACAACTTTGCGGACAATTTTGGTGAATGCATGAGACAATATATGGCAGGAACGAATTTTCGGCTACGGCGACAGCAGTGATGAGGAATAATTTTCAGGCTTTGAAATTTGCCGTGAAAAGTCTGCAATTTATAAGTTGATTGAACAATCAAATATGAAAATGCATTAAGTGTCGAAAAAAGAGATACAGAAGATTGTCTAAGCATTGACGAAAATGCATCAACAACAAACAGTTTACGGACAGCGAGATCGCAGACGCTATGGTGAATAGAACCGCAGATAATGCTAGCAGAAGCTCAAATCACGAGTATGAACAAAAAGCAGAAGAAATAGTGTTACTAAAAAAACCCCACAATTTTGACTGAAGTTATTAATAGATGCTTTAGAGAAACAATACTAAATTTCCGAAATAGATATTCTTCATTCGTATAAAATACAAAAACTTGTTAAAGAACGGCCAAAAAAAATGAAACAAGCAAAGTTGACAACGATGTTTCCGAAATTACAAGAGAAGATATAATTTCACACTTTATTAGATTTTTTTTGTGTAACATAGACAATATCGTATAAGGTAATTTTTTTAAATATTTATTAACCTTTTGGAAATGGTTGTTGTTTTTGGTCGAGGATGGGGCCAAATGATGCTCGCATTTTATTTATTTATTTATTTTTAACGGAATTCAACGTTGTTCTTTACTTTTAGAAGAATTTTTATTTGAATTGGTAATAGAAAGGCATAAAATCGTTAAAAATTGTTTGAATAGGTAATCGAAAGGCATAAAATCGTTAGAAATTAAAAAAAGTTACAAAAAGGGTAGGCGCAAATTATCAGTTATGGAAAAATTCAAAGACAAAGAGCAACGCCGAAATGAAAATCGTTTTCCAAGGCAAAAATCGAGGTCTTCAACTGATTATGTAGGCCATGAAAATGGAGGTCTTCAACTGATTATGTAGTACATAAAAATCGATTACAGAATAAAAGACAAACACGAAAACGGAAACAATCTAATGTTTAATCGATTGATAGTAAAAGGGCATGTCTCGAGGGGCTCCAGTCCACTAGCAACGGCGTTTTACAGTCGGTCGATTCTAACCGGGAAAAATTGAGCTCAACGTAGGTAATTTGTCGCAATCTGTGGATGATTCGGTGGAACTGCTTTCGATTTGTAAACTGTTTTTCTTCTCGAAAATAGGAGAGCTTATAGATGAAGGTTTTGGTCGTCTGAAGTTCGATCTTTGAGATCTGTTGTTGAAGAGGATGCGACGGAATTTGATGGACTAAATTTAAATTTTTCGGTTAAATTTTGCTACGAAGGTGATTTGTCGCGATCTGTGGATGATTCGGTAGAACTGCTTTTGATTTTTGCTTTTATTTGATTATTTAAAAAATTCCAAATTGTCGTTGTAATCTATTAAATTAAAAAACTTTTATTTTTCTCTTTTTCTTGCACAATTATCATTTAATAATGAATTAAATTATGGCTAAAGACACCATTAAGAATATAGAACTACTATTCATATTCATAGTTACTACTTTTGACATTGCTTCAAAAATCCGCAATTTTCAAATATCCGGCATAGCCTCGATCCCGATGATACCGGTTTTTCGAAGTTATACTGTATATGAACATTATATTGCAAAGTGTAATTTCTTGATTGTTTTCATATCTGCTGTTTCATAACTACCAATTAGTGTCAAAGATTTTTATGATAAGAAAATAATTTTAATAATTTGGTTTAGAAGTCTATGGAATATCAGTCGGGTTTTCTGAATTTAAAATTTGAAATTTAATTTAAATTTTGAGTTTTAATTTAAATTTTAAATATTAAAAAGATTGCTATTTTTATTTTAATAAGGGTTTGTTTTTATTTATTTATTTTTATCATCCAATGCATAAATAGAGAACGAAATAATGTACTACAATATTGGTTTAGGCGTGCTATGTTTAGAAAGTAAATATTGCAGTTTGATTTGAATTTTTACTAAAGGTTTATTTAATTTTCATAAATTTCCATTTATATTAAAATGTAAGCTAATTTGATAAGTAACAATCGAAAAACTTTTAAAAACCAATTTTAATGTTAATTTTATATTACTACAATTCTTAGGATATTTAATAGGATGAGCACTATTGCTTATGAACATAGTGATGTAACTATTTCCTTTCCTGTTCCATTTGTGGGAGTTATATGACCGAAATCCTTGGATCCAGGTTCTTCAACAATAGATATGTGTTCTTCACTTAAAGATTTTCGGACACTTTTACCAGTTACAAATTCTTTTGTTATGGTTTCATATTTACGACCATCAAAGTAAATGGCCAACAGATCGGAGGTTCAAGTTGAGCTTACTTATTTACGAGAGTTAAGTCTTTCACGTGCTACTTTTGATTTGTCGGTTACTGCTTCTTGGTTCTCCGCAGTAACGACATTTAAGTCTCGCAAAAGTGCAGTAGCTAACTGAGCTCCAGCTCTACCAGAAATGCTCCTGCGGTCACAAGCTCGTGAAAACAAAGACAAGCGTTGTGGCAGTTCTTGTTTTACTTCTACACTTGAAACACTTTTTTGACTCGTATCAAGTACATTTATTTCAAAATCACTATCTTGACATGATGTGTGAGACATTGAATCATCTGTACTATCACCAGAATCAATGTTATCAACAGATTTTAAGTTTTCATCCTCAGTCTTTTTTACAACTACCTGCATTAAAGCTTGTGACCTAGATTTTCTTTTTAATCGCTTTTTAAGCTTTTTAGTCTCGTTTTTGTCACACTCTGCAATTGACATCAATCTAGGACCACGTTGGTTGAGAAAAAACTCGTGTTCTAGTGCCGGGACTTTTTTGTCAATAGAGCAAATACAGTTGCTGAGGTCACATTTGCAAATACAAATATCAAACAATGCAGTTTCAGTTTCTGACTGAAAGCTAGTTACTGCATCTTTGTAGGAGTTAGGATACTTCCTTTTATGCCCTGAACACTTTTTAATTTTCTCAAGCTGCTCATGCAGTTTTAAAACCATAAATATTGTGTTTTTGGCGCCACAAACAGGAATTGAAGATCTTTTCCATATTTCCTCAAGTTTAAAAGCAACTCTTAACGCAATTACCTTCTTTGCAAACTGATGTATTCCCTCTTGTTTCATTTAAATGCGCATCCACTCAAAATACTTCGAAACATCCATCTTGGTTGGCAGAACATTAAACTCACTCACATCAATAGGTTGCCCGATAATCGGCCTGTCGGTAGTTTGTCTAGTTAAATGCGGTTTTTTATTCATAATGAACAGCAACAACACTCACTCAATCGATTCTTACAACAAGACTATCGCACTAAAACACAACCGTAACGCTCGCTCGCGGGCAGACGACTACTGACAAGTCTGCGCGGTGATTCATAGGTGTCGCGTCACCGCGGCGCGACAGTCTGGCCTTCCCCCACCCCATCGCTTCAAGTTGACGCTTGACGTATTGAAATGTTATTTATTATTTCACTTATTTCAACAATTCCAATCAATTCTAACGAGGCTTTAGTTATATTTAATTTTTAAACCAGCAGCAACACAAATATCAAAGCACTGAAAAATGTTCAAAAATTGGCCGAAATTTAAGACTTTTAGGCCTTGTGCGGGAGACGTAAATGTTGTGCTAAGTTTCTGAAATACATTTTCTATCGTTTTTTGTGTTTATAGTTAGTGGAATTTTAACTTGCAATTTAGAAAAAAAAAGTGTTTTAGTTTTTTTTTTTTTTAAATGTTTGTAAAAATTTACTTTTTAAGTAAAATGTTTAAACTTTAGGCCTTGTGCGGGAGACCTAAACATTTTTTTCAAAATCCAAGATTTTTTGTGGTAAGTTGTGGTGTCTAGTAGCAACTTTTTATCAACTTGGAATTTGGAAACAAAAAAAAAAGTTAAAAATCGATACACCCTAATATACATTTTCTCACTGTGTCCCACAAGTGGTAAACATTAGACAATTTTCGATACTCCGTTATTCTGCTTCTGTGCTTTCATAAATAACTTGTTTAAAACCATTTATACATTAATGTGCAGCGTATTTGTGTAGCTTAAAGATGTAGCAAAAACTTTTACAAAAGAATAAAAATCTTTGCCATTCGTTAGGTAATAATAACTTTCGTCTCACTGTGTACTACCCTTCCCTATTAAAACAACTCTTCAATGTATTAAAATGATTTGGAATTGTTTTGATCTAAAACTTACAAATAAAATAGCAATTATAAATCAAAATATGTTGAAAGGTGTCATTTGACACTGGTAAAAATAGAGCCGACAATAAAATTTTTCACATTTTAAAAGGACTTTAAGGAATTTTAAGGTATTTCGGTTAAGCCGATTTTCGGATAACCAGGGTTCAACTTTTTTAGATGAACAAAGTTTAATTTTTTCAATAATGTGAACGTTGAAAATTAATATATGAATATGTTATAATATTTTTTTCATCGGAATTATTTTTGTAAAATTGCAATAAGATATTCTAACAGTTCCTTATCAAATTTTATTCCGTCGAATGAAATGTTCAAAGTGTGAATGGTGTGTGAAATCTCCTTACCTATAAATTAATATTCGATTCTGATAATTAAGTTTTTTTAATCTTAAATGTATTATTTTTGTTCATTACTTGTTGCAACCAGGTGAACTTTTATAATATTTAGAGTTAGGTTGTTATTCTTGTACTTACAGCATTCTTTGAGAATTTAGTACTGCAATTGAAAAAATATATTCTAAGCCCTGTGTCAACAACTGGGATTTCGTGATCAATCATAATAATTCTTCTTCTCTACATACAGATTCCAGTGTGACTATATTCTTGAACAGAAAGGAAATTTGTCACTTATGTAACGTTGACATATTTTCTGTAAAATCCACAAGATGGGAAGAACTGCACATTTTTCGCACAATACGCAGAGATTTTTAACACTGTTATTATCAAAGAGGTCTTCATGATTAATGTTCCACCATTAGGATAGCAGCTTTATTTACGAAGGACGTTCCTGCTCTTATAATACCCCCATTTGTAATTCACCGTTCTTAAGATCGTCGTCTGTAACGTCATCTGTAAAGTCTTCTGTTTCGTCTTCTGTAACGACGTGTGTAAGGTCGTCGTGAACAACCTTTCTAGGCAGATTATAGGTACTCTGTACCACTTTTGTTTTGCAGCCAGACACGGCTCGGATGGCGAGCGAATCTCTTGGTGAAAATAACGTGTTTTCTAAAATTGAATAAATCTGAAACTCGCAGCCAAAAGTGTTGATTCAAATCTCCATCTATAACATAATTATATTTTGAAGAGCCGTTTGGTTCAGGAGTGTTACGGAATTTTTCTTTAGCTATGCATCGAATTTTTGTGTACCAATTTATGTTCAGACAACACATTTTTAGTACATTGATAGCTTGGTTAAAATCGAGAAGTCCCAGAAAATGTAGAATATTATAAAAATAGTCAGAGTGATTACCATAATAATACGAGGGATGGCGTACTTACAATGAAACTTTTATATCAAAATGTTGTTCTCCAGCTGAACAGAATATAACAGTCACAACATATGGTACCTTATTTTCTACCACGTGCACGTCAGGGCAACATATTGAGCAGAGTTGCATCACTAATTCAAATGATGTTCTGGTATTTTGAAATATTTCAAAAAAAAATAATAAGACCAAGGTAGCATGTTCAATGTTCATTTTGCATTAGTCGGACATTTACCAGAACCCACAACCAAACTGCGAAAGGGTAGTCCAACTCAGGAACTAGACCAACGTCGGAATCAGACATAACACACCAGCACATAAATTGATATTAATTATAAGATATGTCTTTATAAACACTCTATTTATTACTAATCTATAGTTTTTATTTTATATATAATTCTAACTTACATTATTCATAAAAAAATTTATTAACCCCGGTATGCTATTTCTTTCTCCCAGCTTATTTTGTGGCGTCTCCAAAAAGTAACGTTACGTTACAGAAGCCAGCCGTAAACAAAACAGATGTATCATTGTACGATTAAATACTCTACAGCTATTTTATAAACTTCTAAGCATCGCACATTTTCAATTTTTATACCGGCGTATACGGAAAAAAATGTACTCTTAAATGCAATTTGTTTGTAAACTGCATCTACATTTATTTTTGAAATATTAATTTTTTTGTAGGTTTTAAAGCCATTTGCTTAATATTGGCAACGGAAGTACTCCATTTCTGCAGAAAGTAAAGAAAAAATAGTTGTAAAATAATAATTATACATTTTTGTTGTCATTTTCTCATAACAACCGAAAGAAAATGTAATTAAAATACGTGCTATTTTGAAAAAAATATAAACGAATGATTTCTGTTAAAACATGGAACTATTATAAACTATATTAAATTTTTAGTATCTATATTTATGTTATAAACAAAATGAAGGCCTATGAATCATTATATAACCCGTTTGTTTTTTGTCGAGTTTCTTTAATGACGACATCTTCTTGCTGTATTTGTGTATTATTTCGTGATAGTGACGTCCTATGCATACTTTACTGTAGCTCTTTAAGAGTGGGCCGTAAATGTGGAATTCTTAAGCGGATGCGAATGACGTCATTTTACATGGTCTAAAAGTCTGTGCTTTAAGTCTTAAAATTGAAATATGTTTTGTACTATTTATATATACATATATTTTTATTTCATCGGGGCCGTGACTAAATTCTGAAAAAGCAGAATTCCTGTTTCCTACACTGTTAAACATTTTGCAGTATTCTGG
This sequence comes from Maratus speciosus, assembly GCA_963932465.1. Lineage (NCBI taxonomy): Eukaryota > Metazoa > Arthropoda > Arachnida > Araneae > Salticidae > Maratus > Maratus speciosus. The sequence continues at coordinate 475,620,603 of OZ010786.1, forward strand.
CAGGCCATTCGACCGTTTTTTGAAAAAACGGTTTCATAACCATAATTTAATTATATTCTGATCATAAAATGGCCAATAATATGGTCAGAATAGTGTTATATTTACGGTTGTGCAACCGTTTTCGGAAAAAACGGTCAAATGACCTGCCAGAATGCTGCAAATTTTTAACAGTGTAGTTTTTTTTCTACATTTCTGTGCTTTATTGTAATGTAACAATAATTCGAAAACCTTACGAATAATTACACATATAATAGCTGTTAATTTCGAACCTTATTTCTGTTCGTATAACATAGGTAAACCTTTATATATATTTTTTCACATATATTTCACATATATTTTCACATGTATTTATGATTACATATAAAATAAAATGTTATTCCTTTATATTAAATTTAAAAAATATATTTGAAGTAATGTAAAACCAGTAAATAAATTAAATTGCAACGTGCATTACATCAATCTTTTAAGATTCTTTTCTACAAATTTATACAATAAAATTCTTAACGTTTACGAAAAAGAAATTTCTGAAGCGTTAAGATTCTTTGTCACAAGAAAAATTGAAGCAATCCAAAAATTTATTAAGAAAATATATTTGACATGAAAATGAAATATGAATTCTTTGAAGAATTAATTACTTTGATTAGAAACAGTAAAGAGCATTCATGTGTAAAATTTTTAATCATTTTAACAAAGAATGAACTATCAAAAATGTCAAACAAACTTCAAATGGCATCCCTTATGAGTTACAGAGTTACATATAAATGTCCAAACAAATACATTTTGACACAAAATAAATTTATTTCAACCATGTAGAAATAAACTAAAAAAAGTATTTTAATGCATATTAAAAGGAATTTTACAAACAATGCCCAATGAATATTATAAAGCAAAAAAAAAAAAAAAATTACAAACATTTCAAATGGTATTATATAATATTAATATGCACGATAGTGATATTACAAATTTAATGCTACGGTACTTACATTGGAAGTGCATTAATTAATTAAAAATGTATAAGTTTATATTTATATAAAATTTTATTGCTAACAAAAAATATTGTGTTAAATATTTTGTAAATAATTTGTTTGATATTATTAATAGCTTTATTGAATATCATGATACTCACATCGAATAACCTAGATAAAATTTTAACATACAAATACATGTTCCTCATTGAAAAAAACAAAACAAACAAACAACCCCCCCCCCCCCTAGAAACAGGAATTCTGCTTTTACAGAATTTGGTGTCGCCCACGATGAAAAAAAAATATTTATATATAAATAGTACAAAACATATTTCAATTTTAAAACTTATAGCAGACGCTTTAATTTTATGTAAAATGACGTCATTCGCATTCGCTTAAGAATTCCCTATTTACGATCCACTCTTTAACATCTACAGTCAAGTATGCATAGGACGTCCCTATCGCGAAATAATACACAAATGCAGCAAAAAGATGCCGTCATTAAATTAAATTGACAAAAAAGGGCTCTCTAATGATTCATAGGCCTTCATTTGTTTATAACATTAGTACAGATACTTAAAATTAAATATAAGTTTATAATAGCTCCATGCTTTAACAGAAATCATTCGTTTATATTTTTTTAAATAGCACGTATTTTAATTGCATTTCCTTTCGGTTGTTATGCGAAAATGACAACAAAAATATATAATTACTATTTTAAAACTATTTTTGTTTACATTCTACAGAAATAGAATACTTCCATTGCCAAGCATTAAGCAAATGGCTCTAAAAATTACAAAATAATAATAATAATAATAATAATAATAATAATAATAATAATAATATTTCAAAAATAAATGGAGATACAATTTTCAAACAAATTTCATTTGAAAGTACATTTTTTTTCTCAATACGACGGTATAGAAATTAAAAATGTGCGATTCTTAGAGGTTTAAAAAATTGCTATAGAGTATTGAATCGTACAATGATGTATCTTCTATGTTTTACGGCTGTCTTATACAATGTAACGTTATTTTTTGGAGACGACATAAAATAAGCTGGGAGAGAGAAATAGCATACCGTACCGGGGGCTAATATTTTTCCGAACTTTCTACATTACAACTCATACTTAAAAAATGATGATTAAAAATGGATTTTTTTTATGCAAAATAAAGATACAGAGGGTTAATAATCGATTTTTTTTTTAACCCTCCGAGCGTCTTGCAAAAGGGTAAAATTGTAATGTTGTTTTCTTTGCATTTTGTTTTAAATGCTAATAAAATATGATTCTTTCAACATTATAAAAAAAACTCAATTACAAATATGAAAGTAATTCTTAAGATTATTAATAATTCTTCAATATATTTAAAATTCCACAAATCTATAGAATTGTATTATCTTAAATATTGCTTGTATTGCTGTGAAACCTGGAGCTTGGTGAACGGAATAATACGCCCCAAACTCTTAGAGGGTTAAATAAAGATACACGTATACGTAACACATAAGAAGGAAATAAGCTAATCTCTAGAGACCGTATAATATAAAATTGCATATGTGCATATGTATTTGCATATTTTGGCTATATAATGTATAAAAATTAACGTATGTCTGTCTGTAATGCCATACAAATCCATAGTTTGGAAGCGAGAATTGTGAAATGTTACGTACATGTGTATTAAATACGGCCGAGGCATCTAAAGTTATCCCGAATCAAAATAACTTATAGTTAATTATTAATTAATAAAAAACCACCAATTTAACAGCAATTTCCAATCAAATTTAATCATTTTTCGTTATAGCAGTTGCCAAAATTAAATATCCACAATAAAATTCTTACTACAACAATTAATTTTCTATTGCAAGAGTACAACATGTAAAATTAAAATGAAATAAATAGTTTGATGAATTTATAAAAAGTGAATATTACGTCATAACTTTTCTATTTTAAGATTTCCACGTGAAAAATGAAAATGAAATAAATAGTTTGATAAATGAAAAAAGGGTATATTGCTCATATTGGAAATATAAATGACGTGTCGGCTATAGCACAACGTCATATGAATGTGCAAAAATGATTGAAGCATGATATAAACCTAATTCTGGAAATATTGGCATATTTTAACATTATTGCTCCAATGATGAATTGAAATAAGTTCATTTATAGCTCTATTCTTTTACGTCTGTTATATAAATTTATACATTTTTATATTGGGTTTCCATTTGATTCATGTGTACAAAAACTGTTTTTTTTATTGTTTGTTTTATCTTCTATGTTAAATTATGAAAATTATTTTTCTGAAAAAAAAAAAATCTTCAAATTCCGGACAATGCCGGGCGCTTTAGCTAGTATTTTATATAAATGCTTATAAATGAATATGAGAGCGTAAACATTTTTAAAATTCATGAAAAGTGCATATTTAGAATATTTTTCCATCAATAATATATATATATATATATATATATATATATATATATATATATATATATATTATATTTTACATATAATTAATGAAGAATCATTTCATAACTGGCGAAAAAGGAACTCATATCAAATTCAACAAAATCTACTTCATCAATTAAAAATGCAAAAACACCATAACTCTGGAAATAATATGTATATCAGCAATATTTAACTATAAACACCCCAAAAACTTTCAAAAATAGAGGTAAAAAACAAAAGACAGGCAAAAAACTGTCTGTTCTTCATCAGTGAGAGGACAGACAGACATAACTCCGCCTCCACTGTTAAAAGCTTGCAGGTTTCTGAACACACGTCCATCTTGCATCAATACAGAAAAAAGTTGACAATAACAGCAATTGGCAGTAAATAATTGTTGTGGTTACTTAGAACCACTGCCATATTTTATTTAATTTCATTTAGAAAATATTTTTATTAATCTTGTATTCATTTAATTTTAATATTCGCATTCCAAAATTATTTTAATTCCCCTTTTTTTTTTCAACATTCCCCTGTAAGTTTTTCTTTCTGGCATAGCATTTCATTCATTTTAAAATCATAAACGTCGTTTTGAAATCTATATTTCCGGTAAAAGAATTATCTGGAAAGTTCCATATCTTTCTATTTGTGAAGTCATATCCTTTTGAAGCTCCACCCCTTAGCCAATAATATTTAAATCAGTTTAATTCGTAATTTCAAAATTGTATCTCTTTACTACTGTTTGGCATCTTATCTCAGTGAAATCTATCAAATTTCCTTTTTTAAAGCAGTTTTTTTATTCTTTAGCATTGCATTTCATGCCAATAAAAGGCGCCTGTATGTTCATTCAGACAAAGTTGGCATGTTTCAAGGATTATAGCAAGCCCCTTTACTCCTCTTCTCGGAGAGCTCGTGCGCATTCAGTGCAGTTGAGTTGGGACTTCAATGCAGAATGGCTGCCTTTTGCCGTTCTGCGAAGAATTATATTCGCACCTGCTTGAGTGCTCTGTCAACGAACGCAGAGAATGGGTGGATGCCTCTTCCCCTTCTACAAAAATATAATAAACGGATTTCATATCTACAGTAAAAAATATTAAAAGTGCAAGAATATTTCGGCTGCATAGTTTCGTCTTTTTTTTTGTGTGGCGAGATTCTTTGATCAGTTACTTCTGATTCTTCAGTAAAATGTGGATAAAAATTCTGTTGACGGCATTATTATTATTTTTTATTCAAGTGTTGCTTTTATTTCGAGTCGTAGAATTATGATGCTAAAAAAAATCATCTAAATGCCTGTGCCTCCGAACTCCCCAAGGGAAAAATTATTTTATTTTCTTTAGTAAGAACGTAGAATGAACGTAGATTGTATGTGTCTATCATAAAAAAAGTACATCTAAAAGAATAAAAGGTGTACTTTACGATAATGCGTACTTACGATAATGTTCTGCAAGAAAAAATTGCTTCATAAATAAAAATTTTTCAAGGAAGATTTCTCATCTGTTTATTTCCTTTCTGCAAATGTCTCCATTAGTTTCTGTTCTTTTAGGTGAATGCAGGTAATGCTTTTACATTTTATTTTTTTTTTTGTTCTCAATTTCCAAATATATGATAAGTAAAGTCAGATTTTTTTTTTAAATTAATGACTGTTATGTAAAAGTGGTCTTTTGCCGCCACAACAAAAATGTTATAACACTATACGATCGATCCTAAAAAAAATGATTTGGAATTTCAATATCCAAAATAACTTTACAATATTATTCTATTACCTCCTATCTTCCAAATACAACAATAATGACAATAGTTTTTATGTATTGAGTGAAGGATGGACGTGTTTTCAGAAACCTGCAAGCTTTTAGCAGTGGGAGTGGAGTTAGGTCTGTCTGTCCTTCCACTAATGAAGAACAGACAGTTTTTTGCCTCTGTTTTGTTTTTACCTGCATTTTTGAAAGTTTTGGGGAATTTTATTGTTAAATTTTGCTGATGTACACCTTCTTTCCAGAGTTATTGTGTTTTTGTATTTTTAACTATTGATGAAATATATATATCCCAACAAAAAGTTTTCGGTAAAAAAAAAAAAAAAAAGCGCCAAGTTCTCTTTAATGTTTCGGCCAGAAAAAGTAGTGATATCTGAAGTTCGCACAAGTTAAAAGCCAAACATCCCAAATCTTTCATTGAAAATGGCTTCCTGCGACTTGGCCGTTAATGCCTTCTACAGCATTTCAAAATTAATGATTGGAAATTACACATTTATGAATTATTTAAATATTAAAAGTAATATCAGAATGCAAAGAGGCAAATTCACATAAAGACATTATAGGTAAAAGATTTCTGATAACTACCATCCAGTTTCAACAAACATTAGTTTTGATTACAGATCATTTAGTCCACTTGTGGTTTATTGCCATTTTGTACGGTCTAAAGCTAAAGTCATTAAGGTAAAACCCAAGAAATAAAACAAAATTTACTTACTTCAAATCTCACAATATGTTACATTATATTTTTTTTATATAATATTCAAATCTTGTGTATTGACGAAACAGATTTTTTTCGTTTGAACATTTATTATAGTTTGTTTGCATACATTAAGAGGTATTGGATTTATAAACTGTTAAAAGCTGATACTAATTAATGTTTTAGCAATTAGGAATATTATCTTCTGAATACAAGTATTTTGTTATTTTTAACTTCTAAGCATTTAAATAGACTGAAGTTTTTTAAATGCTTTTTTCAAATGAGTATTTTATTTCTGTACTCTGTGCCAGAAAATGTGTAAAATAATCAAAAAATGTAGTTGGCAGGTAACTCATTTGTACATATTTTAAAATTTGAAAAACTCTCTCGAAGGCATTAACGGCCGAGTCGCAGGAAGCCATTTTCAATGAAAAATTTGGGATGTTTGGCTTTTAACTTGTGCGAACTTCAGATATCACTACTTTTTCTGGCCGAAACATTAAGGAGAACTTGGCGCTTTTTTTTTTTTTTTTTTTTTTTTTTTTTTTACCGAAAACTTTTTGTTGGGATATCACTACTTTTTGTATGTTTTTACAAGTTTGTTATTCTAAACTATATTAATATGAACAAACTTAAATTTCGGTACTTTTATGTTAGCCGGGAGCAAATCTCCTCATTAGCCTTTTGTTTTTTCGCCAATAGCAGTTTTCATTTTTCACATGTGTAAATTAGAAACAATGCTTTGATTTTCAAATAAAATATTTTGGTTTATATTATTATTTCTTATTTATTTATTTATTTATTTCTATGTTAAATATTCTATTAAATAAAATGAGGGAAATGCATCTATTTTAAATGAGATGACTGAAAAGTATATATATCTTTAAATGAAATGAATGCAATATGAACAATGCAGTTGGGAACACTATTTGGCAATTTGCCACTTTCGCCCGGCAAACATAAAAATACCAAAATTTATTTTATGGAGCTTTACAAATTTATACTTTATTTCTTTTTATATTAAAGTACTAGCCGCCCCTAGCAAGCAGTATCTACCGTATTAATTCCATGTTAAACGTTGCATCATGTTATTGTTATTCATAATTTAATTTACTTGCCCGTTCTTTCGCCAAGTCGGAAACTTTTGATAGAGAAATAAAGAACTCTTTACGATCATGAAAGCACATCATATATTTTGTGTTGTTATGTATTTCATCTTTCATGACAAATATCTCTTAACTCACTTATGCATGTTTCCTTAGCAGTTAGGATTCGTTCTATAATGCGGAAATTTTTAAACCTATTAAGTAATATTTTCTAATTGGGCTCACTGCCAATTGTTGTATTTTAAATGATACGACTGGATGCAAGTGAAATGGACCTTTGACAATATCTGCATTTGCTGATGCTAATATCTTTTTGTTTCACGTTAACCTTTTCAATAGACTCGATTAGGGAAGAATAGAAGGTCTACCGGCTCACTGCCATGATCCATTTGAAAATCTATTATTCTTCTCATCTGATCGTGTTGAAGAATTAGTCAATGTGCCATGGTATTAAGATTTTAGCTAATTTTATTCGAAATCTGAAAACTAAAATGCGAGGAACCGGATTATAGAAGATTCATTCTAACGTACATATCGATTAACAGGTTACGTATTACAGAGTTATAATAATCATAAGGAGAACTGGCAGTTTCAATGCTTTAATAGTTTCCGTAAATTCTCTTTATATAATACAGAAGTTTTAGCGGTGTAAAGATTAAACACATAGTCACAGTAAGTATAATAACAGTACAATATAATAACAGTAGCAGAGGTTTTGGGCAGTAACGAAACTATTAGCACTTTGGAAATATTAGTACGTTATATCATTTAACTATTCAGATGATATGCGGAAAAATAAAAATAGATGGCTCGCATTAATAATTAACTCATTAAAAAATAGCCACTAGCGTCAAATATTCACCAAGCTTGGCGACATTTAGCAAAGTTTCGCCAAATTTTGTAATATATCCTGTCAATTCTCAAATTTGGCGCCAAAAAATGTTTTGTTTATTCTGACGTCATAATGATGCATATGTATTATGTATTATACACATACCTATAATTTGTATGATGCAAATGTATTACGTATTATATGTATGATGCATATGCATAAGTTCATTAACATCACTAAAACGCACTTAAAGTAATAGTGTTCCATAAATAATAGGGATAATTGCCAGATTGACCAGAGCGCTATTGAGATTAGAATTCCGACATTTATAATAGAGCGGGAGGCGTCTGCACACACCATCACCTCATCGAGTTTACAGCTGAAATTTTAGGATTAGTTAAAACTAGATTAGCATATTTAAATGCAACTGGTCTGTTAAGTCATATCTTAGTAGAAACCACCTGAAGACCTAATTTTAGTGGTTAACTGATAGGTTTACTATTGTATTTTCCTGCATGCAAAAGTTTGGAAACATGGAGGAATGAGTGCAGGAAAACACAATGGAAAATCCACCAATTAACCCGTAAAATCGGGTCGGTAGGTGGTTTCCACAAAGATACGACTTGGCAGACCAGTTACATTTCAATACGCTAATCGATATTTAACTAATCCTAAAATTTCAGCCGTCAACTCGATGAGGTGATGATCTGTGCAGACGCCTCCCGGCCTTTAATAAAATTTGTTTTAAGGAAGTAAAAGATAGAAAGATTGACAGATAAACTGAAAGATTTGCCTTATTAAGATTTTTGTAAAAGCATAAAAAAATTCATTCAGCTTGAAATTATTTAACACTTTTATAACTCAGGCTAATTTTCTGTAATCGGGTTTTGGCGACCAACATATCTTATCTATAACTATAATCTTTCTTTTACAGATTTAAAATTAACTATAAAGTAACAGTAAGTAGGCTAATAATACAATATATTAAACAAAAACCTAATTTGCAGATCAAATTAAAAAAAACAAAATTTATTTCCTAAATTGTTTAAGCCCGAGAAGAGGGAGATATTAAGATATTTCATTCAATTCGTTCTACATTTAATGTTAAATTTTTGAAACCAATAAGTTAAACCAATTGAACATTAAAAAATAAAAATGAAATGCATGCAATATAATACTTAAAACACCTATATACTTAGATTCCGTTCAAATGAAATCGAAATAAATCTTAGACTTTTTTTTAAGTTTTGCATGTATCTTATCATATTATGTACAATCGTCATAAACATAATGAAATCTGCAGTACAAATATTTACAACTTAAAAATGGAAAAATTCTAAGATTTATTTCGATTTCATTTGAACGGAATCTAAGTATATAGGTGTTTTAAGTATTATATTGTATGCATTTCATTTTTATTTTTTAATGTTCAATTGGTTTAACTTATTGGTTACAAAAATTTAACATTAAATGTAGAACGAATTGAATGAAATATCTTAATATCTCCCTCTTCTCGGGCTTAAACAATTTAGGAAATAAATTTTGTTTTTTAATTTGATCTGCAAATTAGGTTTTTGTTTAATATGTCAAGTTTTTTAATAACTACTGCATTCAAACGAACACATTTAAAAAAAAAATGGAGGGTATCATCATCAGGCTTTGATTTGTGCGATATCGCATCACAATTTGTGATGTAATTTACCTGTGTATGATTCAAAAATTTTCACCAGTGCAGTAATGAATATTGCTGTAGTTTGCACGAAAAATTCCAATCTGAACATAAAAAATCTGCTAGAAAATGTCATTTTTATTTCCACTATGACGTCATATTCATATTCTTTTTAATTCTTAAAAAAACTCTTTCAGTTTCATGTTTCAAGTGAAATTCATTCAACGAAAAATAGGCAAATTATTATTACGGCTTTTGAATTATTTACAACAATGAAAAAAAAAATTTAATTTTATTACAAAATGTCCGTTGAATCTCAATGAAAAACGCGAAATTTGGAATTATTAAGAAAAACATTTGAATAATGTATATAAAAATTAGCCCATGTTACTCTCTAGATTATAATCCATCTATATGCAAAGGCATTTTATGATCCGTTTTGACTCTGACGTCTGGCAAGTGTTTTTACACTTTGAATTTATAATATTATTAGAATTAGCAAGGAATTAAAAATGAGTGGCATCAGGGACAAAAAGGTGGGAAGAAAAAATGAAAAAGTTACCATCTCCATAGGCTTTTCTATGTTAAATTAACATTGAGAAGTGACACTGGAAATAAATAAGTATTGCGCTGCCGCGCAATACTTAAATAATAACATTAGCAGCGGACTTCGGACACCGCATCTGTCGCACATCATTAAAGACAGTTTATTAGTTACACATTTCATTTAATTAAAAGGAGATTTTTAAACTTTCATATGGAATTAGGATATTTTTCCACTATACGGACCTTGGCATTTTTTTTTAAATCTTGGCGCAATTCGGACTTCAGAAACTGAGATATGCTGCCAAATGATATAAACAACTATGAAAACAAACCTGATGAACTTTTATGTTATTTATATATCTATTATATACATATAAACATTTTATTTATACATGTATAAAATATTATTTTTTATATACAAATTATTTATGTTGGTATATAAAAATAAATAAACGGGTTCCTTACATTAAATAAATTGTATACATATGGAAAAAATTGCTTGTGTATATGACACAGAAAATAGGTTGCCTGAAAATACGTTATTATCAAATTTCTTTTCTCGTCAAGGCTATCTGTATTTCGCCAAGGCTATCTGTATTTCGCCAAGGCTACTATATCTGAAACGTACCGAATTGTGGTTATATTTTGTTAAATGTATTATTGTTTTAATGTCGTAAATATATCATAACCTATACTGATTAAAATTTTTAGGTATATTCATTTTTTCTATTTAACAAACATCTTTGGAAAAGCATATACATAAAATGTTATTCTGCTTGAAATCACGTGACCCCTTTCAAAACTCTGTAATCGAGTTTGGCGACCAACATTGGCACAATTGAACGTGTTAAGGAACTGTTTACGGTCAAATGAACACCCCTTGTTTGAAGGGTTTAGAGGCGGAAATTCTGTGTTTTCAGATTTTTCTGGTTAATTGTGCTACAAACCCGACTTACTTGTAAAATTTCATGATTCTGCGACTTTTAGAAGTACCTTAGTTATTTGATGATGCGAAGTGAGTCAGTGACAAAAGAGCGCTTTTTCGGAATTTAATATTTCGAAAACTATTAAATATAGAAACATGAAATCGTGGAACCTTAGTTCCATACGAACATGTGTATAAAAAAAAAAAAATTCTATATCTCTCCCTAAAACGACGTTATGAGGGGTGAAAAGTATGCCGAAATGGTTCAGGAAAAGGTAGCTTACGGCTTGTGCGAACTTGGCGGACGCACTGCCGTGCTCCCAGATACATATACCGGGTGTCCCAAAAAAGACTGACTGATTTTAAAATTCAATAACTTCCAAACGTGACAGATATTAAAAAAATTCTTGCAGGAAGGTTATGCATAAAGTCAAAAGTTTTTTTTTTCAGTGATTTTCGATTTTAGTTCGAATTACAAACAATAGAGGGCGCTGCGATCAATAGAGGCTAAATTCAGGCTCGAATTTTGGTACTTCGTGGCCCGAATAATACATTTCCATCTCCTTTTTCTGCATGGAACAACAGAAAGGACCAAAAATCGAGCCTGTATTTAGCGACTATTGCTTACAGCGCCATCTATTGTTTGTAATTCGAACTAAAATCGAAAATCACTGTAATAAAACTTTTGACCTTATGCAGAACCCTCCTGCAAGAATTTTTTAAATATCTGTCATCTTTTGTAAGTTATTGAATTTTAAAATCAGTCAGCCCTTTTTGGGACACCCGATATATAAATATATATAAATTTCCGATTTTATCAAGTCTTCTTACATTTTCAGACGGGAAGTCATTTAATACGTGATTGGGAAACTGGCGTGGATAAAATAAATAATTATTTTATTGGAAGATCATTTGCGTCATTTTTTCAGATGAATGAATGCTTCTGATTCTGAAATATAGAGGGGGCTGGAAGTAGTGAACGCATTTTATGTTTGAAAGACGTTCATGCATTATCTCGCTTTGATAACAAAATTCTGTAACATTTTAACTAACGCCTGTGTTGCCAGATTGGGGACTTTCTTGATTCAGATTATTTAATTGTCACCACTTTTTTAAAAGTAGTATAATTCGCCTTATTTTTCTGAAGATTTAATGTATTTTTGAGTAGGCCGAATAATTCTATTTAAAAAAAGTGGTGACAATCAACAATCTGCGGACAAAAGTCCCCAATCTGGCAACACTGACTAACGCTGTTATTTTCGAAAGTAAAAAAAAAAAAAAAAAAAAAAAAAAAAAAATGTAATGTAGAAAAATTCGTAAAATAAAATCATGTACAATCTTTTGATCAATCTTTTGAGACATGGATACAAAGGAGAACTTGTATCTGATGGTGAAGTAATAAACTGTATAATAGAAGGAAATGTATCTTCTGAAAAGAAGTGCCGAGTTAACCAACACTTAAAAACTACTCGACACATAAAAGTAGTGAAAATGATCCCTTAAAAGATGCAAACATTTTTGACGAATCCATCATTTTCAAATAATGAAACACAATTTTCTAGAGTGCCAATAGACTGGGCATTGGATTTGTTTGAAACAATGATTGGGAGTAATGTACATCCGAACAAATTTAATAATTCCAATTTCAAAAAATTCCTAAAGATATTCTTCATTAACCTGTCTGTACCTGATGAATTATCGATTAGAAAAAAACATTTAGCTATACTGTATTAGGAAGTTAGTAAACAGATTGAAAGTGTCATTGGAGATAATGCAATATATAGTTATGTGCAGATGAAACAAGGTGTGGTCGCTGATAGGTGAGGCCGCAATATAGCACATCTTATAAGTAAGTGCACTGTAAAAAAAAAAAAAAAAAAAAAAAAAAAAAAAATCTGTAATTCTACAGATGTAAAGTTACCGAAATCTGTATACTTACTAAAGTTTTATTTGTACACTGTACAAAAAATGATGTAAATCTACAAAACTAGTTTTTGTAAAGCTACAAAAATCTGTAAATTTACAAAAAAATCGACTAAAAGTTACTACTTACTTAACTTTTATCTGTAAACCGGCTTGAAGTTACATAAAAATTTCTAGGCATCCCAGTCCCCCAAACAATTCTTAGTAACCTCTCATATTTTTCTAATTACAGCGCAAATCTGTATCTATTACATGAATTTTTGATGTTGCCGTTACATAAAAAGTTCTAGGAATCCCAGTTATCTAGAAAACATTTAGTAACCTTAATTTTATTTATTTATTTATTTATTTATTTATTTATTTATTTATTTTACAGTTTGGCAAAATTAGTATTGATCCCTTTCATCCGCATCTCATTGTCTTCTGAGAACTGGAAATGGCTGTAAACTTTACTATTGCAAGGTTCTTCAGTGAATTCTTTCCGTAATATGTGACCTGACAAAGATACGCTTTGTGAGAAGGTTCTTCTATATATTAGTGATGCTGCTCTGTATATGGTTAAAGTCACAAAGTCATTAAAACTTTTCAATTCCAATTTAATTCATTTGACATGATTGGCTTACGCTCCTCTTCTCTTCGCTTAATAAATCAGGGAAAACAGTGAGCTAGTAAATAAAATCATTTCTTGCGTTATAGAAATCTGTCTAAACACACCAATGCGAGTAAAATTGTATAAAGAAATGTATTCTGACATTTCGTTACTGGTAGAACCAGTATTAACAAGATGTGGAACCTGGATTCATGCAGCTTTATTTTTTAGGAAAAAACGGAATGCTGTACTAAATGTAGTTATAGCATTTGACAGCCCAGACTCTTCTGTAATATCTACCTAATGATATTTTATGTGACAAATAACGTTCAAAAGTGTTTATCTGCAATTGAAATGAGGCTGAGACGAAAGTTATTTGAAAATAGCGGTAATCAAAAATATAATATTTCGATATTTGCACATGTTTTGAACTAAAAGCTTTTAAAGAGAACGCGGTTAGTTATCTGCTAATTTTTGGACATCAGTATTTCCGAAGGATAGTCTTCAGCTTTTTATTCACATAATTCTGCGATTTTATTAGGGGAAAATTACTATTCTAAATTAGGTATAATCAAGATAAAAACACGTTTACATACCCTGAATGTAGCATTCACAAAATTATTTAAAATGTTTCATGGTTACCCGAGAAATTACGAAAATTGGAATAGTGATATTTCTCTCAAAGATTCAGTTAAAGAAATAGAAAAAGTCAAAATCATATATCGTTTTGATAAGAAATAGTACAAAAAGTGAGAGGAAAACGTATAACATTTACATAGCCGACATAGGAGAACAATATTACCCGTTATTAATTACAGCTTTCTCCTTTCTCATTTATTATTTTATAGTGGAAATGCGTATCTTCCTGTGGGAAATAGAAGAAAGTTAAATTTTATTAGTGTATATTTTTGAATATTTTAAAAGTTTGTATTGAATATTTTTGTTTATTTAAAAATTTTAGCTCATATTTTTGCATATTTTAGAAGTTTTTAGACTATGTATATATGCATACTATGGCCTTTTATAGTGCGTATAATCCGGACTCTATTGGTCACAGCCTTGTGCAATGTAAAAATGTTTCTAAATTAAAAAGCAGTTCTTTTACATTAAATTTAAAAGTTTATTTTCTTGAAAACTATGCAAGACCTTTAAACAAATTATGAAATAACTTCAATATACACTTAAAAATACAACACACAAGTCTTTATTTTGTAAACTAAATCTTTAACAACAATAAAAGAAGATAAAGGAATGTCTTGAGCGTGAAGGATTTTTTTTTTTTTCATACAAACAATTGTATCTATTGAAGTATTAACTACTTATACCTTGCGGATGAAAATTATTTGACATAAAAATGAAATATAAAAGTTTGAAAACTTACATCTTTGATTAGAGACATTCAAAAGCGTCCATGTGCAAATTTTTTAATCATCTTAACAAAGAATGAACTATGTAAAATCTAAACATAATTAAAATAAAATCTCTTCTTATGAATTAGAATATTAGAACAAATGTACTTTAATATGAAATAGATATTTTCAGTGATGTAATAAGAAGAAAAATGCATGTATCTTATTATTTCTATGAACAGTGTAGTTTATTTATTTTAGAAGGTCTGTATTTTTACCCGACTGAAATGAAGGGTTATGTGTTTCACGCGTATCTGAGTATGTGGATTTCATTATACCCTCGAAACATCCCAATAGCTGGATGGATTTTAACGAATGAGCTCTCTATCAATTCGTCTTAACAGCCCGATGGTTATAGGCTAGGTTTTGTTTTTATAAATTCAAAATGGTGGTCGTAAAATACAAAATGGCGGTAGAGACGAGAAAACACTACGGACGCTATTGAGTGGCATATCATTGGATAGGTCTTTCAAAATGAAGACGATATTTCATTGACTATTTGCAGTCAGAAGCTCCGCTAAAATATTATACAACTTGGAAGTTGTGTAGGTAGGATCTCTAGCTTTACTACAACTCTATCCATCATAGACATCTACAGACCTCATCAAAGTGTTTAAAGATAGGAACTAACAATTAACCACAACTTAAAAGTCATCAATACAAGTAAATAAAAAAATAGGTAAGTAATATAAACAAGTAATACAAAAAAAATATTTTAAGCCAAATCCTACTTAGGTCAATAAGATAATTTTTTTTTTCCATTCTTCTTACCTCTTGAGAGGCGCTTAAAAAAGCTTTGATCAAGAAGAGGGCTCTCTCTGTCTTAAAATACATTGATCAGGAAGAGGGCTCTTTCTATCATTGAAAATTAATTAATTTAATTTAATTAGTGAATTTAATATTTGAAAAAACTAGATTAACATCAAGTGTCATCCACTACAAGTTTAAAAAATTTATTTCAGCTTGATTGGATGAATAATAAGTATTTTATTAACGATTGAAAATTTGAACAAGGTATATATAGCGAGAGTATGAGCTAATAGTAGGAACTGAAAAAAAAATAGTTTGAAATTGGTGAAAAATAATTAATTAGTTCGCTTTTTACGCAGTTGGGTTTTTTGATTTTTCAAATATAATTGCTTATTAAATATTTGTTGTTAATGTTACATTCGCACGTGTAAACCTGTTTTTTCTCTTGTGTACCAGTATCTCAGGATAATAATTTTAGCCTAATAAATTTGCAGAATTCTCTGAATGAGAAGTCAGAGATTACACTTCTGAAATAGTAATATTAAAAAATTAGCAGATATTGATGAATGAGAAAATTGAAATATGCTACGTTTATTTGAATAAGAAAACACAATTCCTATGAAGAATGTTTAAGGATTAGTACATTACCACTAAATTGAAAAACTTATATAAGTTAAAATATTTTTCTCTTAAGGGTACAGTGGATACTGCAAATCATCAAGTTCGATTAAAAAATCAATTTTTCAATTTTTACGAATAAAGTCAGTTAAGTTTTATTTAAATATATATGTATATGTATAGTAAGTGAATGGATTCTTGCAGATTTTTCGGATGTCAGCCGAGTTTATATATTTATATACATTAAAATATTTAAATAAGCTGAAACCTTTTAATAAATAAAATTATTAAAGAAGATTTGTTCATTTACGTCATCTAATTTAAGTTTTATTTAGAAAAGAATTTCGCCCGAATTAAGCCACACAAACTGTGTTTAATTCATCGAAGCAGTGTCTTTTACTCTCCAGTATTAGTTTTGTGGTAAATAATAATAATAAAAAAATAAAATAAAATAAATGAGGAGGAAATTTTTCTGAAGAATTTCTATTAATGAAAGCTAAAAGAAGCAAACCCGCGAGGAGTTTTTAAAGGGATAAAACTTTTCTACTATCCTTCACATCTTTAGACGACATCATGATGAGTTTATTGAGTCATGATGCTTGTTTGGATTGAGGAAATGATTTGGATTGATGCACACTGAATGTCAAATTGGAGGAAACAATTAAATCGTTTAAAAATTTTCTAGTTTTCACGTTTTATGAAAATTCTATTTAAGAGGACAGTGGACACTGAAAAACATCAAATTTGATTAAAAAATCCCTGCCGGCCTGGCCTACAGGCGGAGGTAGATTTCGAAGTTAAGTATATTAATTGCACCAACAAAAACTAAATCATGATTACATATAAATCCACTTTAACAGTTTTATCCGGCCGCTTTTGAGGAATTTTTATTTCATTTTTATATAATAGCTGGTTTAATCAGAATCATGTTAAGGCGGTATTAAAAAAATACTTTTCCATGCTCAACAACTCGAAATTTTCTGGCACGTTTTCAGATTAATTTTTAATAGAAAAAAGTCCTTCCGGCCAGTGCCCGGAGGAAGAAGTAGCTTTCATATCCCTTATTTTAAAAAAGCCAACTTATGTTATTCAAACACACGAAGCTCAATTAAGTGGAAACCGAATGTAGGAGATTCAATACTAATTTTTATCAATACTAAATCATTATGAATGAGAATTTCGCGAAATTAGTCAGCTTTATCCAAGCTGTTTTTATTTAAAGTAACTTATATTTGGCTGCCAAATTCGGCGATTTCTTAAAGTGCCTGCCATTTTAAGACAACATGGTGGATGAGGCTAACCAGTGAACTTGGTCGAGACCTTAGTAATTGCTGTGCACATGCTCACTCACATCGGAATCGGTTGATATATACGAGTGCTGTCGCAGGCAAAAAATCAGATTTTTCAAAATGTCACCCACGTTAGAAATTGAAACTGCTATATCTGAGCCATTTTTAAATATAAAGACCAACAAAAAATGCTCCTGAATCCTTATATCAACGTCAAATACTTAAGAAAGAAACCTTTTTCAATTTCTAATTTTTTTGCACCTCACTTTAAATAAATATATTATTAGGTAGCTTACAAAAAAGCTACCTATTGCAGCCGTTCGGAGGAAAGCGATTTCAAAAAATTTTGGTATATTTTCATCGATCATGACCCCCAGACCCCGAAACCACGCTCCGTTCAAAATTGATATATATATATATATATATATATATATATATATATATATATCTGACATATGTCACACTGTAACTCCCGTAATTATGAACCGATTTCGATGTAATTAGGTGTGTACATAGTACATACTAATGTCTCGACCGAGTTCGTTGGCCAGCTTCATCCGCCGTTTTGTTTCAAAATGGCGGCCATTTAAAATTTTTAAAAAAACTTAAAACTTGAAATGTGGTACCGAACAATTAAAAATGGAAAAATATTTTTTTTTATGTATTTGACCTTTATACAAAGATTCCGGAGCAGTTTTTGTTTCGTATATATCTTAAAAAATGGCTGAGTTATAGCATTTTGAATTTCTAGCGTGGCTGACATTTTGAAACGTCCTGAAATTTGTCACGCGATAAAAGGCGTATTTATGAACCGATTTGGATGTAATTCGGTGTGTACATAGTACATACCAATCTCTCTCGACCGAGTTCGTTTGCCAGCTTCATCCGCCATTTTGTTTCAAAATGGCGGCCATTTAAAATTTTTTTAAAAATTTAAAATTTGAAACGTGGTACCAAAAAATTGAAAATGGAAAAATATTTTCTTCTTCTGTATTTGACCTTTATACAAACATTTCGGAGCAGTTTTTGTTTCGTCTATATCTTAAAAAATGGCTGAGTTGTAGCATTTTAGGTAGCTTTCATTACAAAAAGCTACCTATTGCAGTCGTTCGGAGGAAAGCGATTTCAAAAAAATTTGGTATATTTTCATCGATCATGACCCCCAGACCCCGAAACCACCCTCCGTTCAAAAGTTGATATATATATATATATATATATATATATATATATATATCCATATATATATATATATATATATCTGACCTTTGTCATACTGTGACTCTCGAATTTATGAACCGATTTGGATGTAATTCGGTATGTACATAGTGCATACCAATGTCTCGACCGAGTTCGTTGGCCAGCTTCATCCGTCATCTTGTTTAAAAATGGCGGCCATTTAAATTTTTAAGAAAAATTTAAATTTGAAATGTGGTACCAAAAAATTGAAAATTGAAAAAATATTTTTTTCTTGTGTATTTGACCTTGATACAAAGATTCGGGAGCAGTTTTTGTTTCGTCTATATCTTAAAAAATGGCTGAGTTACAGCATTTTGAATTTCTAGCATGGCTGACATTTTGAAACGTCCTGATATTTGTCACGTGATAACAGGCGTATTTATAAACCGATTTGGATGTACCTTGGTTTGTACATAGTACATACAAATATCTTGACCGAGTTCGTTGGCCAGCTTCATTCGCCATCTTGTTTCAAAATGGCGGTCATTTAAAAAGTTTTTAAAAATTTAAAATTTAAAATGAGATACCAAAAAATTGGAAAATGAAAAATATTTTTTTTATGTGTTTGACCTCAATACAAAGATTCCGGAACAATTTTTGTTTCGTCTATATCTAAAAAAATGGCTAAGTTATAGCATTTTGAATTTCTATTGTCGCTGACATTTTAAAACGACCTGATTTTTGTCACGCGATAACAAGCGTATTTATGAACTGATTTGGATGTTACTTGGTCTGTACATAGTACATACCAATGTCTCGACCGAGTTCGTTGGCCAGCTTCATTCGCCATCTTGTTTCAAAAGGATATCCATTAAAAAAATTAAATTTAAAATTTAAAATAAGGTATAAAAAATTGGAAAATGAAAAAGATTTTTTATGTGTTTGCCCTTGATACAGAGATTCCGGAGCAGATTTTGTGTCTGAAAATTTGTTCTTTTGTTTATATCTTAAAAAATGTTTGAATTACAGCACTTTGAATTTCTAGTATGGCTAACATTTTGAAACGATCTTGTATTTGTCACGCGATAACACACGTATTCGCCTATTTCCATGTAAGAAGGCATGTGGATTGTATACATCAACATCTCAGCCAAATATAAGTTACTTTAAATAAAAGCAGCTTGGATAAAGCTGACTAATTTCGCGAAATTCTCATTCATTATGATTTAGTATTGATAAAAATTAGTATTGAATCTCCTATATTCGGTTTCCACTAAATTGAGCTTCGTGTGTTTCAATAATATAAGTTGGCTTTTTTAAAATAAGGAATTTGAAAGCTACCTCTTCCTCCCGGCACTGGCCGGAAGGACTTTTTAATTTAATGGCCGCCATTTTGAAACAAAATGGCTGATGAAGCTGGCCAGCGAACTTGGTCGAGATATTGATGTATACTATCCACATGCCATCTTCCATCTAAATAGGCGAATACGTGTGGTATCGCGAGACAAATACAAGTTCGTTTCAAAGTGTTAGCCATGATAGAAATTCAAAGTGCTATAATTCAACCACTTTTTAAGATATAAACAAAAGAACAAATTTTCAGAAACAAAAACTGCTCCAGAATCTTTGTATCAAGGCCAAACACATAAAAAAAATCTTTTTCATTTTCCAATTTTTTAATACCCCATTTTAAATTTTAAATTACATTTTTTTTTAAAAATGGCAACCCTTTTGAAACAAGATGGCGAATGAAGCTGGCCAACGAACTCGGTCGAGACATTGTTATGTACTATGTACAGACCAAGTTACATTCAAATCGGTTCATAAATACGCCTGTTATCGCGTGACAAAAATCAGGTCGTTTTAAAATGTCAGCCACAATAGAAATTCAAAATGTTATAACTCAGCCATTTTTTTAGATATAGACGAAACAAAACCTGTTCCGGAATCTTTGTATCAAGGTCAAACACATACAAAAAAACTCTTTTTCATTTTCCAATTTTTTGGTATCTCATTTTAAATTTAATTTTTTTAAATTTATTTAAATGGCCGCCATTTTTAAACAAGATGGCGGATGAAGCTGGCCGACGAACTCGGTTGAGTTATTTGTATGTACTATGTACACACCAAAGTACATCCAAATCGGTTCATAAATACGTCTGTTATCACGTGGCAAATATCAGGGCGTTTCAAAATGTCAGCCACACTAGAAATTCAAAATGCTATAACTCAGCTATTTTTTAAGGTATAGACGAAACAAAAACTGCTCCCGAATCTTTTTATCAAGGTCAAACACATAAGAAAAAAATATTTTTTCAATTTTCAATTTTTTGGTACCACATTTAAAATTTAAATTTTTCTTAAAAGTTTAAATGGCCGCCATTTTTAAACAAAATGGCGGATTAAGCTGGCCAACGAACTCGGTCGAGACATTGGTCTGTACTATGTATAAACGAAGTTACATCCAAATCGGTTCATAAATATGCGTTTTATCGCGTGACAAATTTCAGGACGTTTCAAAATGTCAGCTTCGCTAGAAATTCAAAATGCTATAACTCAGCCATTTTTTAAGATATAGACGAAACAAAAACTGCTACGGAGTCTTTGTATAAAGGTCAAATACATAAGAAAAAAAAATTCCATTTTCAATTTTTTGGTACTACATTTCAAATTTTAAATTCTTTTAAAATTTTTAAATGGCCGCCATTTTGAAACAAAATGGCGGATGAAGCTGGCTAACGAACTCGGTCGAGACATTGGTATGTACTATGTACACACCGAATTACATCCAAATCGGTTCATAAATACGAGAGTTACAGTGTGACATAGTTCAGATATATATATATATATATATATATATATATACACTGCTCAAAACAATTAAAGAATATTGCAGTTTTAGGTGGATTTAGTATCTGGTAAACTGTTTAGCTGATTGATACATGGTCGACAGACATAGTAGGTTATATGAGAATAAATCACACATGTTTGGCAGAAAAAAATGCATTTTATTGCGCATTTGTGTACTAAAGGAAAAAAACAGAATTTGTGCATATGAGAAAAAAAGAATAAGAAAAGGTGTTTTCTTCAAAGAAAATTATTTTCAGTAGGGGGTATGGTTTCCACGGACGGCCAGCAACGTTGAACACCTTTGAGGCATGGACTCAATGAGGCTATTAATGACGAGTTGGGGTATTCTGCCCCACTCTTCCAGAAGAGCTCTTTCCATTTCTTGGAGAGTTTGTAGGGGTAGTTGGTGGCCAGAAACTCGTCTTCTTAGAGCGTCCCAAACGTGCTCGATTGGATTCATGTCTGGAAAACACGCTGGCCATTCCATTCGAACGATTCCTTCCTCGAAAAGGAAATCCTCCACCAGGTTTGCACGATGTGGCCTGCAGTTATCGTCCATTAAAATGAAGTTATCTCGGATTGCTGCAGCGTAAGGGACTACAATATATCTGAGGATCTCATCCCTATATCGGCGACCAGTCAGAGCTCCATCTCGAATGATGTAGAGGTCAGTGCGCCCGTCAATGGAGATGCCCCCATACACCAACACTCCTCCACCGCCAAATCTGACACTTTCGTGCACGAACGCAGGATTATTCCTACTGCCATGGTCCCTCCAGATGAAAATACGCCTATTATCCGGATGCACAGAAAAACGGGACTCGTCAGAAAACAGAATATTGCTCCATTCATTTCTCCTCCAGTTGACATGCTCGGTTGCCCACTCCCTGCGGTCGCGACGATGCCTTGATGGTAATCTAACACATACCATCGGTCGGCGAGCATACAGACCTACAGCATGGAGCCGGTTTCGGACAGTCTGAGTTGAAATCGTGGTGCCTGTAGCCGAGCGAAGGTGTTGTTGGAGAAGAGTAGCGTTCATGGTTCGGTGTCTCCGAGCTGTTAACGCTAAATACCGATCTTCATTGGGCGTTGTTGCCCGTCTACGACCTTGCCCTGGTCTTCGGCCTGCACATCCACTCTCCAAAAAACGGTTCCAGATCCCGGAAATGACACTTTTTGACACTCCAATGGCTTGCGCTACTTCTGCTTGAGTTTGGCCTCCTTCTAACCTACCAACAATTCTCAAAGCTTCTGAATCTTTCAAATGACTTCGCTGAGACATCGTACTCATCGAAACAAAGCAATCACTGAATGCCGATCATCCTTGTCTTCATTCTCTTTTATCCAGTTGAATGTCAAATTTCATTCGCTGCCGCTGAAGCGACGTTTTTGACGTCGAATTCAAAATTTGCATACTCCACAGTTTGAAAACCAGAAAAATTTGCATTTGTGATTCTCTTCTTCTATTTTCGGCAAAAAAAAATTTCGTTTATATCTTTATTTTATATAAAACTTCAAATATCCTTTGTTTTGAGCAGTGTATATCAATTTTGAACGGAGGGTGGTTTCGGTGTCTGGGGGTCATGATCGATGAAAGTATACCAAAATTTTTTTTAATCGCTTTCCTCCGAACGGCTGCAATAGTATCAAAATGGCTTTTTGTAAAGAAAGCTACCTAAAATACGAAACTTGCTGACGTGATTTTTGAAAAGATTTATAAGCGACCTGTGTTTTTATTTTTCTTTCAATTAATTGAAACTTGATTAATAAACAATTATTTTCGCAGAAGGGCAATATTTTTCGTTTCTAACACAATCGCGTCGGGAAATTCTCTTCAAAATGCCCACTTTGACATCATTTTTTGAAATATATTCTGCCTCTATCAAAAAATCGATTGCTGCGGTACATTATATAGTTTCTGAAGAAGATAATCTATCAGTTGGACGCGTTTGAGAGCAAAAATTAATTTAAAAATGAGTAAGAAAATAAGCAGTTTGGATTTGAATACATTCTTAATAAGATGATTTTTTTCTTCAACCGCTATGTATTTTTAATCTGTTTTTGCTGTAAGAATTGGTCCTATCAAAAACTTGTCTATATAAATGTTGAAGACAATATTAAGAAGATATATGATAAATTCATGGGGATTTTATATCTTGTGAATTGACGGAGTTATAGATATTTTTCTTCTTCACATCCCCCCCCCCCTTTTTTTTGTTTTCGTTTTTATTTATTTATTTTTTTTTGCGGCAAGAATTGGTCCTATCAAAAACTTGTGTAAACAAAAGTTGTAGATAATATTAAGGAAATGTATAATAAAATTAATTGGATTTGATATCTTGAGAATTGAAAAGTTATGATTTTTTCTCTCCCAAAAACCCTATTTTTTGTGCTCCTTGAGCCCATTTTTAGTTTTATCCAAACTCTGTGATACATAAATTTTTTGTCCTATTTTTAGAAGTAATAAAAACTTTAAACTGATTTAATATGTACAAAAATTAAGAAGTTATGTGTTTTTTTCTGTTTTAACAAAACCCCTCCCTATTTCCATCCCCTTGGTCCGATTTTGCCCATTCACAAACTTGACCGAAATTTTATGCCTCTTGATTTTATGTATCTGTTTGGAAGAGATTTGTGCAGAATTGGGGAAGTTATCGTGTCCAGGAGAAAGTGATATATATATATATATATAGACAGATAGATAGATAGTTAGATAGATACATATATATATATATATATATATATATATATATATATATATATATATATATATATATATATATATATCTATATATATATATATATATATATAAAGTTTTTTACTGATGGTTGTTTTGGGTTCTAAGGGTCATGATCGGTGTAGATCTGAAATTTTTTTTTAGAAATTCCGACATAGGAACGACGCTAATAGGTAGTATTTCATACGAAATCTACCTAAAAACGATTATTCAATTTTTACTGATAAAGTCAATTATGTTTTATTTAAATATATATGTATACGTATAGTAAATGATGTTTGATTAGTACAGTATATGTTAACTTGCAAAATATATTTTTAAATATGTATGCGTACTTTAAACATTGTTTTCTCAGAATTGAAAATTTCGCAATTTATGAAATTTGAAATGTTCCACGAGCATTCCTAATTATCAAATTCTATTAAATTTTTACTGTGCACGTCTATACTATAATAAATATACTAACTATAATACTATAATATATTATTTTCACAATAAATAAAATTTAGTATAAATAGTTTCATTTAAGGAATATTTTAAATGTTGAATTTTGGTACATAATGCAAAAACTATCGTTATTTTACACGAAAAGGTAGAGTATTCTTATATATAAATTTTCTTTTTACACGTTCAGTGAGCTTTTACAATTTATGCTAACTTATTTTCTAATGACCATACCTGAAAGTACCTGATAAAAAAAAAAGGTCATGTTATATTCCATAGAAATGAACATGGGGGCATTTTAAAATATAACAATTATTCGGTAAATAATGACAAGGTATTCGGTATTTTAAAATTTAACTAATATAAAAACATTTTATTATTTTAACACTAAATTTTGAATTTCAATGTTTGAACTTGCCCTGAATAAGTCTACTAATTTTTAAATGAATCTGTAGAGAATTAAAAAAAATTGGTTTTAATTTCCCCTGCACTGTAAAAAAAAAAAAAAAAAAAAAAAAAAAAAAAAAAAAAAAAAAAAAAAATCTGTAGTTCTACAGATGTAAAGTTACATGCTTACTAAACTTTCCTCTGTAACTGTGAAAAAGAAAACCTGCAAATCTGCAAAACTATTTTTTGTAAAGCTTCAGAAATATGTAACTTTAAAAATGAATCTGCTAAAATTACAGTAATCTTACCAAATTTTATATGTAACCCTGGTTGCAGTTACATGAATAGTTCTAGGCATCTCAGTTTCCTAAAATATTCTTAGTAAACTTACAGATTTTTACATTTTCGGCCCAAAAGTGTGTCTGTTACATGAAATTTTGTTGTTACCGTTACATAAAATTTCTAGGAATCCCAGTTTCCTAGAAAAACTTTAGTAACATTACAGATTTTTTTTACAGTGTTCCCTTAATGTGTTTGTTAAAATTGAAAAGATGCAATGATTGTCTTGGTTATGAATAAGCTTAGAAGAAATTGATACATATCCTATACATCTTTTTTAATAATACTTTGACAATAGTATAAACAACATGTGAAAAATGAATGTTTACGACTATGGAACGTAATATTATTAACAATAATGATAACATTCTAATGAATATTTAAACATCTTTTTTTTTTGCCTCCGTTAAGATATTTGTTTCGGTCAGCAATTGTCGTGTCTAAGAAATAACGTTATATTATATACATCAGCCGTAAAACAAAGCAGATGTATCATTGAACGGGATAATATCTATAGCAATTTTTAAGGTTTTAAAAATCGCACATTTTAACTTTTATAGCATCCTATGAGGAAAAAAGTAATTATAAATTCAATTTGTTAGAAAACTGCATCTCAGTTTATTTTTGCGATATTAATATTTTGTAGTTTTTTAGCACCATTTATTTAATGTTTAAAACGGAAGTATTCCATTTCTGTAGAAAGTAACGGAAAACTAGTTGGAATATAGTAAATATATCTTTTTGTTGTCATTTTGCCATACGAATGGAAAAAATATGCAATTAAACTACGTGCTATTTTGAACTAAATATAAATGATTGATTTATGATAAAACATGGAGCTATTATAAGCTATATTTAATTTTAAATATATATATTAAAGTTACAAACAAATGAAGGCATGAACAAATGAAACATTAGATGGCCGATTTTTTTGGGTTCGAGTTTCTTAAACAACGACATCGCTTTTGCTGGAATTGCGTATTATTCTGCGAAAGTGGCGTCATACGCATACTTTTCTGTAGATGTTGTTTAAGACTGGATTGTAAATGTGGAATTCTTCAGCTGATGCGAATAGCATAATTTTATATAAACCAAAAGTGTATATTTTAAGTAATAAATCTGAAATATGTTTTGTACAATCTATATTTATATGCATATATTTTTTCTGCATCGGGGTAACAAAAAATTCTGAAAAAGCAGAATTACTGTTTGTTAATTGTTTTACCTTACTACACAAATTTAATAAATGATACGTATTTTTTATTAAGCATAAAAAAAAAACATTCAATCGAAAGCCATTATTTAAAATAATAAATTACAAAAACTAAATTAGAATAAAACACCTTTATTATGCATTAAAATAACAAACTCATCTTTTTTTTAAATGAAATATCCTCATTTTGACTAAATTTTGTATGAATGATTATGAAGTTAATTTACTCATTAATTTATATTTATGAATAATATTATGTTTTTTTACCAGAACAAAGATATAAAAAGAGAATACAGTGTACAGTAAAAGTGGCAAAAAGCAGGTCAACAACTTTGAACTGTTTTTTGAGAAATCGGGAAGTTAATTTAAAGTAAAACATTTTTAATATGATTACAAAAAAGAAAAAAAAATCATTGTTTTATATATTTATTACATTCAATTGTAACGATTTAGCATAAAATTAAATGCGTTGATATAACATATTTGTTTCTGTTTTTTCATGACTAAGAATTTACATAATGGCGCACAGTTAAGCACTTCTTCAGATTTAAAATTAAACTTTCGCATATATAGTGGGTATCAATAAGTTTTTGCCCCCACAATTTAGTAAAATTTATGAAATTTATACATTGTATTAATACTTTACTATATAGTCACAGTGCACAGTAACGCATTTTTGCAAACGGTATTTCAAAAACAGGGGGAGGATGCATTCCAGGAGGCCCGATATAGATCCAAAGAGAGGCTTTTTTCTAACTTTTACCGACCTCCACATGTGACAGAGAGCTGGAAAGTCCTGTGACTACTTATTCATGTTATGCACATACTGAGCCCCTCCCCACAATTCCACAATTTGCCCCCCCGAGGGCCACTTTTCTAAATTTTTCGGACACGATTTTATGCCCACCTCGGAGGAAATTTGAGGGAGGAGCTCGCGGTATGCATAGCATGAATAAGTAGTCAAAGGCCTTTCCAACAAAATGTCACATGTGGGGGATTGGCGAAAGTTAGAAAAATGCCCCCCTTTCGGTCTACTATCACGCCTCCTGGAATACATAATCCCCCTTTTTTTGAAATACCATTTGCAGAAATGTGTTACTGTACACGGTGACTATATAAATAAGGACTAATATAATGTAGCAATTTCATAAATTTATCTCAATTATTTGTATGTGAGGGCAAAAACGTATTGATAATCGCTCGTACGTTTGAATTGTACTTGAAGTTTTGTATGTGTTTTTTATGAGTTTTTCGCTTTGATATGTTAAAAATTTACCATGATTAACCACTTAGTACATAGCTTTCAGACTATTATACCTAATAGAAATCCTATAAAAAATATAAAAAAATAGGTTATAGGTATAGGTAGAGTTTAAAAAAAAATCATATGATTTTCTTAAGAAGTCAAGCACTGATGCAATCAATTAAAACGTTTAGGTTCCTCTTCAATGCATAATTTTTAACTGATTTTTTTTATATGGAATTTTACTTTAATAAATGAAAGTTAAAAATCTAGTGCTATAAACATTTTGAGGTAAATAATTAAAATATATATAAAAAAATGTGATTGTACAAAAATGACTTTCAGGTTCATACATATAATATAAAGATATTTAAAATACAAATGAAAAATATTTTAAAATACATTAGAAAAAGATCCGGAGCATCCATTATAACTTTCCAAAAAGATAGCAAATATTTTATTTATGTTGATATGAAGATGAGAAAATTTCGTGATAAAATTTAAAAACCTGAAGCAGATCTCAGATTAAATATACCCCACACTCCATTATCAAGATTAGCTAAAATTCAACCTATAAATGTAGATTTTATTAAATCGAAAATTATCTTTCTTACAAATAATTACCAGGAAACCATCATAAGAGAATTAATTGAAATAATTGCTAATAAAGACACAGCTTGTAACGATGCACTATCATACGATATCCATAGAGTATGGTGACATTTCCTACATAGGGTCAGGTTGGGGTAATTATGACCAGGGGGTAATTATGACCGCCGTCATATTGGAGAAAACTGTGTATGGTAAAATTTTGTTTCAAGCTTAGATATTAACCTCATAATGTATATTTCATCTTAGATATTCATTATTAATAGTCTGAAGCCTTTTTGAGATCCGAATAGCAATTTGAATCTAAGTTCAATTTTTCATAAACGGATTTGTCAGTTTGGAGTTCAAAGTGGTCACAATTACCCCAAACAAATGTGTATTGGCAAGTATAAAGATAAAGTATAGTGGTCATAATTTCCCATCTAGTGGTCTTAATTACCCAAAACTTATATGATTGTGAGTTTTTGGTAGGGTAATTATAACCACCCTTTTAACTTAAAAAAAAAAACAGCTATGAGAATTAAAACTTTTAAAAGGTGTATTTAAAGGATCAAAGTTACTTTCTATGTAACTAAAAACACCACTTTTCCAAATAGAAATAAGCAATAAATAAATAAATAAATAAATAAATAAATAAAATAACAATGTTGAAAATGTAAAAAGTGGTCATAATTACCCCTCCTGACTATAATAGATGAAAGCTCGTTTTGTTGAAAATTTAAATATCTTTGCCTTGTATCTCATCTGACGTACAACCTTTAAATTACAATGTTTTCTTCTGGACAATTCTCGAATAAGCGCAAATAAAATAATAACATTTAAATACTTCTAATGACGGCTTTATAATGGTAGAAAACATTCTGTGTTTTTCTAACGTATTTTAAGATATTTTTAATTTGTATTTTAAATAACTTTATATTATATGAATCCACCTGAAAGTAAGTTTTGTACAATTACTTGTGCTTGTATATGTCCATTTTAATTTCAAATATTAAATGTTATAAATTTAAATAATTTAGCATAATTATGCATGTTTCCTATCAAGTGTAAATTTTTAATTCTTCAAAATCCAATAAATTATGTCTCATTTAAACATTAGTAATATAACTTAAATTAAGATGATTAGTATCATTCATCGATTTAAAAAAAAAAGTTAAATCCCGTAACATGCGGTTTTTTTAAAGATATTCACAGTAAATTAACTCTTGATATAATTTATTAAGTTGATATTTTACAAAAGGATTTAAAACTACGTAACCATGGATTAAGATAATTGATGGTCTCGTTAAAGATAATTTAATTTATTGAGATATAGTGTTACGATGTTATAAAATAACAGTTATAAAAATTATTTTATTGGAGTACC
This sequence comes from Maratus speciosus, assembly GCA_963932465.1. NCBI lineage: Eukaryota > Metazoa > Arthropoda > Arachnida > Araneae > Salticidae > Maratus > Maratus speciosus. The sequence goes on from OZ010786.1 coordinate 475,650,477, forward strand.
AAATATGTATTAATAAACGAGAAATAAGTATGTTTTGAAAACAAACTCTAACTAGAAAACAGGAATTCTGCTTTTTCAGAATTTGTTGTCGCCCCCCGATGTAAAAAATTATGTATGTATATAAATATAGGTAATACAAAACATATTTCATTTTTAATACTTAAAACAAGCGCTTTGACGTCATTAGTATCCTCTGAAGAATTACTAATTTACGATCCAGTCTTAAGTGGGCTGGTCACTCAGCTTGAGAATTCTCCTCCGTATTGTTAAGTCTATGGACTTTTGATGCATTCGTATATTTAAAATATCTTCTCGGGAAATTCTTTTTTTTTAACATCTCTTTTCTGTGTACTTTTCTTAAAATATGTCATATAAAATATGTTCATATAAAATTATGTCTAGACTTTATCAATATTTTGAGAACTAAGAAAAAAAGAGACATCTTTTATGAAGTGTACACAAAAAGTAGAAGTTAAAAATATTAATTTTCTGAGGAGATATTTTAAATATACGCATGCATCAAATGCCTATAGACTTTACATTAGTGAGGGGAAATCGGAAACTGAATGACCAGTACCCTTAAACAACATATACAGTAAAGTATTCATATGTCGTAACTATCGCTGAATTATACAAGAATCAAAAAAGAAAAAAAAAAAAAAAAACAGATGCCATTCTAGAAACTCGACAAAAAAATCGGCTATCTAATTATTCAATATGCCTTCATTTGTTTCTAATATAGATAATTAAATTAAATATATTTTTTAATCGCTCCATCTGAAATAATTCAAATTTCAAATTTTTCCAAAATAGCGCATATTTTAATTACATTTTTTTCTGTATGTATGGGAAAATTGCAACAAAAAGATATAATTAATAGTTTCCAACTATCTTTTTTTTTCATCCACTGTCACAAATCTATCACAGGTCTGGCCGCATAAGCCCCAAACCAGCCTTTACCTACCAGGCCCTCCCCCTAAATTCCAGCTAAATGTCACCTCTCGCACGAAAAATGAAAAAAAAAAAATGAAAAAAAAAAAAAAAACTAAGGTTAATATAGCAGGCACGGTTCTAAAATTGGGCATTTGGCTTCATTAGTCCACATCAACCACCGTAGTACAAATATTTTATACACACTCGGGACAATAATTATTGATCCACACTCGTATATATTAAATGTTTTTCCGATCTAACTCCACGAGTACCGTTTTAACTGAAGAAATGCCTTAATCTTTAAAATTGCGGAGTCTACTAATAATATTTAAAAGTGGGTTTCAGACGCTTGTTTAAATGTGGAAAATGTACAGGTTTCTCAGATTTCTAAAGATAATGCATGTTTTTCGGAATCATGGCTAACTCGGAAGTGGCAAATGCAATTTTTTGTAATGATTATATTATTTTTTTCGTAGATTAAGATACATTCTTTTTTTTTTATAAAGTATTTATGATTTAAGTAAAACAGTATGCAGTGCATTGATTCAGAGACAGGAATTTCATATAAGAATAATAATCTATTTTAAAACGAAGATGCCTGGCTTTCGAGAACGTCTTTCAGTTTGAGAATGGCGACGTTTTGTTTGTTGTTTTTGTAGCTAGAATTCATAAATTAGTTTATTATAAAAGTATTTAGATGAAACGAAATTTTAATAAGAATGTTTATAATTTATGACTATAATTTCAAAATTAATATATATATATATATATATATTGATATTTCTAAAAGTTTATAATAGTAACATTAGTAACAAAATAATAAATAAAATATTGAAGAGTGCTTATGATGAAAACTTGAACTTTTTGACATAGTGTAAGGTTAGTCGGGGTAACTGGAACCACGAGGTAACTGGGCCATAGGCTATTTTATAAAAAAAACTGTTGGTGTTTTTTAAGTTTTAGCTTTTGTGAACAATGCCACTTAATCTCTACTTCCTAAAACAACGTGTATCAATTCAATCATAACTCTCACTTTGATGTGATAGGTTGTCAAAAATTTACGTTTCTTTTTTTTTTAAAACAACGTCTATATGGTTGCACTTCCTCGGCTTATTATTAAAATACTGTAAGTACTTTTATTAAACAATCATTTTTTAAAAAGATTAAACATATAACTACATTAATATTATTAGGTACAGTCGTGGAAAAAAAAAAAGTAAACAACCCTACTAACTCCACAACAAATTATCGTAGACAAAAGTTACTGGTACTGAACGATTGGAAATAAAGTCTACTTTTAAATGATGTATATATGTATAAATGATGTGTATCATTCGCTTAGGGGGTCATCTACATATTAAAACGAATCCAAACTTCATTTTTTTTTTCAATGGCAAGACCCAATTTTAACGAGATATTTCAAATCTTCGGTTCAAACTATGCCTAGGCACCAAATTTCAAGTCATTTGAATGATAAGTTTTTGAATTATAAACATTCAAAATTTAGTACTCCTAATGTTAAATTACATTTTCATATTTTTATTTATATCTCCTGAAATTATGCTCCTAATGTGTTAATTTTTTTTGTAGCAATAATACTAATATACCCAAAAATAAATACGTTGATTTGCAACTTTTACAATTTTATGATATGAATTATGAATTATGAAATTAATATTCGAAAAAAATTATGAATTGCAACCTACAATTTTTTTTTTGATGCATTTAGATTTATTAAGTCCTGCTTTATGGAAAACCAAAATTTCACACTTTTATCCCAAGTAGTTTTCAAATTATGCTTAAAAAACGGTAAAATGATTGTTTAAGGGGCCGTCTATGATGGAAGTGAGTAGATGTTTTGAAATTTATTCTGCTGTACTGTAATCTAGCAGGCTTCATTGACTTCTTAAGGTGCCTTGATCAAGATAGGGGCTCTCTCGGTTAATAATCGAGTACGGAACTTCAATTTGGATACAGCCCTTAAAATACGCTCGTTTTAAAATAATTAATTTCTGGGAAACTTGTGGTTCGAATTGCATAAAAATTTATTTTTAGCCTAATTGAAGGGTGTGGAATTAATTTATGCTGTCAGAATTGTGCACTGCTATTGAAAAAACAAAGTTATGGTTCGTTTTAATATATAGATGGCCCCCTAAGCAAATTTTATATACATCATTTAAAAGTATACTTTATTTCCAATCGTTCGGTGCCAGTAACTTTTTTCTACAATAATTTTTTGAGGGGTTAGCAGGGGGTGTTTACTTTTTTTTTTTTTTACACGACTGTATCTATACATATTTACTTCATGTTTCAAATTTAAGCCCGGTGTCCCAGTTATCTCATAAATTTTTCAAGAATGGGGTAACTGGGACATGTATCCGGGGTAACTGGATCATGCTGGATCCAGTTACCCCAATAGTTATAAATATTTTTTTTTGTGTTTGTCTTACTATGGGAAGCAAATTTCCCCATTGTTTTTTGCTCACAGTAAAGAAAATGATAGAATACCTTACTAAAATTATGTAATGAAATTTAAAAAAAAGCATATTGTGTGGTATCAAACCAAATTTCTTGGCCCCTTGAGAGGCTGTGATGCCGTTATGGTATCACCTAATTTTAATTCCTTATTGCCACATTGGCAACTGAATTTTATAATGAAAATTTCATCTTTATTAAGTGCGCGAAAATATACTTTTACTTGTTTTCAGATAGATTCTCTTGTAAATATTGGTGTCATTAAATTATTTCAACATTTTACGAATGCAAGTACCTTGCCCCTGAAAGCGAGATAGGCAGACCTTGAAATTGTACTATACACAGGGGTCGCATTCTATAGGGAAACTTTTATAGTTCCTACCAGTATTTTGAAAATAATATCTTCATCGCACCTTTCTCTAAGGGTTCTGGTAGGAACAGTAAAATTTTCCTTATGTAATGCGACCCCTAGATAAAGTACTTAAATACGTACTTCCGTAGCCGTTTGTTCATAGATTTACCTTACTATTTTTTCCCTTAAAATACCCATGTGACTTCTATACTTATTATCTATACTAAAGTACATAAGTACTTCCTTAAGTTTTCTGTTTTTGGTATAAATAAATGTAATATTTTAAATTTTAGTGCTTTTTTTAGACACATTCACAGCAAAGGTTTCCCTTACAACGCTGTTTATTGACATATAATTTACATGATCTGCCTGGTTTAATTTTTTTTAAAGTTGTTTACACTTTTTCAAATAGGACCTGATATCCGATATGAAAAAATATGAACGCGTGTGGAACATAGTCTCCCCTGGTCCAGTTACCCCATTTTTGGGGGCAACTGGACCCATGAGGAAAGAAAGATTAAATATGCATATTTTTATATTTTTAAATATTAAAATGTAATTTTGAGCATTTCTGTCTGATAGAGGAAACCTAACTGAACACATTTACAGAAGTTCAGACTTTAATTCAAATGAACATTAGTTTTTTGAAGCTGAATTGACAGAAGCTCCATAGTCACATTGTAAAATCATATCCCAGTTGCGCCAACTAACCTTATTTTTTTTTCACTTAATGAAGGAGGGGATATCACTATAATTTTACTTCAAACTCAGGTTGTGACATTTTGCTAAAGTTAAAAAATGGAAACAAAAATCTTGTTATTATTGAAAGCTATAGCCTTTAAATTAAAAAAAATATATATTTGTTTTCACTTTGAGATTAAACATTGCGTGATGATTGTTTTAAAGGAAAGTTGGACAGTAAAGGTGATACCGTCAATTCCTTATTTTTTCTCAAACAATCCTTTCTCTACTTTACTAATGCAATAAGTAAAAATTAAATTTAAAATATCAAAAAACCCGACTGCGTAAAAAGCGAACTAATTAATTATTTCTAATCCATGTAAAACTATTTTTTTTATATTACTTACCTATTTTTTTATTATTATTTTCTTGTATTGATGACTTTTAATTTGTGTTTAATTGTTAGTTCCTATCTATAAACTCTGTTTTGATGAGACCTGTAGATGTCTAGGAAGGTTAGAGTTGCAGTAAAGCAAGAGATCCTACCTACACAACTTCCAGGTTGTGTAATATTTAAACAGAGCTTTTGACTTTAATGTAGTCAATGAAAAATGTTCTTCATTTTGAAAGACCTATCCAATGATATGCCACTCAATATTGTGCGTATTTTTTTTTTTTAGTCTCTACCGCTATTTTGTATTTTGAGGTCGCCATTTTAAATTTACAAAAACAAAATCTAGCCTATAACCATCGGACGGTTAAGACGGATCGATAGAGACCTCATTCATTAAAATCCATCCATCTGTTGGGAAGTTTCGAGGGTATAAAGAAATCCACATACCCAGATACGCGTGAAACACATAACCCTTTTTGACAGTCGGGTAAAAAGGACAAAGAAAGAGAGAAACAACTTCATTTTTTTTATAAATCAAAATTTATTTATCTTTTAAATGATTAAATTGTAAAATAAAAATCTATAAAATAATTTATGTAGATTTGTTTGTCTTGCCAAACCTTTAAAACATTTGAAAATGATGGCAACATATCAAACGGACAAATATTTTTAAACCACCAACTGAATTCCAAACAAAAATGATATGGCTGTTTAAAATATTATCTATCTGGGCACGCAAAAATTATTAAGCGGCGATACCGCCAAATGATTCTTATCAGCGCTGGCTGTATTAACCTTATGATTCCTATTTCTCAATATAGCATAAATAATTTTATATATATATTAAGTAAAAAATATTTATATTTAAATGAATATACTTAACTTTTGTATTTTAAATATGTGTAAGAGATCATCTCTCGTTCTTTTTTTTCATTTACCAACATAATTGAAAAGTGGATATGACTTCGGTTTATCTGAGCGTCTGTCTGTCTACGTACTGCGCTCTACATTGCGTAAATCAATTAAGATTGCCTTGAAAATAATATATGTTGTTAAAGTTTCGTATGGTATGTTTATTATTGAAAACAGTACTTTTTGTGTAAGAAGTATCTTGAATTGTTTAACACAAAGAAATTACTTTTCACAAAATTTTTTGACAACTTCGAGGTAGATCCTATCTAATTTAATAGAGCTATGCCAGTGCAGAATTCAATACCCCTTAGATTTGAGGTACGCAGATTTTTGTTTAGTATTTAGCTCCTTTTGTGAATTTACGTGTTTGGCCTCAATTGATACAAAACATTTTCCTCGAAGTGGTAATATTAGCTTCGTGAACCGGAAAATGCCATATGAGGCAATACCAGTCAAATTCGGCCCTCAGTCGATGACATTTGTTGAGTTTTTGCCCAAAAACTATTGGAGAATAATAGGATAAAATTTAGCTCTGTCGAAACTAAACGTGTGGAAATGTGTTTCATGCAGCAAATATTAATCATAACCTTTTGAACTCACTTAAAATATGTAAAATATCTTGAATTAACTCTTTAAGACTCATACGATGATTTTAAAGCACCAGCTTCTTGATTTTATCGGCGTTTTAGTGATTGGTAGACGTTGAATGTCGATAAGAACGAGAAAAATCAACTGTAATGTCCTGACACTATTTGCATGGATAATACTAAACTTAGGATTATGTTTTTCGCGTGCATGATTCAACATCGGTCTTCTGCAACATTTGTAGATATTCGGCATAATAAATTTTGATTGAAATATAAAATTTTAGGCAAATTCTTTCTTGAACTAATTTTTCCATAGAGTCAAAAGACTGTATTAAACGTTAGTGTCGTGAAGGAAAATTCCATCTTGTTATTAATAAACTTTACAATACACTTATAACTATTTAAAAGTTGACATAAACATACAAAAAAACACATAAAAATATTATTTAATGCAACCCTGAGATCTCTCGAACACACACGCGTTCATTTTCAAAGGGAAAAAGATGACTGACTGAGTAGAAATATTATGATTAATGATAATATGAACTGATCTTTTCACCCCTCCGCAGAGAAATGGACTGAACTCCGCTTGCGCATTCGTGCTATTTTGTTTTTGTTTTTAAAATGTATTTCTATTCAGTCATTCATATTTTTCCCTTTGAAAATAAACGCGCGTGTGTTCGATAGATCTCAAGGTTGTATTAAATAATATTTATATATGTTTTTATATGTTTATGTCAAATTTTAAGTAGTTATAGGTATATTGTAAAGTTTACTAAATTTCCATTCTAAAAATCTCAGATCACTGTACAGTATGTCAGAAAAAAACACCTGCTGTCAAGGCATTAAATCACAGATGGTGCTAAAACTTCGCATTGTAACTCGGCACACTGGTTCCAAATTATAGAAAAAAAAATGGTGTTATATATTTTACTGGCGACTTTTAAATAAAAAATACCGGGTATATGTCACGTAAAAGATATGTAGAATATATAATTCGTTTCAAGTAACCGTCAAATAACAGCGTTACTTTAATAGTCTATAGGGTAAAGGTCTCCGTATGTAATGAATTTTAAGGACGTTGCTCCATTTCAAACATATTGGATTTTCTATGCACTCCAAACAAGTGCTAAAAATTGCATACTGTAGATAGTGGGGTGAATAGCGTTTTTCACTCATTTACAAGGATACACAAAATAGTTCGGTTACAGTATCGTCTATGAGCGTTGATTGCTGGACGTGAGTTTTAAATTGTAGTTATGCGTTTTTCAATTTTTTTTTTTCATTTTACTTTATCCGTGTATAAAATATATAGTCATATAGAGTGCTGCACAAAAAAAATCAAGTATATTTCCGTTTATTTACGGATATCATTTAACAATTATTTTCAACTGTGTTACACTTTTCATAATTGAGCCCTAAATTTCAAGATTGTATGTGGTAATTATACCAATGTATACATCTTATACAGGTTTGTACAAAAGAAAACAGACAGCTGTCCGACTTTAAATTGTAATTTCTGAAATTGTGTCATACCTTTTTTAAATTATTTACATAGATAGTCTTTTAACACTTTCTAATAAAGTTGAAAACTGTTTATCAATTCAGTTTGTCTGTCCGTCTGTCTGACCACGTTCTAACTCGAGTAAATTTTCATAGGCTTGACAAGCAATCGATATATTTTAATTATGTTTACCATGGCATATTCGGTATTAAATATTAAGTATGCAGAATGACTAGTTCATTTACAGGGACACTCAAAATAATTTCGTTACATTATGGTCAATGGAGGAAAATCGTTTGAAATGTACTTTAATGAAATTAAGTTATTTCAAACCCATTGAAATTGATATGATTCACTGAATTTCACTACAAGACGATTTTTATAGAATAAGGCGTTCATAGCATCTATCGTGCATTAACATGGAATCACTAAAGAAATCCGTTGCAGTGCTGTCTTTCAGCAATTATTGAGGGAAGTGCACATTCAATTTCGGTATGTGCTTTTAAATTTAACAAAATTTTTCCATGTTACTAACTGTTTATAAATTTGATACCTCCTATACAGGGCTGCACAAATTACACACTGTAGATTGTAGTGTGAATAGCATTTTTCTTTCCTTTATAAGGACACATAAAATAACTTTATTTTCTACGAGCGGTGGATGCTGGGATTTTTTTTTTTTAATTATGACATGAGTTTTTTAATTTGATTTTTTTGTGCATTATTTTATACGTGTATAAAATATGTAGATCATATAGAATGCTGCAAAAAAAAGTTCATTTTTATATTATTTAACTGTTACTTTCAACCGTCTTATTCTTTTCCTAATTGAGCTCTAACTTTTAACACTTAAATGCCTGGTGTTGCTTTTCGGCAACATACCCAATTTAGGCTCTAAAATACTATTAGAATAATAATGATGCTATAATGCCTAATGTTGCCAATAAAATACATTCTGAAAATATTATTAAATCGATTTTCAACATTTAGATGGCAACACCTGTGCTGTTTAAGAATAAAGATAAATTTATTTTTTCAAATGTTGCTACTTGTTCTTGTTGTTTTGTTTGGAAGCTTGCGAAATACCCTATTTTGACCTGCAGTGAGCATGTAAAATTTATTTCTTATTATAGTTCCTAAAATTCTTCTGTGTTTAATATTATAGAATTTTATCAAGGGAAATTATTTTTTCAATTAAACTCCAGTATTGCCGATTAGTAACAAACTGTTTTTTAGCCGTAAACTGTACTTAAAACGAAATATGATTTTTTTAAGTATTTTTCCCGTGTTTTATTTTAAAAAAAATTAAAGCCGAAAAACATTATTACAATGATTTTTGAAAAGTCAGGCATTTAAGGGCTAAGATTCAATGTGGGAATTATACCAATGTATAGATCTTATGCAGGGTTGTGCAACAGAAAACAGATAGTTTTTCGACTCCAGATAGTAAATGCTGAAATCGTGTCATAACTTTAAAAAATTATTTACATAGATATCGTGTTTTTTTTTACGCTTTCTAACAAAGTTGAAAAGTGTTTATGAATTCGGTTCGTCTTTCCGTCTTTCTACCATCTGTTGGATCACGCTCTAATTCTTGTAAGTTTACTCGGCTTTTCAAGCAATGGAAAAATTTTAATGATGTTTGCCATGACCTATCCAGTATTGAATATTAAGTATGTAGCATTAATAGTTCATTTACAGGGGCACTGAAAAGAATTTCGCTACATATGGTCCAATAATTGTTGGAAATGCGCTTCTAAATTTAACTAATACTTTGCACTTTACTCGTTGTATATAAATTATATACCTATTATACAGGGTTGCAGAAAAGAATTCACGAAAATACTTCATATTAGCATAAATTGCTGAAGGGCAATTTTAAACTGAGGTATGTATATCCGAACTGAACTAATTTTTTGTATGCATGTAGTTTATTGATACAAATCTATATATCATATACAGGGCTGCTCAAAGAACTCGGATAATTTCCCGAATGTAGGTGGGTATTGCTGAAATTTGGTTTCAAATGTATTATGCATTTCCAAATAGTTCAATTAGACATCATATTTCACCTTATGAAGTTTTGTTAAATTATGCTGAATGTATTGGAAAGTGTTTCATAATCTATTCTGAAAGCATGCGTTTTACTTTCTTGTTTCTTATTAAAATGTGAAGCTTTATTGCAATATTCTAAATGCGTTGGAAACAGTTTGATAACATAAGCCTTGAGCATGATTTTTCTTTATTGGTTTTATTGCGATTTGGGATTTCACTGATTACAAAATTCAAAATCCTTCTACTTAAAAAGGTATATGTCGCATTTGTAGGTTCATTAATTTCAAATATTTCTAAAGTGGATTACCTTAATAGAAACATGAAGATTATCTGCTTATCTGACTTTAAAAGTAATCTCATTTCTAGCTTTTAGAAAGTACAAAATTTCATCACGTTAGATTGTATTTTAAGACATAGCCTCAAATAAGATCTTCTAAATAGCCTAAATTTAAGTATTTAAATATTGCGTTTAACAGAACACGTATTATGGTGCAAACACCAATTTCATTATAGGTGCTTATAAAAAAATATTTGAAAATTTATTTTTTCATCCCTACGTAATCCTTGAGAATATTATATATATATATGTGTGTGTGTATTAATTATCGTAATGTATATGTATATATATATATATATATATATACATATATATTGAAAAATCCAAATTCACATAATTTATTACACGAAAAAACATCTAACAAACTGTAACTAAAACAATAATTAACAAAACCAAGAGTAACTAAGAAAAAACTAAACATGAAGACAAGTGGTCAAGGCTTATGACTTGTACTGCGGGGTTAAACATGTTTTACGTGCACAACATTCCCCCTCACTTGCCGAGACCAAACAAATAGAAATTGAAAGAAATGAAAACCACAAACTAACCCGAAAGCCGTCAAATGAAGTCTGTGAATATCCTCACCGCTAAGCTATTTTCGATAGGAATCACGTATCGATAAATCCCCATCATCGAACAATTCCAATATTTTATTTCGATAGCTTTTTTTCTTGATAAAATTGAAAGTTAAATCATTCAGAAAATGTATTGGGTAATTTTGTTTACTGGCGTTTATGTAAAGGTTATAAATTTCACCAACCAATTTATCAACATTTGAACACAAATTTGCAATACGATTTAAACCATTTAAATATATATTTCTAAAAATTGAAACATGCACGTTACTATTAAAGTTTAATATTTTTATTGTATCAAAATCAAAATAATTTCTTTTATCATAAATACTATATACTAAAATTCCTTTTATAATCTCCAAATTAACGTCCAAGTAGTTGACACTGCCCTGATCATCCGAAGCACTCTTTAAATTCAAAGTGTCTGGATAACATTTAAATTCATAAATTTCTTTATTGTTATTCAGCTCAACCACCAAAACATCATCTATATATCTGTATATATTTAAGTCTTTTTCCAACAATAAACCGGCTTCATATGTAAACAGATAAATATCTGCAAGGATGGAGCTACAACTCCCCCCCATTGGAATACCTCTCACTTGTTTATATATTTGTTTCCCTTCATACAGATAATTTTCGTAAACAACAAATTGAAATAAATCGGTGAATATTTCAATACTGATATCTTTCTCTTTAGATTTCTTGAAAAAATCCATAACTCTGTACTTCAAATCATCTAAATTTATGCTATTATACAAATCCTCGAAATCGTATGTATATAATCCTGTAATTTTTTTCAGCTTTTTTAAACTTTTTATAAGTTCATAGCTATTTTTTATTACTATCGAAGAATATTCATTTATAACCTGATCGAAAATCTTTTGTAATATATTCAGCAATTTTTTATTTACACATTCCAGGTAAGAACCAAACCCACAAGTTACAGTTCTAAAAGTAATTGGGTTTTTATGGAATTTTGGAATCATTACAAGATAAGGAAATTCCACACTATTTTGTTTGATTTTATTTTTTTATAAAACGCCTTCACTCTGTTTACAATAACTTGTTTAGTAGTTTTTAGTAGTTGATAATTTCCCTCATTATTGTAGGTTTCCCTTAGAATATCTCCGTATAATTTTTTACATATTATAGCATAGTTGGTGTTAGCTTTATCCACATGCGTAATGATAAAATCATCCTGTAGATTTTTTACTGATTTAATCAAATCTTTGTAAGATTCTCCCGTGACACCCTCAAAATCTTTTTGGTAAAAGCCTTGAAATTCTTTTAAAATATAGTGCCTCCATTCCTCAAAAACGCTTTTTGGTAAACCATATTTATATATTAATTTTTGAATGAAGATATCTTTATTATTTGACAAACGTTTTATAGCTAACCCTCTACTCACAACTCTCCTCAATCTGTATTTTGTACCATACCTCATGTAATTTCTGAGATTTGTGTCTGCCACTATAGTAAGATTCCCGGTAAGAATATGTCCGTAATTTGAATTAACGTATTTATCATATTCAACTTTATTACAATGACAAATACTGTTCTCAATACAACTCTGTAAATTCCTAGAGTAACTGTTGTAGTGAAAAATAACTCTGCCTAATGGTTTATCGTATTTGTAAGCTTTAATAATATGTATGTTTTTATCTGGCAGGTATTCATTATACTTATTTAAAATTCCCTTAAAATTAGCACCCCTAAAATGGTGCCCCATGTAATCGAATACACAATAAATCTTATTCTCTATATTAACTTTGTTGTTTTTCAACTCAATGTAACCATTAAGTTTCTGCTTACCTATTCTGAATCTCAACAGATCAAAACCTATATCTATATTTCCGTTACCTTTATGTTAATATAATTCTCTCAATAAATCGGGAATTAACTTCTTTTTCACATTGAAAATTATGTATTTTATTGTTTTAACAATATTGCCGGAATTAATATTGACAATAGCATTTTTAATATCCTTACTACAAATTAGATCATTAACCTTGACATCCTGTTTATTATGTAACTCACACTCACAACTCAAATCGTGATTAATTTTCTCATAGACTGACTCTTTCAATACTGTATTTCTAAAATTCTTCAAAACATTAATTTGATCAAACATAACATTTAAACCATAAGGGTACACTGTTCCGTATTTAGCCATCATATTCCTTTCACATATTAGTCTTTCAGCCTTGTTTGCAACTATATGCAAAATCGATATTTCAATATTATCAATTCCATGTTTTGCAAAATGTACTATTTCCATCTCCTGTTCTTCCCTCGCACTCGTTATCTTTCTTATATCTTTTTTGTGGTTGTTAAATCTTATATTAAAAGGACTAGACGTTTGTCCTATGTAAGACATGTTACAAATGTTACATTTTAATCTATACATACAGTTAAATACCTTACAAAAGTTTACACAATTTTCATCCACGGCATTACAGTTATCCTTTTCAGCATGGATGCAGACTTTACATCTTTTATCTTTGCATTTCTTAAATTTTAAATAATTTTTCCCCCTCTCATTTCTCATACTTTTATTGTAAAAATTTCTAGTTTTATATTTCTTCTCTACCATACTGGTCTTCTCTACCTTCTCCTTTATATCTGAAATTTTGCTGTTGTAAACATATCTAGTTTTATATCTAGTACTACCACTCACTGTTGAATCCATAACATTTTTATAACAATTAAAATTACTGTTTTTACTGTAGTTTCCATACATTTTATAATTTTTATTCAACTTTTTAATTTTTTCATAAATTACATGATCCCGGCTCTCCCCCTCATATCTGAAAGTATCTCTACTCTCTCCAGTCTGTTCATCCACTTTATTATCCGAACCATGGTAACTTTTTGTCGATCCACTTCCTACCATGTAATCAGAAGCCGACCGGGCACTATGGTCATTTTTCAATTCCCATATCTCGCCGGTATCGTAATCATAACCAGTTTTACAATTCATAACTCAAAAAAATGTTTTGTGTAGACAAACGGTACACAAAGTTATTAACTTCAAAATATTACCATATCAAAACTAGTACGCCAACTACTACTCCAAGTTCAATAACCACATAATTTCCAACAAAATCAAGCACTTATCGGACATATAAAAGCCATTAATCACTGAAGATTAGGGAGATCCAGAATCATGCAAACATTAAATAATTAACACAATAAATAAATTAATTAACAAACATTAAAACCATAAGAACCAAAAAACCACTCGCCACTCCAACAAGTAACAGTATAAACAAACTAACCACATTTCAGTCCATAATCAGTACACAGTGTAATAACCGACTCGTCTTCCGTCCTTAAGTTCACTATTACACAAATCCATACAACTCATAACACTCCATATACACGTAATTTCAACCTAGTGCAAACGTAGCTTCACCATCAATTTCCACATATATTTCCATACATATATACATATATATACATATATATACATATATATATATATACATATATATATATATATATACATATATATATATATATATATATATATACATATATATATATATATATATATTTATATAGATAGATAGATAGATAGATAGATACTCTCTTAAAATAATTCAGCGATTTTAACTCCGACTGAGTGTATTTTCACTCCTTTCCAGTATTGAAAATGCATTTATCCTATAGGAGTGAATTTCATCCATCTTGCGGAGTGTTTTTTTTTTTTTTTTCATTCCTTTTTGATAAGCTGTTTTCGCTCTTTTTTTCGACTAAATTAATAGGCAAAACGAGTGACTGCACTCATTATTGACAAGTCATTTTTAAACCCCTTTTTTTGTCAAATTTAATAGGCAAAATAAATTATTTTCCTCTTATTTTCAGATTTTTTTTGTTTGTTTTTTAACATATATAACTCCCCAGTTTGCAAAATGTATTACTTTTAAAACTCCATTTTGTTTTATTTAAATCTAGATGCAGAAGAAGTTTTGTTTTACATTTCCGAAAGATAAATTAAATAATAATAATAATAAAGATATGTTCGCGCCATAACAAGACAAGATTTTCTACCTTGTCAATATCCTGAAGTTCGCTTTTTTTACTTTATCTTTCTCATTATGATTTTTTTCTTTTTAATATTTTCACATTGTATATATAATTTTAACGTTATTAGTTTTAATCCGGGAATGTCGATTTCTTTAATTATTTCTGATATTATTATATCTTATTAATATATTTTGCTCATGACACAGATAAATAATTGTGGACTATAGAATTCATGTGTTACATAACTGCAGACTTTTGTTTAGTTAAACTTTTGAATATGAACAGAGCGAAGTATAACACAAAAATAAAAATTCACAAAATCATAATTAAAAAAAAAAAATGTCAAGTTAGTTGTGTCATAAAATAAACTGATAATATTTTTTACTAATCTATTATTTTCTGATACTTTTTTTAAATCATCTTTTACATTTCGTACTATTTACATAATACTGTGACAATTAAAATAATAATATTTAAAGTGTATCATGGGTTGTGTTCCGAAAATATTTTTGAGTGTCACGAACAAATTAGTATATTATAAGTCCTTCCGGCCAGTGCCGGGAGGAAGAGGTAGCTTTCATATTCCTTATTTTAAAAAAGCCAACTTATATTATTCAAACACACGAAGCTCAATTTAGTGGAAACCGAATGTAGGAGATTCAATACCAATTTTTATCAATACTAAATCATTATGAATGAGAATTTCGCGAAATTAGTCAGCTTTATCCAAGCTGCTTTTAATTAAAGTAACTTATATTTGGCTGCCAAATTTGGCGATTTCTTAAAGTGCCTGCCATTTTAAGACAACATGGTGGATGAGGCTAACCAGTGGACTTGGTCGAGACCTTAGTAATTGCTGTGGACATGCTCACTCACATCGGAATCGGTTGATATATACCAGTGCTGTCGCAGGCAAAAAATCAGATTTTTCAAAATGTCACCCACGTTAGGAATTGAAACTACTATATCTGAGCCATTTTTTTAAGATAAAGGCAAACAAAAAATGCTCCTGAATCCTTATATCAAGGTCAAATACTTAAGAAAGAAACCTTTTTCAATTTCTAATTTTTTTGCACCTCACTTTAAATATATTTTTTTTAAATTAAATGCCGCCATTTTGAAACAAGATGGCTGATGAAGCTGGCCAGCGAACTTGGTCGAGATATTGATGTATACTATCCACATGCCTTCCTCCATCGAAATAGGCGAATACGTGTGGTATCGCGTGACAAATACAAGATCGTTTCAAAGTGTTAGCCATGATAGAAATTCAAAGTGCTATAATTCAACCACTTTTTAAGATATAAACAAAAGAACAAATTTTCAGAAACAAAAACTGCTCCGAATCTTTGTATCAAGGCCAAACACATAAAACAAATCTTTTTCATTTTCCAATTTTTTAATACCTCATTTTAAATTTTAAAATACATTTAAAAAAATCGCAACCTTTTTGAAACAAGATGGCGAATGAAGCTGGCCAACGAACTCGGTCGAGATATTGGTATGCACTATATACAGACCAAGTAATATCCAAACCGGTTCATAAATACGCCTGTTATCGAAAGACAAAAATCAGGCCGTTTTAAAATGTCAGCCACTATAGAAATTCAAAATATTATAACTCAGCCATTTTTTTAGATATAGACGAAACAAAACCTGTTCCGGAATCTTTGTATTAAGGTCAAACACATACGAAAAAATCTTTTTCATTTTCCAAATTTTTAGCATCTCATTTTAAATTTAATTTTTTTTTAATTTTTTTAAATGGCCGCCATTTTGAAACAAGATGGCGGATGAAGCTGGCCAACGAACTCGGTTGAGTTATTTGCATGTACTACGTACACACCAAGGTACATCCAAATCGGTTCATAAATACGTCCGTTATCACGTGGCAAAAATCAGGGCGTTTCAAAATGTCAGCCACGCTAGAAATTCAAAATGCTATAACTCAGCCATTTTTTAAGATATAAACGAAACAAAAACTGCTCCCGAATCTTTTTATCAAGGTCAAACACATAAGAAAAAAATATTTTTTCAATTTTCAATTTTTTGGTACCACATTTCCAATTTAAATTTTTCTTAAAATTTTAAATGGCCGCCATTTTTAAACAAAATGGCGGATGAAGCTGGCCAACGAACTCGGTCGAAACATTGGTCAGTACTATGTATAAACGAAGTTACATCCAAATTGGTTTATAAATACCCCTTTTATGGCGTGACAAAATTCAGGACGTTTCAAAATGTCAGCTTCGCTAGAAATTCAAAATGCTATAACTCAGCCATTTTTTAAGATATAGACGAAACAAAAACTGCTACGGAGTCTTTGTATAAAGGTAAAATACATAAGAAAAAATATTTTTCCATTTTCAATTTTTTGGTACCACATTTCAAATTTTAAATTTTTAAAAAAATTTTTAATGGCCGCCATTTTGAAACAAAATGGTGGATGAAGCTGGCCAACGAACTCGGTCGAGACATTGGTATGTACTATGTACACACTGAATTACATCCAAATCGGTTCATAAATACGAGAGTTACAGTATGACATAGGTCAGATATATATATATATATATATATATATTGATATATATATATATATATATATATATATATATATATATATATATATATATATATATATATATATATATATATATATATATAAATTTTGAACGGAGGGTGGTTTCGGGGTCTGGGGGTCATGATCGATGAAAATATACCAAAATTTTTTGAAATCGCTTTTCTCCGAACGGCTGCAATAGGTAGCTTTTTTGTAAAGAAAGCTACCTAATAATCAATAATATAAGCACAAAATGATATATGTTTAATAATGTAAATACCAATTAGCGTAATTTTACACAATTTGAATACGAGAAAACTACATATCTAAGTGCATTTTATTGATTATAAAAATTATGGAACAGATGCATTAAAAAAAAAAAAAAAAAAAAAAAAGAAAAAAAAGTCCTTCCGGCCAGTGCCGGGAGGAAGAGGTAGCTTTCATAATCCTTATTTAAAAAAAGCCAACTTATATCATGCAAACACACGAAGCTCAATTTAGTGGAAACCGAATATAGGAGATTCAATACTAATTTTTATCAATATAATGAATGAGAATTTCGCGAAATTAGTCAGCTTTATCCAAGCTGCTTTTCTTTAAAGTAACTTATATTTGGCTGCCAAATTCGGCAATTTCTTAAAGTGCCTGTCATTTTAAGACAACATGGTGGATGAGGCTAAGCAGTGAACTTGGTCGAGACCTTAGTAATTGCTGTGCACATGCTCACTCACATCGGAATCGGTTAATATATAGGAGTGCTGTCGCATGCAAAAAATCAGATTTTTCAAAATGTCACCCACAATAGAAATTGAAACTGCTATATCTGAGCCATTTTTTAAGGTAAAGACAAACAAAAAATGCTCCTGAATCCTTATATCAAGATCAAATACTTAAGAAAGAAACCTTTTTCAATTTCTAATTTTTTTGCACCTCACTTTAAATATATATATATTTTTTAATTTAATGGCCGCCATTTTGAAACAAGATGGCTGATGAATCTGGCCAGCGAACTTGGTCGAGGTGTTGATGTATACTATCCACAGGCCTTCTTACATCGAAATAGGCGAATACGTGTGTTATCGCGTGACAAATACAAGATCGTTTCAAAATGTTAGCCATGCTAGAAATTCAAAGTGCTATAAATCAACCATTTTTTAAGATATCAACAAAAGAACAAATTTTCAGAAACAAAAACTGCTCCGGAATCTTTGTATCAAGGCCAAACACATAAAAAAAATCTTTTTCATTTTCCAATTTTTTAATACCTTATTTTGAATTTTAAATTTAATTTTCTTTAAATGGCAACCCTTTTGAAACAAGATGGCGAATGAAGCTGGCCAACGAACTCGGTCGAGACATTGGTATGTACTATGTACAGACCAAGTTACATCCAAATAGGTTCATAAATACGCCTGTTATCGCGTGACAAAAATCAGGTCGTTTTAAAATGTCAGCCACAAGAGAAATTCAAAATGCTATTACTCAGCCATTTTTTTTTAGATATAGACGAAAGAAAAACTGTTCCGGAATCTTTGTATTAAGGTCAAACACATACAAAAAAATCTTTTTCATTTTCCAATTTTTTGGTATCTCATTTAAATTTTTTTATTTTTTTATTTTTTTAAATGGCCGCCATTTTGAAACAAGATGGCGGATGAAGCTGGCCAACGAACTCGGTCGAGATATTTGTATGTACTATGTACACACCAAGGTACATCAAAGTCGGTTCATAAATACGTCTGTTATTACGTGAGAAAAATCAGGACGTTTCAAAATGTCAGCCACGCTAGAAATTCAAAATGCTATAACTCAGCCATTTCTTAAGATATAGACGAAACAAAAACTGCTCTCGAATCTTTTTATCAAGGTCAAACACATAAGAAGAAAATATTTTTTTCAATTTTCAATTTTTGGTACCACATTTCAAATTTAAATTTTTCTTAAAAATTTAAATGGCCGCCATTTTTAAACAAGATGGCGGATGAAGCTGGCCAACGAACTCGGTCGAGACATTGGTATGTACTATGTATAAACGAAGTTACATCCAAATCGGTTCATAAATACGCCTTTTATCGCGTGACAAAATTCAGGACGTTTCAAAATGTCAGCCACACTAGAAATTCAAAATGCCATAACTCAGCCATTTTTTAAGATATAGACGAAACAAAAACTGCTCTGAAATCTTTGTATAAAGGTCAAATACATAAGAAAAAATATTTTTCCATTTTCAATTTTTTGGTACCACATTTCAAATTTTAAATTTTTAAAAAAAATTTAAATGGCCGCCATTTTGAAACAAAATGGCTGATGAAGCTGGCCAACGAACTCGGTCGAGAGATTGGTATGTACTATGTACACACTGAATTACATCCAAATCGGTTCATAAATACGCCTTTTATCGCGTGACAAAATTCAGGACGTTTCAAAATGTCAGCCACGCTAGAAATTCAAAATGCTATAACTCAGCCATTTTTTAAGATATAGACGAAACAAAAACTGCTCCGGAATCTTTGTATAAAGGTCAAATACATAAGAAAAAAATATTTTTCCATTTTTAATTTTTTGGTACCACATTTCAAGTTTTAAATTTTTTTAAACATTTTAAATGGCCGCCATTTTGAAACAAAACGGCGGATGAAGCTGGCCAACGAACTCGGTCGAGACATTGGTATGTACTATGTACACACCGAATTACATCGAAATCGGTTCATAATTACGGGAGTTACAGTGTGACATAGGTCAGATATATATATATATATATATATATATATATATATATATATATATATATATATATATATATATATATATATATATATATATATATATATATATATATATATCAATTTTGAACGGAGGGTGGTTTCGGGGTCTGGGGGTCATGATCGATGAAAATATACCAAAATTTTTTGAAATCGCTTTCCTCCGAACGGCTGCAATAGGTAGCTTTTTTGTAAAGAAAGCTACCTAAAAAAGTAATTTAAGACGTTCATGTTTCCGGTTTAAAAGTATTAACGTTAAATAACGCAAAAAATCATATATACAATGTGAAAATACAACAAGGAATGGTGAAGGAATTACAAGAAAGATGAAGTAAAAAACGTACTTTACCTTAGAATTTTCAGTATTAGTAAAATCATGGAATCGCCGGTAGCCATCTTGGTTTTAGCTGGGAAACAAAAACGAAATTTATCCAATTCTTTGTGATGATTGCCCCACCCCCCTGCTTTCGTAGGCATAATCCATCTATCTTATTCTATGCCATTTTTAAATCAATCAAATTATAATTGTAATATTGTTTTTATCATGTAGGTAACGCTAAGCTTTGACGCTTGAAACAAACAAGCGACTTCCTTTTGAAGACGGTTCTCCCTCTGCAAAACTATATATCGCGTTAAAGGATTTCAACCAATAGGGAAGCTTCTTAAACCGCTCTTTTAGAGATATTTTTCTGTTCCGGTCTGAAATGAGCAGTCCTGGGGATGCTACTCTTAAAAGGATGATTTGGTAAACCAGTTTTTTGTGGAAAATGTCTGTTTTTGATAAAACAGATACTCAGAAAGAACAAAAACACGCGTAAAACTTTTCGTTCTTTTGTTGAGTTAATAATTCGTTCTTTTGAATTAAGAGTGTAGATATACTATATATTAATGGATGTTTCAAATAAATTTTGCAGTAATTTTTAGAACTTTAAATAGAGCATGCTTTCGTTAAAATGCTGTTTTGAAGAAATTGTTAATTATTAAACAATGATTTTTAACCAATTCGGGTCTGCCGTACTATTTCTAGTGCATGTCTTTTCACTGCGTATTATTTTGTCTTTACAACTACTTTTGTTACTATCTACATGTAGAAATGGTATTTGAATGTATTTTTTTATTATTACTGCATTTGCGTTTTGGCATTTAGTAATAATCATAACAAAAATTTGCTTAATTCTGTTTTCACTGGTGACGATTTGTTATTTTAAACACATTTTATCTGCTTAATTTTAAAATGTAGGTTACTTGTTTCTGAACAAATGACGTGTGATAAAACGGAAAAAAATAATTTGAAAGTTTTAATATCTGTTAAAACATGTTGTAATGCAATACTTTCCAAATTTTTAAAAGACATTCTTCCTTAGCCTACCGTCATATTATTAAGTGAATAGTATACAAAATATCTACATTCGTTAGATTTCAAATAATAATATATGATATATTTATAAGATATACAGTGAAACCTCCCTGTGCGACCACCTCCATAAAGCAATCACTTCCCTGAACGACCATTTTCTTTATGGAACGAAATTTATTCACATAGGCTTAATACTAATTTTACTTCCATTCGGAGACCATCCCAGTTGAATTCCCTCCATGACCGACCAATTTTGTTTGAACAAAATGAAACAAATTCCGTTTCTTCCTGTTTATTTGAAAAAGGTTTTATTAGAAAAATAATTCCAGAGGGCGCATTATTCATCAAACTTGTAAACTAAGTTTAGAATTTATTTTTTTATTCTATTCTGGTAGCTTTTAAGTGTTTAAACCCCCTTTGTGCCTTTTTAGGCAATGAATTGAACTCTGATGACAAATGAAGAATGGCGGTCAATAAACTCCCCTGCCTTAATCTGTCAGGAAACTCTCAAAGAAATAGATAAATTAATGAAATTGTCATTATTTGTTCCCGTCCAAAAAAAAAAAAAAAAGAATTTATTTACTGAACTTAGAAAGGACATGGAAACAAAAAGTTGTAAAAGATAAAACCGTAAAATCACAACAAACTTTAATGTATTCATATTTTTTAAATCTGCAGTAATTAACATATGTAATTAAATTTTGTTTTGAAGCTTAAATTTTCATTTTTTTTCCTAATGCGAAAAATAAATTAATAACATATTGTAACATTTTTTCAACGATTAAAATCCAGATTTAAACATGACTTCCATTAAGAGACCACCTCTCGGAGCGACCAATTTTTATTGGAACGGAATGTGGTCGCTTTAGGGAGGTTTTACTGAACATGTGTTTTTAACGTCTGAATTAAAATATATAAACTAAATTTGATACACTAGACAGACTTGACTACATTAAAACAGATAAATTAAATTAAAATTATAAATATAAACATTTAATTAAAAACAAAAATATACAAAAATAGACGTTTTGCTGTGCAGCACACAGCTTCATGAGTACAAACATAAACAATAACAGAATATCGAAAATGTCCTGCACACAGTCAAATTCAAATTTAACGTTATTCTTTCAAAAACGCAAAATATTCCTTCGGTATCGTACCAGATTCGTTCAGAGTGTAAGTGTGTAGTCTAGTGAATCAATGTTCTGTTATTGCTAATAATTGTACTGATGAGGCTGCGCGTTGCACAGCGAAACGTCTATTTTTGTTTTTAATTAAACGTTTTTATGCATGTTTTTAATTTAATTTCTCTGTTTTAATGTAGTCAAGTCTGTCTAGTGTATCGAAATTAGTTTATATGTGATGTATACTTCAGTAAATGTAATGGATAGCTACTATTATTATTATTAACGAAAACGTAAAATTTGTCGGAAAAATTTAAAAAATGGATCCGAGAAGGTTAAAATAAGACTATAATTATTTATTTTCTATTTTAATTTATTGTAAACGCAATTGTAACCTAATATTTAAAGTAGATCATGTTGTTGAAGATTACCATAATAAATAAAAAGGCAAACATACCAACCTTGTTTTTCGCAGCATATGAAAATGATAAGATGCATTTAAAATTTTCACCTGAATTAGCCACCTGGATTTAATCCAAAAGCACACATAAAGTTTATAAGATAGTAGGATACATGTGTCAGCTCTATTTTTTATAATGAATAGAGGAAATAATTTTAATTATGTGATATAAATAATTCGTAATAATAGGAATATATGTAAACACGTATATATGTAAACACTTATAATGCTCTGTGCTTTCTAACATTCAAATACAGGGCAAAATATAGCAAACACACCAACCTTGTTTTTCAGAGCATATGAAAATGATAAGATGCATTTAAACTTTTCACCTGAATTAGCTACCTGGATTTAAACCAGAAGCACACATAAAGTTTATAAGATAGTAGGATGCATGTGTCAACTCTATTTTTTATAATAAATAGAGGAAATAATTTTAATTATGTGACATAAATAATGCGTAATAATAGGAATATATGTAAACACGTATACTGTCATTTATTCTATAATTCTCGGTGTTTTCTCACATTTAAATACAGGGCAAAATATAGCAAACACACCAACCTTGTTTTTCGGAGCATGTGAAAATGATAAGGTGCATTTAAAAATTTCACCTGAATTAGCCACCAGGATTTAAACCAAAAGCACACATAAAGTTTAGAAGATAGTAGGATGCATGTGTCAACTCTATCTCTCTATTCTAAAAAAAAGTAACTCCCGCTGTCACCGCCGCCGCCGCCGCCGGTTTTGAATTTTTTGTGACCGGAGGTCTTTCTTCGTTAATATTAAGAAAAATAATGCATACAAAAATATGAAAATTGGTAGTATTATACAGAAATGTTTGATAAACACGCTGATGTAGACAGTTTTCAAATCGAAGAATTATTTTAAGAGATATTTAATGCTAAAGTTGGACAAAATCGTTCCATTAAAAAAGTTTTATAGGAGCAAAAACTATACATCGGAATTTAATACTTTTTAGATCATTTTATACGTTATAATTTCCCGGTGTGCAGAAATAATTTATTTTTTTAATTTGACTCATTTTTCGAGGTTTCATTTCTATTTTAAATTCAAATTTTCAGCATTTCGAGAGATATTTTTTTACTTATTTCAGAAAATTGTACTAATTTAACCTGTTGCCAAACTGTATAAACAACGGAAACAATAATGTTTGCTTCAAATTAAAAATTTATTTACGCGTGACTATTATAAACAGAAAAGAAAAACTTTCAATTAGAATTAAATAATTACGTATTAAAAAGCAGGAACTTATTGAAAATTACTTCATCTATAATTACACGTGAATTTTAACAGAGAAAGGATATTGTAAAGTAATAAATTCATTAACATGCGTTAGAAGTCTTAAATAGGAGAAATTACATCACATTTACGTCACATTACACTTATTACGTTAAATGAAAGAAAAATAATATTGCAAAATAGTAGTTTAAATTTAAAAATAGCGCGAGACATTTACTTGATATTTTGAGATAAACTTTTCAACTATTTTTTTTTTTTTTTTTTTTTTTTTTGACAGCGCAAATAATATTTCATTTCTAATAAAAGCATTTTCACGTGAATATTAAAAAGGGAAAGAAAAGTTTGGTGAAAATTACGTCAGATTAAAAACGATATATTTAAAATGTTTTATTTAAAAGGACTTTCTTTTCGCTTTGTTAAAAAATACCGGGAGACAAAGACTCTGTTTACTTAATTCATTTTATATTAGATGATTTTGAAATGCCATTGTATCTTTTAACAGCAGCTGATTTTTCCGTAAAATTCCCCAATCAAAAAGAAATGAATAGAAACCCGTTTATAGGGCGATCGCCTTTGTTTTTTTAATTATAATTCAATCTTCCAAAAAAATTCAATTAAAGCCGATCAAAGTAGCGTGCTTTTAGAGACTGCAGTGTCTGAACGGGGGGTTGGCGAGCGTAGCTCGTAGGGGGCCGAGCCCCCTATTTTTTTATAAAAAATAGAGGGAATAATTTTAATTATGTGATATAAATAACGCGCAATACAGTCGAATCCGGTTAAGACGCGTTTCAAGGGAGTAGACCTAAGTCACGTATTAAGCAGGATCGCGTATTAAGCAGGATCGCGTATTAAACGTGATTTGTATAATGTTGCAGGAACTGGGCTTATTTACACATCTAATCGCCCAAATGAACTTTAGAGCTTTCGTTGGTATGTTTATGGTCGAAAATTGTGTCTTATACGTATATTTAGATTTAAATTTAATTGTATTCAACTTCACTCCGTCTATCGTTTTACAGGAGAGACTGGAATAATAACTGAAAATAAATATGTATTCAAACATACGGCTTTATTGTCGATAATACGTTACAACCAAAGATAAAACAACAAAATAATTTTTCTGCTAGACTAATTTTTTTTTCGCAGAAAGAATAAAATTATTAAATTTTTGAAACATAATCCAGTTGTGAAAATCATATTTAGTACTTGTGATAATGATTAAGTATTATTAGCATAGCAAAGTAACGAAAACATAGAAAACATAAAAGAATTATACAACAGCAGTCGTGTTTGTTTAATCTATGCGAGTTTCTTTTTATTTATTTATTTTTTTTATATAAAACATGCGTTATAAAACATAGTAGTGATATAACATACATTTAAAAACTCACTAACAACAGGTATAATCATCTTTAATCATAATTTTATGACGTATCTGAGCATCCTGAATTCCTCTATGTATCTCTCTCTACTACAATAAAAAATACACCAAACGAGAGACAAAGAATCTTAGAACACGGGATCAAAGAAGAATTGCAATGTTGTTAATTTAGAGGGGTTTTTTTATTCAAATATCTATCACTATTTTCGAAATGTTCCTTTAATTGATCTGTTATTAAATAAAGTAAATATTAGTATACAGAAACAGTGCTTTTTGTATGAATAAAAAATACCGCTAAAATGGAAACACTGGAGAAGAAAGAAGAAATTCGTATCTTCACCAATGAATTCATGTCTTAAACGTAATTTTTTACCACAAAAGACCGTAAATCTTTCGCGTATTAAGCGGGATCACGGAATAACCGTTCGCGTCTTAACCGGGTTCCACTCTAATAGGAATATATGTAAACACGTATACTGTCATTTATCCTATAATGCTCTGTGCTTTCTAACATTTAAATACAGGGAAAAATATAGCAGAAGGAATTTACTGAATCCAAAGCAAGAATAACGGATTTGGTACACAGGGCAAAAGTTATATCCATATTTTACTTTTGCATCGTTAAAATCATTTGATGTGTATTTTTGTTTCCAATGTGGTACTTATATAGATATGGACGATTCATACGAATTATGTTGTTATGACTGTACACTGTAAAAAAAATCTGTAAAGTTACTAAAGTTTTTTAAGGAAACTGGGACTCCTAAAACATTTTATGTAACGGCAACAACAAAAATTCCTGTAACAGACGCACTTTTGCGCCGAAAATCAAAAAATCTGTAAGGTTACTAGAATTTTTTTAGGAAACTGGGATGCCTAGAACTTTTCATGTAACTGCAACCCAGGTTACAGATAAAATTTTAGTAAGATTACTGTAATTTTAGCAGATTCATTTGTAAAGTTACGGATTTTTGTAGCTTTACAAAAACTAGTTCTGTAGATTTGCAGATTTTTTTGTACAGTTACAGATTAAAGTTTAGTAAGCATATAACTTTACATCTGTAGAACTACAGATTTTTTTTTACAGTGTAGTTTTTATTTATTTGGACTGTAATTACTCCACTAAAAGTCTCGTTTTGTATATAATTAAGTCAGGCATTTTTTTAAAATGTCCTATAAATTTACTTTCATACTAAATACCTTTTTTAATGCATTTATTTAATCATTTACTCACATATTCAAAACATAAATAATAAATTTCTACCATTGTATTTTTCAAATACAGTTTTTTTGTTTGTTTTTTTTTGATAAAGAAAATAATAGCCACCTGTACAGGTTTTTTATTGGCATCTCATAAAGAGTGAAATATAAATTTATAAATATCAATCTATATAAACATAGAAAATACGCTAATAGTAGTCATTGATTACATCTGCAAAAGTTTTATGAAAAAATGGAAACCTTAAAATATTTATAATAGGAAAATATTCATCTAAAAAATGATAATTTTATCCAGGTAACAAGCTATAACTTTCAAATACTGTTACTTCACTGTTAAATCAGTGAAAATATCGTATAATATATTCCTTTTTTTCGACGGAGGGATGTTGACAATATCTTTAACAGTTATAACTTTCCGTTATATCAAACTAAAGCAAATAAAGTTTTGTAACTCTCACTTAAGTAGTATACCTCGTATATTCCCGATTTAATAAAGTTACTGAATCAGGATGAAATAAAATCATTAAAATATTTCTATGCATTAATATCCTAAAATTAAAAGAAAATGTAATCCGTTTCTGAATGTAGCTGAGCATCTTGGTTTTTCAAAAGAGGGAAATGAGTAATAACAAAGTATGCATTCAAGTTGGAAAGAGTATCACTAATCCAGTAAAAAATATTATCCCATTTTGAAGCACAGACGTTTTATAAATTTAAGATTACTTTTTTTCTCTAAAATAAAACACACACAAGTACATACATCAGTTTATTAATATTGTTAATCAATGGTTACAACTTTTACTTTTGAAATTCTGAAACATACACACTCCTCTTTGCAGCACAATCAAGTAAAACATAAGACAGAACATAAAAAAATCAAACCTTTTGGAAAACGCACATCACATTTGAAAACGTACTTTTTGGAATCGCCATTATTATTGGAAAAATATCAGAATTATTTTATGCAGTCTCGTATATGATCTAAAGATTTGTATATATTCTAGAAGGTATACGACAATTTAGTTCAATTAGAAAACGCATAATACAGTTGAAAATTATCTTTCAGCAATATCCGTCAATAAACGGAAATATATTCGGTATCTTTTTTGCAGCCCACAGTATAATCTAGTATATTATTTACACACACCAAGTATTACGTAAAAATATAGTTACATTTAAACATGCGTACCGCAATTGAAAAAGAACTTCTAGTAATTATTGTTTATAGACAGTACCGACTGCTGCCGGATTTTTTTTTTGTTGTTTGTTTTCCTGTAAATAAACGGTGAATGCTATGCACACCAGTTTCTATTGCAAGCGCCTTGCAGTGCACAATTAGTGATTGCTGTTAATTTAAATTCCTTTGAAATTGTGCAACATCATTAAAATACACCACAATCTTTTTTCCCAATAGACCGTAATGTAGCAGATATATTTTGAGAGTAACTGTAAAAGAACTTTAATGTTACAAACTTAATTTTCAATACCAAACATGCCATAGTATGCCTCAAGAACACATTTCTGTTAAATAGCAATCTCAAAGTTTTACGTGAGTTAGAGCATGAACAGACTTACAAACAGGTCGAGAATCTGCAATCACAAACTTAATTCAACTACGTTCGAAAGAGTTAAGGGGTCTTAGGACTCTTAAAATTGAAAAAAATGAAAATAAATTAATTAAAAAAAGTAATTTAACAAATTACAACGACCATTTGGAAAATGATTTTTTCAAAGACTAAAATTTAAGACATAATCGCACGCAGTTGATCAGACATTACGTACGCCATGAATTAAACACTAATTGTGTTATTACATGTAAAAATTGCAAGCGATAAAAATCGCCTGCGACCCCTCAGATTTCCTAAAACTTACGTATTATCAACCTGAAACTTACATATTATCCAAGCTTTTCATTGGTTGTTCGGGAAAAGGCTTTTCCATCGTCCAAAAAATATGACGGCCAAATTTAAATGAAATTTCATTCTTAAACTTATAAACATCCCACAATATTACTTTTTACACCGTCGTAGAGAGAAAAAAAAAATGTACTTTTAAATGCAATTTGTTTGAAAACTGTATCTCAATTTGTTTCTGAGTTATTAATTTTTTTATTGTAGTTTTTATTACTTTTTTGTCATAGTGGCAACAGAAGTATCCATCTCTGTTGAAAGTAAAGGGAAATACAGATTACTGTATAGACCAATCAGAAAACGAATAAAATGCGGAGTAAACCAATAAAAAGCTTCAGATATGCTTTTGATTTCCTACCCTGACGAGGACAATAACCAGTTTTCCAAATGGTTAAAAAAGACCATTTTCATCATTTAACATCTGAAACAATGTATATAATTTTAAAACAAAAGTTTTATTGAAATTAAACATATAGGTATTTCCTTTCACTTTATATATTTTAAAAAATGCGAGATGCAGAATTACCATTTATAGCGGGCGCTAAACTGTCAGACATTTGTCGTGCAGAAAAATGGTATAACAGCTTTCGTGCAGGTATGGTATACGTGCATATGGTATACGCACAGGGTTACAAAATAAATTTTGGAACTAGAATGAACATTTTGGTACCGACTTATACTTCAGATTGTAGTAATTACTCTGAACCTAAATAAATTTGTACTTGAATCATTTGTATAATTTTAAATCAATGTTGCTTGTTCAACGTTTTGTTCTAGTTCAAAGTTTTGAAAATTTCAACAGTATAATAACCTAAGAATTTTTTTTTTTGAACAATAGAAATTTTAGATTTGGTTTATAGAGATGAACATGAAACGTATGTTTTGAAATTTTCATGAAAAGATATTCAGAAGTTTTTAAGTTATGTTATCGTACGCTTCATGCCCAAAAACGAAATTTGGGGAAAAATTATTTTAAATTTTCGGAAACGCCGCTTCAGCTTTTGAGCGGGAATAATTCAAAAAGATGTAACATCCGCTCTAATGAAAATTTCAAGGAAACAATTATATCAAAATTTTCCGCAAATATAGCTGTTTAGCATCTAAAAAATTAAAATTTCGAAAATGTTATGTTCATGAATCTGTGTAGATGAATGAAAAAAAGTTATCTAGAAATATAGCTTTTGTGTAATTTTGGTATATTATATTTAAAAAAGTCTCTATTAAAAAAGTCTCCTTTGTGTTTTTTCTACCCTCGTTAAAACAAGGTATCTGCTTAGGTAAGAAACTTACTGAAAATACGTGGGTCAATATGCACAATACAGCTAAGTGTTTCAAAACTGTATAGTCACAACAAATCTACCTATATTATATCGCATTTCTAGCATTTGCGATCTAAGACATTTGAGATCTAAGGAATATAGCTTTTGTGTAATTTTGGTAAATTATATTTAAAAATGACTATTAAGAAAGTCTCTTTTGCGTTTATTCCACCCTTGTTAAAACGAAATAACTGTTAAGGTAAGAAAGTTACTGAAGACACGTGTGTCAATATACACAATACACCTAAGTGTTTCAAAACTGTATAGTCACAGCAAAGCTTATACACTATGACGCAAAAGTTTAGACAATGAAGAAATTCTTACATACTTTGAAAAATATTTATTCAATTTTCAAATCACTGCTTGAAATTAATGTGCTGTACATATAAACAATATTTATAACAAAGAAAAGTGGAATTGTGCATATTGCAATAAATTAAATGGTAACAAAAATAAACTGCTGTCTGAAAAGTTTAGACACAAATTAAATAAAATCGAAATAAACAATTTTTAAAACCTGGTTGCGCGTCCATGCTTATGTATTACGTCATATACACGAGATTGCATGGAAGAAACTAAATCTTGCATAGTTTGTGGATCGATATCGTACCATGCATTCTCAATAGATGTCTTAAGTTCCTTTTCAGAAGAGTATTGTCTAGCGTTGCTATAAACTTTGCGACACATGATGCTCCAAAGGTTTTCTATAGGGTTAAGATCTGGGCTACATGCTGGCCAGTCGAGAACTCTTATATTATGGGAATTAAACCAAGATTTTGAATGTTTTGCAGTGTGAATTGAAGCATTGTCTTGCTGAAATTCCCACTGAGGACCCCCTAGAAGCTCAGCAAATGGCAGTAGGTTTTCTTCTAATGTCTGTGTATAATGCTGTGAAGTTTGACGACCACTGGTGAAGGTCAGAGATACTTGTCCATTATAGCAAAAGGCTGCCCAAACCATCACCGAGCCCCTTCCTTGTCTGCGACTAAAAAAACGTCGAGGTTCCTTCCGCAAGTCATGCCAATACGATAAACAACCTTCTGGACCATCCAGATTCCACTTTTTTTCATCGCTAAATATGACTGACTGCCATTTCTCTCCATATGACATATGCTTTCGAGCCCACATAAGTCTTTGTAACTTATGATGTGGTTTCAGAGCTGGTTTCTTCTGCATTTTGCTATAAACGATTGTTCCTTTTTCCAAAATTCGTCTACGAATCGTATCCTTTGATACAGAGAGTCCCGATGAGCTTTGAACTCCACGTACGCTCATTTGTTGAGTACTCGCTAGTCTTTGTATCAGGCGATCCTCTCGTACATTTGTCACACGTGGCCTCCCAGACCGACATTTTGCTTTATATTCGGAACCACTCGATAAAACTCGATAAATAGATTTTTTTGACCTATTAATAATAGCAGAAATTTCAGAAACGCTCTTCCCTTCACCTTTCAACTGCCAAATCCTTGAAACCTCATTCACTTGAATTTCTTTAGCTCTCGGCATGTCGACTATGAAGCGCAATCGTTTGCAGAACTTAAGTACTCCAAATTTGTGACATCATCGATTCTAAATTTGCATATGCCAGCGAATATTCAAAGGAATTTAGAATAGTGTCTAAACTTTTGCGACAAGCACATTTGAATTTTTATGAAAAAAATTACTATTATAGCAAATAAAACGACTGTCTTTTGTACATAGCATTTTAAATCAGTTTTTGAATATATTTACAGGTTTTTGTAATTCTGACGTCATAATTCTACATTTTAAAGCTGAATGACGTCATTGTCTAAACTTTTGCGTCATAGTGTATTATGCCATTAACATAGTTGCGCTTCTAGCATTTGCGGTTCAGCAAAATCTAAGAAATTTGAGATCTAAGAAAAAAAGCTTTGGTGTAATTTTGGTAATTTATATTTAAAAAACATCTATTAAAAAAGTATGTTTTGTGTTTGTTTCACCCTCGTTCAAACAAATTATCTGCTAAGGAAAAATTTACTGAAGACACGTGTGTCAATATACACAATACACCTAAGTGTTTCAAAACTGTATAGTCACAGCAAAGCTACCTATAATATACCATTAATATAGGTGCACTTCTAGTATTTGCGGATTTCAGCTAAATCTAAGAGATTTCTGATGGTATCTGTGGGAAAAATTGTAGTAGAAGCGACAACGATCAATTGCCTATACCAAATATGTTCGTTTAAACTCATATTTATACATAAATTAACATAAATTATTAGAAAAAATCCATATAAATATATTTTTTAAACTTACATCTGAGGCGTCCTAGCCTTCATAACTTCAAATATATACGCGATAAACTTTCGTCAAACATATAATTGTTTTAACATTTCTGAGGAAGAAATTTAATTAAAAGGCTTTCTTCAGTTTATTTTATATAAAATAAAGAAAGCATTAATTGAAATTCCTCCTCCTAAAACGAACAACAATTGGTCATTTTATGTAGGATTATACTGCGAAAGTTAAAATTTATATTAGAATAGTTCGTAGCACGTAATATTAAATCATATTTGATATGATAATGTTATTAAACATTTGGTATTTAAACGCTTTTTCTTCTAAATTCATCTCTTAAATAAGGCTAAGTAATTACAATCATAGGAACTTATCATAGGAAGTAGTAGGATACAAATGATAAGAAAAATGAAATATTTGTTAAAAATTTACACACGGTATATTATCGAGTTTTGTGTACTTGAATAATTTTAAAATTAAATCTCCACTTCTACATACATAGCAAATATAAGTGTGTGATTTCTTTTTTCATAACTAGAAATAAAATTTTAAATTATTGTAATGAATTTTTCAGCATGGAAAATTTAATTTACCACATAAGAAACTCTTTCTAAACTTTTCAATATTCTTAATTTCTTATATGACAAATTTCTAACTTTATGTTAATATTTTAAGTTAACAACCAAAATATTTAATTGAAGTGCAATTTTTGCAGTTACTAACGTAGCACATTGGCGACTTCTAACGTGAATTCACGTCATTTAGGTATATATAATTCTATGTTCGGTCATACTATTCCACCTTATATGTCATATTATTTCTCAAAATATATACACAAATTCCGTATTTATAAAATCAAGGTTATACTCGTATGCATATAAATAAATAACTTGGAAACGATTTTATTTTGATGTATATGCATTTATAAAATGAATAAGAACATATTTATTTTTCTTAAATAATCCACCATGAAAGCTTAACGCTTGTAGATGGGAATTACAGCTAAAAATACGATAAACTGATGTCGTGTATCTACTAATATTGAAATAATTTGGTGTGTTTTTGTAAATAAGTTTTAATAATTAAATATTTGTGGAAAATATTTGCATTTTCTCAAAAAATGCAACATTCTAAAAATCTGAAAATTAAAATTAAAATAACCTCTCCTAGAAAAGAATCTTTATGAGTTATAATAATAGCTTTTTAAAACCTGATATTTTATGTACTTTTCACTTTTTTAGTACAGCGAACATTTTATGAAATATAATATTCATAAAGATTCCTGATGCTTGAAAAAAATATTTCATTAATAATACAAAAATAAAAATACAGGAATTGAAAAGAAAACAGAACAGTAAATTAAAAAAATATATAAATATTAAATGTAAAACTATTTCTTTTGTTATAAATATTATCCATAAATTGCACGAAATATGATCATTAACAATTTTTTAGGCTTTTTTTGCTGGATTATTTTAAAGTAAAAAAACCTACATCTATTTAGAAAAGTTTAATATGCAAAAAGAAAATGAACATGTATTTTTTCAGAATTACACAGCTAAAAATTATTTTAATAATCAAATATGACTTTAAAATGTGTATATTTTACGACTGATTTTTTTTTCATGAATATTGTTTATGACTGAATTCGTGAAAGGAAGATTATATTATTCTTTTCGTGTCCCGGAAACTCTGATTTTACACGAACTTAAATTTATGTTTTTGACATCTTTTTTATTGTTTTACTAGCAGGCTATGCCCGCTGCGCTGGTCACTATTTCCAAATGAACCTTGGATTAAACTAAATGGTGAATTTGAACTTGTATTTTAAACAATATGGATCTTCAGCTTGACCTTGCACATTACTGTAAACGATGCGAACGCCATTGCGATATAATGTTATCTTAAGCGTTGGACAAAATTTAGCAATTAAGAAGTAATTGTTTTAGTTGATTATAAACAGCGCACTTATGGTCGGGTAATGAGACCGTTATGACAACAGGAATTAATACCCCTGTAACTAATCAACATATAATGAAATCGTATATACTAACACCATTCCTAAAAGTCATGCAACAGGGCCACTTGTAACAAAATATGTTCTGTAGATTTTTTTTAAAAAGGCTAAGCTTTCATAATCAGGTTCACATAATTTTTGAACTTTTACTGTTGCTCTATAACTAAGTACCCTTGAACAATATGTATACACTAAAACCTTTCCAAAATTATTACCTAACTAATTGTGGTATATCCTACGAAAGTATTATAAACAATCGGAATGAAATACAAATTTCCGTTGTAAATATATAGTAGATGATGATGATGCGATTTTGTGTAATAGAATTCATAGTAAAGTTTTCGCTTCAAACAAAAACGATGCTTTCAACATTAAAATAATACACCAATATGTGAAGTATCCGATTACGGAAGGTTAACTTGAATTCTCATGAGCAACTACTCAAAGAAAAGTGAATATGTGACTTTTGTGATACTTTTATGTCAGCCGGGCGCAGGTAATAAATCAATAAAGATTGTTTTCATAGCATATTCTTATTTTATTATTTTCATTTAAAACACAAACCTTTCACTCATTTAATTTAAAATGCATGCCTTATACTAATTTCATTTAAAAAACTGAAAAGATAAACAATAACAGGAAATAATGCCATAATTAAAAGCAAAAAAATATTTTTAATTTACATACGCAAAATGTAACTACTGCTACTGGGAATTTTAAAAATGCTATCAGCAAGATGTGCGCACGGTTGTTATAAATGTACCCATTTTTTCTTGTTATCGAGGAGCAATTTATAAATCGCACAATATTATTCCAATTCCAATTTCTTTCATTGAGGAACCTATGACCGGAAAAAATGGAAAAAGACTCTTGTAGATTCTTCGGATGACGGCATCTGACGCCATAAACCGAGTTTATATATATGAAAATAATTTTTAAGTCGTTACAAACATTGCTTTCATACTTAAATATTTTCATTGGTTCTACTTGTTATCCCGTCGACCAATTTCGCCAAATTATATAAATCGCCAAACCATTCGCCAAATTATATAAATTGACATAATCTTTATTTTAAATAACGAAATAACAAATAAATTAGTATAACATTAATAAAAATACAAATAAAACGTCGAAATTAAAATCACTTGATGACGTAAACACGTGTAGTTTGTTTAAATTCAAGTGAATTTGATATTTACGATCAACCATTATTGACATTTAATGTTATAGTTTGGCGATAGATTTTTGGTCGACGGAATATCTAAGTAGTACCTTTTCCATTTTTGTTTTATAACGCTAAATTCTCAGTAATTTTTTCCCTTTTATTTTACATAAAATCACTATTTTTAAAAAAAATTAAGATGCTTGCATTTTTATTTCAAACTCATAGAGCCGTTTTTATTTTTTAGCCAAAAGGGTTGATTTGATTTTTTTCCGTTGCTAGAGTAACGGATGTAATGATAGATATTTTGAGGTTTAGATGCCAAAGACACCGCCAAATTAGAAAAATATGAAATGTGTCATGAACTGTTGGACTTATAAAAATTTATTTGGTAGCATTCGATTCAGCATACAAAACTACATTAAAATATGCTATCATTTGACGCATAATTTTGATATTCGATTTTTTTCCCCTCCCCGTGCAAAAACCATTAGTGGTGACACTTTAGAAAATCCTTTCTTAGCAGAAGTTTATGTCATAAGAAATATTTTTACCACGATTTTCAAGATTTTAGGTTCAGTAGTTTGCGCTGCGCGTTAATTAGTCCCCTAATCCAGACTTTATTTTATATACTATATTAGATATGCGATTTTGCGGTGAATCGATGATCGAAAATTAGTCCAATATCATTTGAAATATTACATAACAGAGGAGAAAGTACGAAGAAAGACGAAGAAGAAATGACGAATTACAAAAGACTTGTAATTTTTTTTTTCAAAATTTTGAATTTTTCCATAGTAATAACGTATTAAAACATAAATTTCCTTAAAAATTATCTTTATTTCCTAGATTTCGAATCTGTGAATTTTCCTATAAATGAAATTGGCGATATGACTTGAGAAAATAGATAATATTTGCTTAAATAAAATGGGTAATATTCGTTGATCTGAGTTCGAGTTTATAAATATCACATGCTTTCGGAATTACGGCGAAAAACATTTTAAAAAGTATGAAATTATTTTACAATATGTATGTGTGGCAGAAATTCACACGGAAATTTAAGTATTCGATTCCATTTTTAAAATATTAACTGATATCTATATAAGTTACAATTGAATATAAAAATGTCCTCAAAAAATGATCTCTTTCACCTAAAAAAACACCATTTGTGAGAACATCCTCAAGCTAATGTCACGCTTATGCATTTTTGGCTTACAATCACATTGTTTGGCGACAAAAGAAAAATAAAAAATTGTAAAGAAACAAATAGTAATTACACATGTGACTCACAATTACATCTGCTTGTTTCTTCTATAAGTCACGTGATTGGACATTTAGATATATATAAAAAAAGAAAAGAACAGAACAGAAAGAAAATGTCGTTAAAATTTCATCTAATCAAATTTTCAGATTCGTTTCCATATCTAACGCAAGCGATAAAGAGCCAAATATTGCGTATCAAGTGTAATATTTCTTATTAAATTAATTTTTAAGCATTACAAATATTTCTTTCAGGTTTTGATTAAATGTTTCCGTTTTTTAATATTATCACTCATTAAAACGGATTTTCTTCTTCTTTTTTTCTTTTTTTTTCATTTAAATAAAATTAGTAACAGTTTTTCTTTTATTTTTCGAGGTTTAATAGCCGTTTCAATTATTTTTATCAACGATGAATTTCGCCAAGAAATAAAATGGTAACCTTATCGCCCAAAATAACAGAATTTTCCGTCATAATTCTAAAACTAATATAGGTAGAATAATGTGTTATAGCTTAAAACCTTCCCTGAAACAATACCTATCTAACGGTACAAGTTCCGCAAAAATCCATGCAGTAGAACTCGAAATCTAGGCGTTCGGAACGAAATTTCCGTTTGGATTTTATATATATACTAGCAGGCTGAGCCCGCTGCGCTGGACCATTTTTTAAATAAACCTTCAATCAAACGAAATGGAAAATCCGACCCTGTGTTTTCAATTAATATGGACATTCACCTGGAAGGTCCTTCCGCATTTTCTGATGATGATTTTCTGATTTTCTGATTCTTCATCATCCGATGTCATTGCGCTATTATATTATCCGATGCGTTAGACGAAATACGGACAATTCAGAAGCAACTCTTTAGTACACATGTAGAGTTTATGAGGGGAATACGGCCAATACGATCATATCACCACAGTACTAAAAAAGAGAGAATTACAATGACTGCAGAGATTGACCATTTGATGAAATGATGACAGAATGCTCGGGTTATTCACTTTCGTTTGTTAGTTCTTTTATTCCGTGCTTCTCAGCTTGGTACTTTGTACGGATCTGATAACATAAATACAAT
The DNA here is from genome assembly GCA_963932465.1 of Maratus speciosus. Classification (NCBI taxonomy): domain Eukaryota; kingdom Metazoa; phylum Arthropoda; class Arachnida; order Araneae; family Salticidae; genus Maratus; species Maratus speciosus. The sequence continues at coordinate 475,688,442 of OZ010786.1, forward strand.
CTCTCTCTACGTTGCATTATATTTGGTAATATACGGCTTCTTTTGGCAGGTTTTCTCTACAGTTTCTTATCGTCGATTTCAAGTAGAGTAAATACAATCAAAACAGTATTAACTTTTATATTTTAAAATATGCGAATCATGTAAAAGTGGATATTTAAAGCGGAATGGTGTGAATAAAATTAAAATAATGTCATTTTAACTGCCGTTTCTTTTTACATACCAGTTTCAATCATGCAACTATTAACCTAGGAAAATACTCTCGATAACTAATTCAAATAGAAAACTAAACCACTAGTTTTCATTCAATAAAATCTTCCCAATCATCCGTAATCGGATCCACAACCAAGTTTGATGTGAAACGTTAGACATGTTCGTAACGGTATGGCTAAAGATGTACCAGAGTTAGCTATACAAAACAGAGTTAATTACATTCCAAACTACATTCCATTAAATAATGTCAAATTGCCGTTGGTTGAATTTTAGATCTTTCACTATCAAAACTCTTTGAAAATGATAAAGTTAGTTATCCAAAATTTTTAGAAGTGATTCTTTTTGGCAAAACGAAGATTTTTTTCGCATTTCTCTAATGAGCGTAATAAGACGGAGAAATAAACATGCTTTTATTTTCAAGATGTCATTATTCATCAGTTTGTTGCCTAAATAAAACTAAAAACGTTAATTTGTGACTATGATCAGCTGCTCGGGCTGTGCATCAGCCAAAATGTCTTCATAATGATTGAAATTTTATTTGAATCTGAGGTACTTTTTTTTTAAACCTCGGGTAAACGAACAAATATTGTTCGATTGGCCACCTTTGGCATTTGAAAGTTTTTTTTTATATATATACATTCAAAGTAATGCTTTTTTAGTGATAGTAAAATAAACCTAAAATTTGTCACTACAATCAGCTGCTCGGGCTGTGCATCAGCCAAAATTTTATAATGATTGAAATTTTAATTGAATTTGAGGTACATTTTTTAAAAAACCTTGGCTAAATGAACAAATATTGTTCCATTGGCTACCTTTGGCATTTGAAAAAAAATTTTGTACATTCAAATTAATGCTTTTTTAGTGATAGTAAAATAACTGCACATGAAAAATATCTATTAGTAAATCTTCTTTTGTCCGTTTGCTCCATAATAAAAAAACACAAATTTACTAATCGCTAATTACTAAAAGTACAAATTTCGCGTAATCCTCTGAAATCGGATATACCGTCCACGGTTCCTTTTCAAATATAAACGAATCTTCCAGTACTATATAGTAAATTCGCCAATTGTAAGGTAGCTGATTATGGAAGATTCATCCAATATCTTTTTATAACATTTCTAAAAGAAGGAAAGATATGAAAAAAAATGACGAATGGAATGGAATATCGAAAAGTGATTTCAGAAAGCAATTTTTATTGCAAAATGTCCTTTTTCGGGAGAGAAATAACGCATAATTGCTTACAATTTCTTCAGAATAATCTTTACTACCTAACATTGCAAGCATTGAACGTTTGTATAAGGAAAATTGGCGATATGTTTTTTATTAAAAAAAGAATGGACAATATTATCTAATCTGGCTTCGAGGTTATAAAAGTCACAAATTTGGGGAAAACAAACCGACATGCTTTCGCAGTAAAATATGCTGAGAAATTTCTTAAATGTTTAAAATTAAATTATTTTACATTATGTACGTGCGTGTGTGGGAGACATTTATATTAAAATTAAAATATTCGACTCCATTTTTAAAATATTAATTGCTATTTATATATTGTACATTTGAATTTAAAAAAATACTCAAAAAATGCTTTCGTACACTTGCAAAATCACCTTTATTGTAAACATCGCTTGAACCCAATTCACGCTTACGTCTTTTTGGCTTAAAATCAAATTGTTTGGCGACAAAAGTGAACTCAAAAATCAAAAGTAAACATATAACATGTAATTTATAAGTACCATCCTTTTTACAACTACATCTGCTAGTTTCATCTGAAAGTCACATGATGGAAGAGTCAAGAGAACAAATCAAAAACAAAATTGTTACCACAAAGAAGATCTCCTTAAAGAGCATACTCAAATTATTTTGAAAAGGAAAATACTTTTAAAACTACTCATGTATGTAGTAAAACATCAGTCAAATTTGGCGGCGGAATCTCAGTAAAAATCTGAAAAAAATCTATATATATTCGAGTATTTGGCGCAAAAAAGACAAATGTTCCACGTTATTTGGCTAGCCAACACATTTTCATCCCAAATGCAAGATATTTAAATGCATTTGAAAATTGCTTGTTAAATAAGTGTTTAAATGCCTAAAACTCAATGAATTTAAACTTAAACGAAGGATTAGCGTATTATTTTATTTTTATCTTTAAGCGTATATAATATATACAAACTGCGTGTTGCAGTAATTATTTAATTTTACATGGCTTCACCGGCTGGAAAAGTTTTAAGGGTACTATTTGATTATTCATTCAACCAATTTCGCCAAATTATATAAATTGCCAAACTATTCGCCAAATTATATAAATTGCCAAACTACTCGCCAAATTATACAAATTGACAATTTTTTTTTAACCAAAAGAAGAATAAATAAATTTGTAAACATTAATAAAATTACAAATAGAAGTGAAATTAAAAATCACTTGATGACGCAACAAACACGTGTACCATGTTTAATGTCAAGTTAATGTAAAATATACGATCAGCTCTTATTGGCATTTAATCTTATAGTTTGGCGATAGTTATTTTGTCGACGGGATAATCAAGTAGTACCGTTTTAAGTTTGTTTTAAAAGTTGCTGGCTAATTAAAAATGCTACCATTAAACATTTTATATTAAATACTTGTTTCCATGGCAACAATAACCTTCATTTCTTGTTTCTGACACTAACAATATTGAAGTTAAATTGCCAGTGTTCCGAATCGGACATTAATTTTGAATTCGGAAAAAATTTAATAAACTGAAATTTTGTTTTAAACCGTATGATTACGATAATAAAATTTTAATGTATACACATATAAAGGTATATGACAAAACTGTATTTATTTAAGTTAAACTTAATCTAACTATCTTCCTATGATGAGTAGAAAAAGGATTTACTTAAAATATATTTATGAAAAAAAAAGGCATCATTCAAAATTTTATTGTGCCGCCAACCAGCATTAAATCGCCAACAAAATTAAATTTTCATTGTTTTTTTACAAACGCTAAATCGAGGTTCTGCGTATTTTTTTATAAACATATTATATGTCACGGGAAGAATATTCTATATATTCCTCATGAGAAGAATATTATTTATTTTTTTTCAAATATTTCTGTGCATGCGCTTACCGAAACTTCCTTGATATCATCCTATCAATTTTTCAGATGCATTTTTCTTAACCTAGCGTAAAAGATAAAGAGCAAAATCTTATTTCAATTGCAATATTTTAACTGAGTAATTTTTTAAGCATTACGAACATTCCCTTTCATGTTTAAATTAAATATTTTCGTTTTTTAATATTATCACTCATTAAAACAGATTTTTTTTCTTCTTTTTTTCTTCCTTCTTTTTTTTTTAATTAAAATTAGTAACAGTTTTTTTTTTTATGTTTCGATGTGTAATAGCTCTTTCAATTTTTTTATCAACGATAAATTTCGCAAAGAAATAAAATGGAAAACCTTATCGTCCAAAATAACAGATCTTTCCGTCATAATTCTATAATTAATCTAGGTAGAATGATGTGTTATAGCTTAAAACCTTCCCTGAAACGATAGCTATCTAACGGTATAAGTTACGTAAAAATCCATGCAGTAGAACTCGAAATCTAGGCGTTTGGAACGAAATTTCCGTTTGGATTATATATATATACTAGCAGGCTATGCCCGCTGCGCTGGTCAATATTTCCAAATGAACCTTGGATTAAACTAAATGGTGAATTTGAACTTGTATTTTAAACAATATGGATCTTCAGCTTGACCTTGCTCATTACTGAAAACGATGCGAACGCCATTGCGATATAATGTTATCGTAAGCGTTGGACAAAATTTAGCAATTAAGAAGTAATTGTTTTAGTTGATTATAAACAGCGCACTTATGGTCGGGTAATGAGACCGTTTGACAACAGGAATTAATACCTCTGTAACTAATCAACATATAATGAAATCGTATATACTAACACCATTCCTAAAAGTACTGCAACAGGGCCACTTGTAACAAAATATGTTCTGTAGATTTTTTTAAAAAGGCTAAACTTTCATAATCAGGTTCACTTAATTTTTGAACTTTTACTGTTGCTCTATAACTAAGTACCCTTGAACAATATGTATACACTAAAACCTTTCCAAAATTATTACCTAACTAATTGTGGTATATCCTACGAAAGTATTATAAACAATCGGAATGAAATACAAATTTCCGTTGTAAATATATAGTAGATGATGATGATGCGATTTTGTGTAATAGAATTCATAGTAAAGTTTTCGCTTCAAACAAAAACGATGCTTCCAACATTAAAGCTAATACACCAATATGTGAAGTACCCGATTACGGAAGGTTAACTTGAATTCTCATGAGCAACTACTCAAAGAAAAGTGAATATATGACTTTTGTGATACTTTTATGTCAGCCGGGCGCAGGTAATAAATCAATAAAGATTGTTTTCATGGCATATTTATTATTTTATTATTTTCATTTAAAACACAAACCTTTCACTCATTTCATTTAAAATGCATGCCTTATACTAATTTCATTTAAAAAGCTGAAAAGATAAACAATAACAGGAAATAATGCCATGAATAAAAACAAAAAAATATTTTTAATTTACATACGCAAAATGTAACTACTGCTACTGGGAATTTTAAAAATGCTATCAGCGAGATGTGCGCACGGTTGTTATAAATGTAACCATTTTTTCTTCTTATCGAGGAGCACTTTATAAATCGCACAATATTATTCCAATTCCAATTTCTTTCATTGAGGAACCTATGACCGGAAAAAATGGAAAAAGACTCTTGTAGATTCTTCGGATGACGGCATCTGACGCCATAAACAGAGTTTATATATATGAAAATAATTTTTAAGTCGTTACAAACATTGCTTTCATACTTAAATATTTTCATTGGTACTACTTGTTATCCCGTCGAACAATTTCGCCAAATTATATAAATCGCCAAACCATTCGCCAAATTATATAAATTGACATAATCTTTATTTTAAATAACGAAATAACAAATAAATTAGTATAACATTAATAAAAATACAAATAAAACGTCGAAATTAAAATCACTTGATGACGTAAACACGTGTAGCTTGTTTAAATTCAAGTGAATTTGATATTTACGATCAACCATTATTGGCATTTAATCTTATAGTTTGACGATAGATTTTTGGTCGACGGAATATCTAAGTAGTACCTTTTCCATTTTTGTTTTATAACGCTAAATTCTCAGTAATTTTTTTCCTTTTATTTTACATAAAATCACTATTTTTTTAAAAAATTAAGATGCTTGCATTTGTATTTCAAACTCATAGAGCCGTTTTTATTTTTTAGCCAAAAGGGTTGATTTGAATTTTTTCCGTTGCTAGCTAGAGTAACGGATGTAATGATAGATATTTTGAGGTTTAGATGCCAAAGACACCGCCAAATTAGAAAAATAGGAAATGTGTCATGAACTGTTGGACTTATAAAAATGTATTTGGTAGCATTCGATTCAGCATACAAAACTACATTTAAATATGCTATCATTTGACGCATAATTTTGATATTCGATTTTTTTCCCCTCCCCGTGCAAAAACCATTAGGGGTGACACTTTAGAAAATCCTTTCTTAGCAGAAGTCTATGTCATAAGAAGTATTTTTACCACGATTTTCAAGATTTTAGGTTCAGTAGTTTGCGCTGTGCGTTAATTAGTCCCCTAATCCAGACTTTATTTTATATACTATATTAGATATGCCATTTTGCGGTGAATCGATGATCGAAAATTGGTCCAATATCATTTGAAATATTACACAACAGAGGAGAAAGTACGAAGAAAGACGAAGAAGAAATGACGAATTACAAAAGACTGGTAATTTTTTTTTTCAAAATGTTGAATTTTTCGATAGTAATAACGTATTAAAACATAAATTTCCTTAAAAATTATCTTTATTTCCTAGATTTCGAATCTGTGAATTTTTCTATAAATGAAATTGGCGATAAGACTTGAGAAAAAATGAAATAAACAATAGATAATATTTGCTTAAGTAAAATGGGTAATATTCGTTGATCTGAGTTCGAGTTTATAAATATCACATGCTTTCGGAATTACGGGGAAAAACATTTTTAAAAGTATGAAATTATTTTACAATATGTATGTGTGGCAGAAATTCACATTGAAATTTAAGTATTCGATTCCATTTTTTAAATATTAACTCTGATATGTGTATAAGTTACAATTGAATATGAAAATGTACTCAAAAAATGATCTCTTTCACCTAAAAAAACACCATTTGTGAGAACATCCTCAAGCTAATGTCACGCTTATGCATTTTTGGCTTAAAATCACATTGTTTGGCGACAAAAGAAAAATAAAAAATTGTAAATAAACAAATAGTAATTACACATGTGACTCACAATTACATCTGCTTGTTTCTTCTATAAGTCACGTGATGGGACAATTAGATATATATATATATATATAAAAAGAACAGAACAGAACAGAAAGAAAATGTCGTTAAAATTTCATCTAATCAAATTTTCAGATTTGTTTCCATATGTAACGCAAGCGATAAAGAGCCAAATATTGCGTATCAAGTGTAATATTTCTTATTAAATTAATTTTTAAGCATTGCAAATATTTCTTTCAGGTTTTGATTAAATGTTTCCGTTTTTTAATATTATCACTCATTAAAACAGATTTTCTTCTTCTTTTTTTTTTTCATTTAAATAAAATTAGTAACAGTTTTTCTTTTATTTTTCGAGGTTTAATAGCCGTTTCAATTTTTTTTATCAACGATGAATTTCGCCAAGAAATAAAATGGTAACCTTATCGCCCAAAATAACAGAATTTTCCGTCATAATTCTAAAACCAATATAGGTAGAATAATGTGTTATAGCTTAAAACCTTCCCTGAAACAATACCTATCTAACGGTATAAGTTCCGTAAAAATCCATGCAGTAGAACTCGAAATCTAGGCGTTCGGAACGAAATTTCCGTTTGGATTTTATATATATAATAGATAATAGAATAGATAATAGATTATATATATATATAATAGAATAGATAATAGATTATGTGTTATGAACTATCTCAAAGTTTAAAACAGATCGCATTGTTAGATTTTCTAATTTTAACAATATCGCGTTATGTTAGTTCCACATTCCACCACCAGGGAGCGCACTCTATTCTTAACGAAAGCGTATCTGAACGAAACTCCTTCATGCAACCTTTCCGTAGATACATGAATCAGGAGGGTGGCGGTCTTAACCAATAATTTAAGATAATTGCTGAAATTACTACGAAAAATATTTTATAGGGGCTCTACGCGGGCCCCTAATAGAGTTAGAGGAAATCGAAAGACGGCAAAATAATCGCTGGGGAAAGTTTGCTTGGGTGCTTCGGAGCTACTTTTGGCGCGAGATCTAAGCTCTACGACCAATAGGAGCCCAGATATTTAAGGAAATATGAAGTAACAAAGTCCAATGCAATAGAATTTTCCGTAATAATTCTATAACTAATCTAGGTAGAATGATGTGTTATAGCTTAAAACCTTCCCTGGAACGATACCTATCTAACGGTATAAGTTCCGTAAAAATCCATGCGCTAGAACTCGAAATCTCGGCGTTCGGAACGAAATTTCCGTTTGGATTTTATATATAGAATAGAATAGATAATAGAATAGATAATAGATTATATATATATATAATAGAATAGATAATAGATTATGTGTTATGAACTATCTCAAAGTTTAAAACAGATCGCATTGTTAGATTTCCTAATTTTAACAATATCGCGTTATGTTAGTTCCACATTCCACCACCAGGGAGCGCACTCTATTCTTAACGAAAGCGTATCTGAACAAAACTCCTTCATGCAACCTTTCCGTAGATACATGAATCGGGAGGGTGGCGGTCTTAACCAATAATTTAAGATAATTGCTGAAATTACTACGAAAAATATTTTAAAGGGGCTTCTACGCGGGCATCTAATAGAGTTAGAGGAAATCGGAAGACGTCAAAATAATCGCGGGGAAAAGTTTGCTTGGGTGCTTCGGAGCTACTTTTGGCGCGAGATCTAAGCTCTACGACCAATAGGAGCCCAGATATTTAAGGAAATATGAAGAAACAAAGTCCAAAATAATAGAATTTTCCGTAATAATTCTTAACTAATCTAGGTAGAATGATGTGTTATAGCTTAAAACCTTCCCTGGAATGATACCTATCTAACGGTATAAGTTCCGTAAAAATCCATGCGGTAGAACTCGAAATCTCGGCGTTCGGAACGAAATTTCCGTTTGGATTATATATATATAATAGAAAATACTTCCAGCTGACACAATCTTCCGTAAAAAACAATTTGTTTTTTACAACAAGGTATAGTTCTGTTTTAGACCATCGAATAAAATTCTATTTTTTTTTCTTTTTAAACATGCAAGATTAAATTTGAGAATAATAACTTATACACATCTCTTATCTAAAAATAAAAAATAATGATTCAATTGTCATGACCGTAATAAAGTCTAATTTTATGCTAGAAATGAGTTCCCTCAGCTCCAGGCCGTGATCCCGAGTCTGTAAGCCCGACCCCTCTCATGGGTTGAAAGAGGATCGGACCCAATTTTCATACTAGACTACAAACTAGAGCTCAATGTTAAAATTTTATTCATCCAAAAAAGGTTTAAAAAGAAAAAAAAAATCTAGTTGAGGAAGTAGAATGTAATCTTTCTTAAGATAAATTCTTAAGAATGACTACAAGCTTTTTTCTTGAGGTTAAGTCTTTCTTAAGGGGTCCAGAGTCTTAGTTTTTACCTGGCGGTGCAATTGAGCAACATGTCACATTTAATTTTTTTCTCAATCTCTATAAAACATACATGCATACAAATTTTAATATAGACTACCTAATATCTCTTCTATTTAAAATAAGTTTTTTAATCTTCTATATTGAAATTTTATTTTATTTTTTTATGTTTAATTTTGCTGAAAAATGTAAAATTCTTTTTTTACTTGCATGCACTACTCTCAAGAGTGTAGCATAACTATTGTTTCAAGAGCAGCCAAAAATATTGACGATGATGCAAAACTAATGTATCGTGAACTTATACTTCATTTGTATGCAATTTATTTACACTGGTGAAAACGTTTAAAGGGACAAATGTTTTTTTTTTTTTTTTTGCACTTAAAAAAGAACTAACAAAGCAAATAAACCAAACTTGGCCAAAATATGATTCGGTATAAGACCAGTGTATGGGAAAACAAAAATGGGCACAACCTGCACCCTAAATAAGGTAACTGGTCACGTGTCCAGCGCAGCAGCTGGCCGATACCCTGTCAGTCAGAGAAAAATATGTGTAATAGAGTGCATAATCGTCTGTATCAACAACACAACTCTCGCATCGGCGTTTCATACTGCTTACCAGGGTCCTTATCAATCTCTGTGGCAACTGCACCCACTCTTGCACCAACGCAACCTTGAGCTCATCGATGGTCGTTGGAGCTGGTCTTCGTGCTGCAATTGAACGTCCAAGGGCTTCCCATATGTGTTCAATGGGATTAAGGTCAGGGGACATCGCATGTCACACCATTCGTTGAACATCCTACGATTCGAGGTATTCGTCCACCAACTGATCCCTATGTGGACGGGCGTTATCGTCCATAAAGGCGAAATTTTGTCCATATGCTCCTCGGAAAAGTCTCAAAGAGGGTGCAAGGATCTCCTCCCTGTACCGTTGACCTCTATCAAACACATTATGGTCGGTACGCCCGTCTGTCTTGATGCCTGCCACACCATCACACCACCTCCAGCATAGTGATCATTTTCGACAATGTTAGAGGGCCGATATCGACTCTCGGGTTTTCTCCAGGTGAAAACCTATATCGAGTCGCTGTCCAGGCTGAATCGCGACTCATCACTGTACAGAACCCGCCCCAAACTATCCTCCGTTCAAGAGATATGTTCTCGGCACCATGCTAGACGGAACTTTTTGTGGTTCACAGTCAAAGGGATGCAGACTACAGGGTACCTCGCATGCAGGCCACCTGCATTAAGTCTCTGGGTGACTGTGTTCCGTGAAATGGATGTTTCTGTAGCATTATACAGGTGACGAGACAGTTGTGTCGTTGTCGTGGACCTATCCCTTGTGGTAAAAAGTCTGAAATAATGGTCTTCAGCCGGCGTTGTTACCTGTTTTAGGCCTTTACCAGGTAAGGGGATCACTGTTTAGGTCTCTGTGAACTTTTTCCACAGATTAGACACCACATTTCATGGAACACCGACGTCCCTACAACAGGTAGCCTGTGATTGGCCGGCATCGAGTCTTCCAACAATCTGCCATCTTGTGGTATCATCTAGACGATGTCGACTAGCCATACTAACGATGGACAAACAAAGACATTCACAAAACAAGGATTGGGTTATACTACGATGCTTCAAAACGCCCTTCCGCTACAAGCTTCGGCGGTCAAATGAGGCACCTCTGCACAAACGCAATCACCGCGCCACTGCCTTATGACCACACATACCACTGCGTGGCAGGTGTGTCCGCGACGAGCTTAACTATCATCTGATACCTTATTTGCGTATAGGAATAAATTATTATTATTATTTTTAAACGTTTGCCCCTTTAATTGTTTTCACCAGTGTATTTATTTTATTTGGAATTTAAATTTAAATGATAAGTTTTTGAAAAAATTCATTCTATTATTGAAAATTTTCCAATTTTAAATTAAATAAATAAATAAATTGCTCACAAATGAAATATACGTTCACGATATATTAGTTTTACATCATTATCAGTATTTTTGTGGGATCTTGAAACAATAGTTTTGCTACAGTCTTGCGCGCAGTGCATGCAAGTCAAAAAACAATTAAATTTTTTTAAATCAAAATTAAACATAATAAATAAATAAATAAAATTTCAATATAGGCTATTTAAAAAAATATTTTAAATAGAAGAGATATTAGGTTGTCTATATTAAAAATTGTATTTAAATGTGGCACGTTGATAAATTGCACCGTCAGATAAAAAGTAAGACTCCTGAGACCCCTTAATGTCCATCTTATATTAAAATTATGTACGATAGATGAGACGGGCTCATCTCTAACCCGTAAAATCCACACCTTGGCTGGGGCGTAAACCTGTTTGGGCTCGTTTTTTATACTAGTCTACGGCTCGAGCTCAAAGTGAAAATTTTAGTTATTCGCAACTAGATAAAATAAATTAAACAGGTCCATCTTATCTTAAAATTATATAGTAGAGTTGAGACGGGCTCATCCACAGCCCGTAAACTCAACACCTAGCCTTGGCGGTAACTTCTTTGGGTTCTATTTTTATATCAGTCTTCGGCTCGGGGTCAAAGTGAAAATTTTATTTGTTCGCAAATAGATAAAAGAAAAGAAAACTTCCTATATGATGAAGGAGAATGTAGTCTTTTTTAAGGAGTTTTGCAATCCTTTAAGATTGAATATGAGAGATAACTGAACTCTTATTCACAAGGTATAAGAATAAGTAATTAATTTGATTCTGTAGCATTTGAATGGTCAATATTAATCCTTCTATATATATATAAAAAAAAGTTTTGATTTGGAAATGGACCAATGAAAATCTGCGTATATATTCCTGGTAGATCGGCATCCAATTTGAATGCTTAAGAATGGCCTTTCTTCGTTAATATTAAAAAAAAACTGTTGCATACAAAAATATGAAAATCGGTAGTATTATAGAGAAATGTTGGATAAACACAGTTTTTAAATCCAAGAATTATTTTAAGAGATATTTAATGCCAAAGTTAGACAAAATCGTTCCATTAAAAAAGCTTTATAGGAGCAAAATTTGTACATAGGAATTTAATCATTTTTAGATCATTTTATGCGTCAGAATTTTCCGGTGTGCAGACTGCAATTAGTTTTTTAATTTGACTCATTTTTTCAGGTTTTATTTCTATTTTAATTTCAAATTTTCAGCATTTCGAGAGATATTTTTTACATATTTTAGAAAATTGTATTAATTTAAACTGTTGTCAACTGTATAAACAGCGCAAACAATAATGTTTGCTTGAAATTAAAAATTTATTTTACACGTGACTATCATAAACAGAAAATATAAAAAGCAGGAACTCATTGAATATTACGTCATAATAACTATATTTACACGTGAATTTTAAAAGAGAAAGAATATTGTAAAATAATAAATTCATTAACATACGTTAGAAGTCTTAAATTCTAGAATTTACGTCACATTTACATCACATTACACTTATTACGTAAAATGAAGAAAAAATAATATTGCAAAACAGTTTAAATTAAAAATTTGCGCGAGACATTTATTTGATATTTTAAGATTATCATAATATTTCTTTTCTAACAAAAGTATTTTTACGTGAATATTAAAAAGAGAAAGAAATGTTTGGTGAAAATTACGTCAGATTATAATTGTCAGATTCAAATTATAATACAATCTTCCGAAATCTTTTTAAAGCCGATCAAATTAGCATGGTGTTAGAGTCTGCGGTGTCTGAACGGGGGTTGACGAGCGTAGCTCGTATGGGGCAGAGCCCCCTAGTTCCATAAATAAAAGTCATGGGGCACTTCATGCCTACCACTGCTTTTTGCTTGATGACCTAGAAATTTCTAGGATTTTTGTAAAACATAACTCGTGGTTTTTTACCATAGTTTCAGAATGTTAATTTAAAAATATAAGAATTGTGACTTGTAAAAACTTCTGATAGCGGTTTTATATAAATAAAATATTTACTATTTTAAACATTTTCAGAGACATGAAAATTACGATATCCTGTCATGAAGGGGTATTAAGATTAATAATTACTTGTACGTCAAAGGAGACTTTTATTTGAGAAAATTAATCTTGAAACAATTTTAAAATGTTATTATTAATTGCTTGTTTTCAAATGATATCTATATACATTACAAGTATTAGTTATACCTTTTGTTTATAATAATCTAAAACCTATTAACTATGTTAAGTGCTATATTTGTGTATTTTCAATATGCATCAATTCGACGACGTTTTATGTTTGTATATTTTTTATATTAACTTTTAAAAGATTCACCATTTATACTGCAATTTTTGTAATCCTATTGTTTCATTTTCTATACAATTAGAATTATTTTTTTCAATTCATTATATACATTAAAGAAAGCTCTAAAAGTTGCGAGTTTCATATTTCTTATACCGTCAATAAAGAAAAAAAGAAAAAGAAAAAAGAACAAGTGAACATTTTAATAACAAATTGTCCCAAGAAATTACGAAACTAGTCATTTGATTGAAATTTATTTCAATTTATGTTATACAATTGAGCTCTGGTGTCATATTCAAGCCAAAACTATACTTACACTAGATTAATATTAACACAATTATTCTAATTGGTAAACAAATCCTATTAGATGTAAATTTCCAACTGGGCGAAAAATGTCCGGACCAGGATTCGAACCCGGGACCTCCTGGCTGAAGCCGCCAGTGCTCTGCCATCTGAGCTATCCCGGACGATTCTGGTCGAACTTTTTCACCCAGCTAACCTTGATGATTACAGCATCTGGTCTGAAACCTGGTTCAGCTCAACAGAATAAATCTCAGGCAATGGAACTCCAGAAATAGCTGGATACGAAATTACACTAGATTAATATTAACACAATTATTCTAATGAAAAATATGAATATCAAATTCACAATATATCTTTACTTAATAGCTGCTAAAAATACAAATGTTAAAAACATTTTAAAAACAATGCAAATATATATATATATATATATATATATATATATATATATATATATATATATAGTTTTTCTATATTTATTTAATTACAATTATTCTAATTGGTAAACAAATCATATTAGATGTAAATTTCCAACTTTGCGAAAAATTCGTATCCTGGTCCGGACATTTTTCGCCCAGTTGGAAATTTACATCTAATATAAAACTGTACTTAACTAAAGAAATTTCAGAATAATCTCCTAAAAATGATACTATATTTTGCTTTTCCATTAAATTTTATTTTAGGATATCAAACTGGAAGTCCTTCGGCGGAGCAGTTTAGGAATTATGAAAGCTTAAATTCTGGATCATTTAATTCTTAAATCATTTGTTATTGTTGAAAAACAGGTATCAGTTCAGGTAGATTTTTAATCATAAGTAAAAAAAAAGAAACTTCTTTAAGGGGACGGTGGATATTAATTTTTATTTTTTTTTTTCATTTTCATCTTAGAGATATGGCATTTTGCGGAAATATACATTTCACCATAATTATATAGAAAACATTAAATAAATTTCCAATCTTATTATAATTAAAAAATTAAAAAAAATAAAAAATAAAAATTTTAAACCGAAATTTTAAATTGCTCCATGCGTCATCATTTTTTAGATATTTTATCGATTTTGCATTTTAATTAATTAAAACTCAATTATCAACAAATCTGTGCATCTATTTTTTAATCGCTTGAATAGTTATATTCTTTGAGATTTTTTCCTCAATTCCATATCAATTTTCATTAAAATTCCGCCTTATGATAAGTTATAAATCAAATTTTATTTTCTTAATGATGTCGAATTTTAAAGTGCAAGTTTCTTTGTAAGTAATATCAAGATTCTCTCTTATCAATTTCATGAATTTTGATAAAAAATTATGACGCATGAATTATATTGAAAATGTAAAAACGTTGAAAAATCAGTTTTGAGAAAAACAGATTTAAATTATATTAAAGGGCCAAAAATTCCTTGTGTACAAAATTCAAACTCTTCTAACTTTGCGATAAATCATCGGCTTTACATGCTGTTTTTTACAAATGGTTCAGAAGAAACAGGAGAATAATAATACGTACAAAAATAATTTTCGATTTTTGGGTCGATTTCTACTCAAATATGGTCTACGGTGCCCTTAAAGAATGAGCAATAAGTCGTATTCGTATATGTCAAGATTTTAGAAATTGGTTTCTGCTAAAAAAAATATTGGTTAGAATTCATATATTTTTAAAAATTAATTTCGAAAAAAAGAAATTATTTTTGAAAAATATGGTTAAACCCCGGGTTATTGACACCTAACCAGTAACTGACACTTCAGCAAAAATATAATTAAAATAAGCATTTTCTTGCAAAATTCTGTAAAGAAATGCTATCTAGGTGTAACTTATTTGTCATAACTATTGTTTAAGTTTGCTTATTTTTAAGTTTTTTTTTTTTTTTTTTTTTTTTTTTTTTTTTTTTTTTTTTTACAAAATATGGATGGTGTCAGATACTGGAGTTACTAACCATATTTATCCATACTTTTTATAACGCACACTATCCTAAACAATAATTATTAAGATGCTACTTGGTGCAGAATGATATAAATTTAAAAGCAACGTTTAAAACGCCAGAATAAGCAAACTTTGAGCAGACTAGTTTCGGTAGTGTTTAGGCACTGAGGACGGTACGCTAAATACTACCGAAACTAGTCTGCTCAAAGTTTCTTATTCTGGTGTTTTTAACGTTGCTTTTAAATTTATATATTCTAAACAATCCTATATCTGAACGAAACTCTGTTTTACACCCTATCTGTAGATGTATTAGTCGAGGCGATCGGGCTCGTAACACCCGAGATAAGTAGGATCCCACTGGCAGTAAAAAATGGAACTATAATATGTAAGGCTATGGTGCATAATATGAAGGAATGTCAAAGGGCTGTAAAATGGTGTATCACGTGAGGGGTGTAGGCAAATTTTTGAAAATTGGCCCCGGGTGAAAATCGTGGGATGTTAGAAAATTGTTTAAAATACACAAGTTAGAGCCCGGTAGGGTAAATAATGTAAGACTTTTTGAAATTTTTATGATTTTTCGCGTGATTGCAAGTATTTTGCTATAAGTATGCAAAATTTCAATTCTTCAACATAATTAGGGGCTGGGTTAGAAAAAATGCTTAAAATAAACAGAGACCGGTGGGGTAAATGTAAGACTTTTTCAAACTTTTATGATTTGTCATATGATCGCAAATGTTCAACTATAAGTATTCAACATTTCAAGTCTCCAACTTAATTATGGACGCAGTTAGAAAAAAATGTTTAAAATACAAAAGTTTGAGCCCAAAGAAGTAAATATAAGACTTTTTCAAAATTTTATGATTTGTCGTTTGATGTGAGGTGTTTAGCTAGAAGTATGCAACATATATAGTTTCCAACATATATAGTTTCTGTGACAGATGAACAAACAGACATAGGAGTGAGATGAATAAAGTTTCGACAAGATGAACGAAACCCTAAGAAAAGATAAGAATAAAATAGATTTAAAATTTTGAATAGTGATTTGAACGAGAAAGAATCCGTCAGTTACTGGGGGTTCCACACTCTTTCGTATTCTCTTAAACAACTATACATTTTTACACATGAATGCAATTAAAGATTTATAATTAATCTTACAAGATCGTCTAAAAATCTATTATTAATTCTTATGTGGAATATATTGTTATTAGTGTGGACAAATTTCCATTTTTGAACACGTCAGTGCTCATTTTCATCACACCTTACTCAATTTTGATAAACTGCTACTTTAATCAAAATTTGGATAAATTGAAAAGATATTCAGCTTTTTCAATACACTATCCTGTATGACAAAGATATTTCTTAAAAACTGACATTGTGCTCAAGAAAAAAGAAACTTAATTCTAGTCCTTTTAATCGCATAAATATCAACCGAAAATTACAAATACATATTTATTCTGATACAAATCAGAATTTTTCTTAACTATTAAAACTTATGTTTCAGTTATTGGTTTTTCAAATTATGAATGATATCAGTTACAGGAGATTTTTACCATGTTTATGAAAAAAATTATTAATAATACGTATAATAATTCAAAATTTTGCGAAATATAATTTTTTAATGTATCTCTACTATACTTTGAAAAATAAAAATAAGTATAAAGTAAGGACTGTTTTCTAAAAACCCACTCAAACTTTAGAGTTATGCAAAATAGCAAAAAAAATACGCATCAGGCGGAACTTGCGCGTAAAGAGTTTTAGGTAGTTTCGTAAGAAATACTACCTATTGCAGTGGTTACCATGGTGCGACTTTTGAAAAATCCCTTCATAAACTTTCATTATATGATCCTAGGAACCCAAAACCACCTCCACTTAAAAAGTTTATATATATATATATATATATATATGTATGTATGTATGTACTAAATTTTGTCCGCACGATAAAAGTCGCAATTATGCACGGATCGTTTTCAAACTCGCCAACAACTTTAAGATGGCTAATATCTCGGTGGGGATTGAAAATGGGCAAAATAGACCCAAGGGAATGGAAATGGGGGGGGGGGGGGGTTAAAAATTTTGAATACCGTCTTAACAAGATTCTGATAAAACCAGCTCTTACACAACAATGACAGGAAAAAATAAATATTTTCGTTATAGCAGTTGCCAACAATTAAAAAAAAACAATAAAATTTTCACCGCAACAATTGTTTTTCTATTGCAAGAATTTCACGTGAAAAAAAAGTTAAATAAATAGTTTGACGAATTGAAAACAAATTAAATATTACGTCATATGTTCTCTAGAGCAAGATTTCAGCATGGAAACTCAAAATGAAATAAATAGTTTGACGAATTTAAAAAAAAAAAAAAAAAAAAAAAAAAAAAAAATTGCGTTATATTAGAAATATAATGGACCTCAGCAGGTGAATATGTAACGTCATGTGAGTTTGAAGAAACGTATTAAAACATGATAAAAATCCGACAATGGAAATTTTATTAACATTATTTAACCCTTTGAGGTTCTCTGAATTTATTTTAGCCATTTTTAAACATATCCCATATACATGCGTGTGTGTATTCGTGTATATTAGAATTTTCACAAAATGTTTAGCTCCCTAGAGTTCATTCTTAGTGAAGGAATTGGGTTTATCTCTAATCTTGATTTAAGTTTTGTTGGTGAATTTAATACTTAACATCGAAATCTATCTCCGCCTGTAGGCCAGAGCCGGCAGGGATTTTTTATATCGTATATAAGAACACGCCCGGTTAACCAAAAGTTCAACAAGTAATCTGTGTTTTGCGAGAATGGAGCCGAAAAAAGAGTGTCTGTGTCGCGTGTGTACAAGTTTTACCAATGCAATACTCATCATGGGAACAAGTTAATTGTGAACTAATTTTTTGTTTAAAATATCCCCAAACAAGCTACACGTTTTGTTCTACAACGTTAGTACAAGGGACTCCATGCCGAGAAATAACGGAATCTGTACTAAGTTCCAAAAATTCACCTAGCCAATGTTACAGCAGCTGAAATGACTGAGTAAACAACAGAGTATCAACCCATGCCACAGATGCCAAATTCAGCGATTATTCCAACCACCTACATAAGACAATCCCCAAGAAGATTAACATAAAATATCACAAGTAAAGAATCAAACCCAAATGTACAATAAAGTAAAAGGTTGACTCGAAACCCAAGTGTGGTCACTTATTATGAAAGTTCTCTGATTGAGAAGTCCTCTTGGGTGACGAGTCATATTTCCCGCTCATTCCCTCCAATTTTAACGATAGTGTTGGATGCTACACGCCTGACGTCTGTGGGACACAAACTATTATTAAATTCCCTACTAAAGCAAAATTCGAAGACACGATCCTCGTTTGGATTGCGATGGGTCTGAAAAGATTGAGACGTTCGCTCATCCAAAAGACGGGGCTCACTGTAAATGGGTAAACGACATTTGAACAAATGCATTCGCCGTCACCTTATCATCTACATCCGTAGCAATTACAATTGCGGTGATTAGGTGTTCTGGCCAGGCTTGGTCAGCAATCATTACTGCAAAATCGTTCTTAGCCTCGTCCGCTAGTAAAAAATTAATTCCATAGAGAAGTCCGATAACTCGGCTAACATGCCAAAATGGGACCGATTGAGAAGTTTTCGGCGTATCAAACGTCCAAAGTTCTTAAAGCTGGAAACGAGATAACATCTAGAATTTAATCAATCGAATAAAGTACTGTCTCAAAATTATGGATCTACATTTTGTACGGTACCACCAAAAGTAAAATTGATAACGTCCAACGAAATGATTTAAGGGGTCTTGTACCTTTTAAACGCGTCGAACATTAACGAAAAACTTCAAAGTTTGAATTAGTCTATCTTCAAAGCCTTTTTATGTATAAACATGAAATTTTGGGCATTGATTAAACAGATTTCGCTTTGTAATACGCTACCATTAAAATTTATTAACCCTTTACAGAATTTGTGTATTGTTGAAATCAAAATAGCTCTTTTTTACCCCATAAGTCATTGCGCACATGATATCTTGAGAAAGTACGTATGGATTGGCATGAAATTTGGTAAACATATATCTGTGCTTAAAATGATCTACTCTTAGGCTAAAATTATTTCATTAACTATATAAACAAAATATTTTCGTAAAAAAAAATAAAAATTTTGTATTTTTAATGAATAAAAATAGTCATAACTAAAAATATTACCATTGTAAATACTTAATAGTAGATCATTTTAAACACACATATTTGTTTAGTATATATACCAAATTTAATGACAATCCATACATATTTTCTCATGATATCATGCGCGCAATGACTTATCGGGTAAAAAAAAGAGCTATTTTGATTTCAACAATACACAAATTATGTAAAGGGTTAATAAATTTACGTTGGTAGTATATTACAAAGCACAATCTGTTTAATCAATATCCAAAATTTCATGTTTATTCATAAAAAAGTTTTGAAGATAGACTAATTCAAACTTTGAAGATTTTCGTTAATTTTCTCTACAGTGCCAATTTGTATCCTTTGTCGCGTTTCTAAATAGCTTTGCAGTCAAGAAAAGATAGTGTGGATTTCTAGGAAATAGTCCTTAGAATTAAAACATTGTAATAGCGATTTGAACAAGACAGTATCCTTAAGGTGTCATTTACTGGTGGTTTTACCTGTATGAAGTTTAGCATATAACATTTTCAAGATACATGCATTTCTACAATATTCAAATATTTGAATCCAAAATTACTGATTAATAAAATTGACTTTATCAAAAACTTATCTTAAACCGTTTGCACCAGTTACTTTTTGCGTTATGCTTAATAATCAAACCTCGATTGCAATATGATTTGCAATGTGTTTTGCAGTTTGAAATGAATTTATAAATTTTAGAGCTTCTTAACTCCTAAACTACTGAGCAGATTATCTTCCCATTTTATATCGTAAGGTACAATTTATCGAAAATGCAAAAAATAACGTTACAATTAGCAGTTAGTATTAAACATTTCAGAGCTTGGTGCAATTTATGTATGATGACGACATATAAGTTTATTTCTTTTGAAAATTAAATAAATAAATAAATATATATATATATATATATGATTTTCCAATTTAAGGGCCAAAACAGGTTTTGTTTCTTCTTGTACTTCCGATCTGAGTAGCTGAAAATAATTGCTAACTATATTATTGATGAATATTTTTGTATACTAGATATCTGCAAATTATTACATATAAGGGCGATTAAAGCGGATATGTATTCTTCCTATTCCGAGTTATATAATTGTATTATAATCTGTTTATTTGATTAAATGAGCAGCTAATAAGATTTATAGTGACGTAAATTATATCTTGAATAAAATAAAGCCTGCAGGATTAGTCTGCAACAGCTTTTGCTTTAGTGCAATTTTACAACCCTGCCACTCAAAATATTATATCGAAGTTATTGTTAAATGAATAGTGGTAATAAATATGTTAATTGAGATTTTCGAAGCACAATTTAAAATACAGTTTATTTCTCATCCTAAATTAACCACACATACCTTGTAAAAAAATAATTCGACAATTAAGATAATTTAAAGCAAAGTATCATGCACCAAGCACCAGATTAACAAACCGTTTAAAATATGGTTATTGAAGTTGTGACTGACATACGTAAGATTACGAAAGGTTTACTTTATCATCAAAATTAAAAGTAATTGAAAATCTTTTTTTTTTTTTTTAATAGCTTCCTATGAGAGTTTTTTTAAAGCGTTCCTTAATTACCACTATTACTTACTATTATAGTTACTATTATAGTAATATATATAGTTACTATTATAATACTATTACAGGATAAAGTATTCCTGGATTACAGCATTTAAAACGATTATTTTTAACCGTTACTTTTGAAAAGCGCGTTTGAAGATTGTATAAACAATAATAATTTTAAACTAAATAATGTCCCTTTCGTATCTCGGAAACTGTATGCATCGATATATGATGACTGTAAATCAGGAATAATGCCATTATTAATTTCAGATTGAATGTTCGCATAAGTTTTACATCTCATAGATTTATAAATCATTTAAAGTCATTTTTTAAACAATCAATGAGATTGTACTTATATAGAAATTATAGTGTTACAAAAATTTATGAGATGAAATTATTGCCTTATTGCCATATAGGCTGTAAAATATACATGAATTCGATTCGCAACGTGCAAAATTTTAACTATTGTGAAACAGGTGTTTTCGAAAACACTTTGTCTGTGAACAAATTTAAGAATTAATTTCTTGCCTTGGTTTTTCTTATATTGATCTATGGTTGATTCGTACAAAGCATCATGACTGGGTTGGTAAAGGAACGCATGTCTAATAATACAAGACAGCTGTATAAATTCACAAGAATATTAAAAATATATGTATACCAACGATATTTTCAAACCTTAATTTTCTAATGTGCAAACATTTATGTGAAATATTTCATAAATTTTTAGCTTTTTACATTAAATGTGTACAAATTTATGCTAAGGTGAATTTACAAACATGTTTGTTTGATTTAGCTTATATACGTTCTTGTTCTAACTTAGAGTTAATGCAAATTATTTTATAAACAATTTTTATTTTAGAAGAAAGGCAATTTAAGAACCTTATCACAATCACTAAATATTATAGCTAGTTTTATAACTATATTTTTTGTATATTCTTCAATATTCCAAATTTTTTAGTCTTTTTTACCACGTTTTAGCTTAAAGGTTGGTTGGCTGGTTGGTTGATTTTTGATGGCCGATAATGTACTCTAGGGATATAGGCCCGAGGGGGGGGGGGAGAGTGCCCTTCGTGGGGGTCTTTTTAAGGGAACCTAACCCGTATTTACGCATGGAAATTCACGGCTCGAAGAAAACCACGAAAACGCCGAACGATTAGGCCGACGGGCGCGATTGGATTCGAACCCAGCACATCCCTTCTACCAGCTCCAAGAGCAGAACCTCTCGGCCACTGGTGGGGGCTTAACTTAAAGGGAACAATTTTTAAACAATCAATGAGATTGTACTTATATAGAAATTATAGTGTTACAAAAATTTATGAGATGAAATTATTGGCTTATTGCCATATAGGCTGTAAAATATACATGAATTCGATTCGCAACGTGCAAAATTTTAACTATTGTGAAACAGGTGTTTTCGAAAACACTTTGTCTGTGAACAAATTTAAGAATTAATTTATGGCCGATAATGTACTCTAGGGATATAGGACCGAGGGGGGGGGGAGAGTGCCCTTCGTGGGGGGTCTTTCTAAGGGAACCTAACCCGTATTTACGCATGGAAATTCACGGCTCGAAGAAAACCACGAAAACGCCGAACGATTAGGCCGACGGGCGCGATTGGATTCGAACCCAGCACATCCCTTCTACCAGCTCCAAGAGCAGAATCTCTCGGCCACTGGTGGGGGCTTAACTTAAAGGGACTACAACAGATACGCAGCCACTTGTAAAATAAGTAATTCTGATGCATCTTTTTTATCGGGACTGTTGAAAAGAGTTTAACATTTAAAAAATAATTTTGACTATAGCTACACTATAAATTGATTATTTGCAAAAAAAAAAAGAAAATGCAATAGTTGTGAGATATCTCCAAAATTAAGCAAAATTCCCATGTTCAAACATCGACATTGGTGCGTCATTTTTACGTGAACTATCGGCTCGATTTGATTACTTTTTAAAATAGATTAATAACTAAAACATAAATGAATTTGAATTGTCCGGAAAAATCATATAATACAGAATGCAACCGCTATGTTAATATTATTTCTTTTAAACTAAATATTTCTGTTTGCTATTTTTACGCAGAAGTTGTATTTTTTATATTTATTTGTCTGGAAACGAATATTTGTTATTTCAAATATAGCTAAATCTATTCAAAAAAGCTGAGGAATCATTTTATTAGAAAATGAGAAATAAAAATCATACATCAAGCATAGTTTAGGAAACACCTTCTAACACATTCAAAATTCCATAACAAAACTTCATCGTTTAATATAGTGAAAGATGATGCCTACGTGAACAATTTTGAAAAGGCATAACGCATTTGAAAACAAAACTTCACTGTTTAATATTATTAAAGTTTATGCCTACGTCAACACTTTGGAAAATGCATAACACATGTGAAAACAAAACTTCATTGTTTAATATGATTAAAGATGATGCCTACGTCAACAATTTGGAAAAGGCATAACACATTTGAAAACAAAGCTTCATCGTTTAATATGATTAAAGTTTATCCCTACGTCAACAATTTGGAAAAGGCATAACACATTTGAAAACAAAACTTCATCGTTTAATATGATTAAAGTTTATCCCTACGTCAACAATTTGGAAAAGGCATAACATATTTCAAAACAAAACTTCATCGTTTAATATGACTAAAGATTATGCCTACGTCAACAATTTGGAACATGCAAAGCACATTTGAAAACAAAACTTCATCGTTTAATATTATTAAAGATGATGCATACGTCAACAATTTGGAAAAGCATAACACATTTGAAAACAAAAGTTCATTGTTTAATATGATTAAAGTTTATCCCTACGTCAACAATTTGGAAAAGGCATAACACATTTCAAAACAAAACTTCATCGTTTAATATGATTAAAGATTATACCTAAGTCAACAATTTGGAAAAGACATAACACATTTCAAAACAAAACTTCATCGTTTAATATGACTAAAGATTATGCCTACGTCAACAATTTGGAACATGCAAAGCACATTTGAAAACAAAACTTCATCGTTTAATATTATTAAAGATGATGCATACGTCAACAATTTGGAAAAGCATAACACATTTGAAAACAAAACTTCGTCGTTTAATATGATTAAAGATTATGCTTACGTCAACAATTTGGAAAAGGAATAACACATTTGAAAACAAAACTTCAACAATTTTCATCTATTGGCTGACAAATTTTCTAATCCTTTTGTGCATTTCAGAATTTGATTTATAGGTTTGTGTGTGATTTATAGGTATACAGAAATTTAGTTCAATGTGAAAATGCCCAACACAACTGAAAGCGTCTCTTCAATAAAGGGAAATAAAGTCGAAATATTTCGTGCTGTCCGTAGAACTGAATTCACACAAAGTAACATTCAGTAGATTAGTTAAAATTAAAAACATATATTACAATTGGGAACATTAAAACTATATGCGTCATTCATAGTGATGGAAAGAATATGTCTTTCCAACAAACTTTAACTTTTATCTATAAACTATGATGTTATTATATACGAGGCAGCATATAAAAAGAAGCATTCGTATGCCTATAATGGAACCTGAACTAGGTTAAGTGCATGTCTTGGTAAAGTATCGTACAGATAAAATTTACGATACTAATAAATCTACAAAAGTCATCGAAATTACGATTTATAGTTGTGTAGGACATCATGAGGGCATAACAACGAAATTTACAGCTGACCTTTGACCAGAAGGACCACACACACGGAATAAAGTAAAAATAAATATAACTGGGTACAGCAAAAACTCAACCTATAAGGTTGCGCCACATAAATTCAGAGTCGACCAATGATATTCGCCTGTAATGATGGGTGGCAACTCTGTATGCAAATTTTCTAGCTATATGGTATAATTTTATGTTTGCACAAATAATGAAAACAGGACAATGTCCGTTTTTTTTTTTAGTGTAAGTAAGAGACAGACTTCACTTGCAAATTTTATCCCAATGCTGATGGCAGCAAAAAAAAAAATAAGATGCTGTGGTTGGATTTTAGCAGATTGCTGTACCATGAATAACATATAAAATATATATATAAAAAAATAAGTTACCCCAACATTGGCTTAAAAATACATGTGATGGCCGATTAAGGATTAATATTTTGTGTCAACATTTTTTTTGGAGACCTTTTGTGCCTACTTGTGGGACATTCTCGGAGCAACGAGAATTCTACATGCTGCCGGGGGCAGTGGATCAGGTAGTCCATTATGATTTTATTCCATTGTTTTTACCAGTAATAAGCATTACCTATGAAAGTAACGGACTATGGTGATATTTCACGTGTTATAAAATTAATTATATAGATTGATTAATTGAAATAGGTAAATATATATATAATGATGCGCATCAGCATTACTATTAAAATATATAACCCACAATATGTAAATAACCATTTTTATTGTAAATTTTCTCCTATAATAAAATGTAATCAAGTTTGAATATGAGTAATCTTTTCTTTATTTTAATTCTTAATTAATATTTTTCTCTTATAGATGTGGGAATGTAAAATAAATAATCTATTTATCTATATGATTTACTAAAAAAATTATTATATAAAAGAAATTACAGACTTAGAAGGTAAACGATCTCCGAAAAAAATAACACAGCGTATTGATTAATTATAATTTTAATATTTAATATATTAAATTTTCTTTGGATTTCCCCGAAGGGAATTGTTAATTACATCGTTTACCTAGAGTCATTTGGTGCTAACACTGTACGAATAGTAAGAATCATAAAAATTAATCTCCTCTTATAAAATTAACATTAATCAACCTCATTACCCGTGTTGCAATGTATTAAAGTTATGGATATATTTTAGCATGTATATATCATTCCAGCACATAGACAGTGCAGTAATCAAATATTTTCGTGTGTAACATCATTAAAATACATGAAACATGGCTTTTCCCTTATACCATAATGTTGCGGGATTCTTTAGTGTACCTGTAAACAAAAAGTAAATGGAACATTTCCTATACTGATCGTGCCATCATAATCCTCAATAACATATATAAATTATATGATAATCCACTTACAATTAAAGGAGTTAGAGCGCGGAGTGCCAGACAAACGGAATTTATTAATATTTTTCAACTATGTTCGAAAGTGTTAAAAGGTACATTAATATCGGCTAATTTAAATTTGACTTCGCCACTGTTTTCGACTTCTTTATTCATAACAATAAATATAAATAGATAAACACATAATTTATTGTAAGTAAATGCATTTCGACGAATGGCTCATGTACTAACAAGTTCCTGCATACACTAACGAATACAAGAACATGTAAGACACTTGAAATTCATGGAGTGCTGCGTTAATAGATAATTGTCTATAACTTTGAATGTCAAATTTTCAGAATATTATGTACACATTGTAAAGAATTTTTAATTGGATGCTTGTAATTTGCAGATAAATTAAATAATAAGGAAGTTCCAATGAATATACGTTAATAAAAATTATCACCAATGCATTGGCATTGTGATTATACTTATGTGATTTTTTCTCACTGAAAGAATAGAAAGTTAGATTTTTTTTAATAGTATACAGTAATAGATATTGCAGAAAAGGGCGAAGAAAAGTTTTTGTTTAGTGTTAACTGTAAATTGTAAAATATCTATGCTATATTTTATGTATTTTGTAAGTATGACTTATGCAATTTATTACATTTTAACAAACGTTGTTTCATATTTTAAAACTAGCCGTCCTTGGCGACCAATTTGTCTCCCTAAAATGTATGCTAAGCATCGTATCATGTTACTTTTATTCATAATTCAATTTAATTTACTTAATCCTTTAATTTACTTAATGTACAAAATCCTTCGCCAAATAGGAAAATTCTCATATGCTCTGTATTTTTATGTTGGCCGGGCTCAGGTGATAAATCGTCAAACATTATTCCCGTCGCATCTTTTCATATTTCATTAATTTAATTTAAAATATAATCCTTTCACCCAATTCAAGATACATTAATTTAAATTTGAATCATATAATATTCACAACTTTAACTTATTTCTTTGGAAAAAAAGGAAAAGAAAAAGAAAAATACTAAATAACACTACAAACCATGACATTTAATTTCAACATCAAAACATTATTTTAATTTACCGCGCGATAAATAAAAGCGAAGTGCGAGTTAAAAACTTCTATTGACAAGATTCGCACCCGGCTTAGAAAGAATGCTTCGCGATCATAGCAATTGTTATGTAGTTTTATTCGAAACAAAATTTTTTGAATAAAAATGGCCGCCTTGCATATGAAAAGCGAAAGGGTCAGCCCATAATCGTTTGTGACACTCACATGACTTGTACTCATTAATATAGATACTGAATTCATATAGAATTTCAGGCTGCAAAAATGTAAATTCTTCTAATACCTTTTATTTTTTTAGAAATTTCCTTTTCCATCTTTCGTCTAGGCATATATGACAAATACAATCACAATATAGTATAATGATAATTGCGCTAAATACATTTTAACCTTTTACCTCTACTGAATGTGTAACAATGAAGTTCAAATTATTTTTAAGTTGTTAGTTTTGCTTATAAAAGCTTTAATAAATTCAAATGTCGAAATTCAAATGATTCATTCCAATGAAAAAATTTTTTTTCAAAAAACTCGCTGGTGGATGGAAACTTTAAAAATCTATATTCTCTTTCAGCATTCTCTTAAAAAAATCCATTATCTAAATCATTTGAAACAGATATCTGCTTTAATGTTTTTATGAATTTCTAATAACACTGTACGAGTTCCTAATAACAATATTCACTATAAAGTCCTAATTAAAACATTAAAAAATGTTTCCGCCTATCCTTTATAAAGTCCGTAGCTGTTTGCCAATAAATCCGGAAGTTGGAGAAACAAATCTGTTACAAATAAATGAAAAACACTAATTAAGTTGAAAATTTAGATTAAATATTAAAAAAATAGATCACCTAAAATAAAATGTGCTTCTCACGATGTTGGTGAATTTTAAAACAATGCAACAGTAAACAGTTATAAAATAGGAAATAAAATAGACTTAAATAGAGAGTGTTAAAATAGGAAAATCTAATAAGTTTATAAGAGCACACATTTATTTTTCCACCGAAATTACTTTCCATTATTTGCTCATGTAAATATAATTCAATAATACATAGAATCCATACTCAAGATAATCTGTTAAAACAAAAAATGAATTTCTGTAAGGAAACATATATATATATGATGATAACATACCTCGGTAATATTATAATTCGCGAAAATTTATTAGAAATCCATTTGCTAAAGCGCAATGTTCCGAAATCATACTTTCTTTGTAATAACATTTGCATAAATATTTCAACCATAAAATTTTCAAACAAACGCTGTTTTTTATACGGAAATATTATATAAAAAGCCCTATTATGCAAAGTAAGTAACATAAAGTCGATCTCATATAGAAAATAATTTCTTTCAGAAAACAACTTTTAGGAACAGAATAATATTGTTTTTTTAATCTTCAATGAATTAACATTGCACTAAAAATAAAGATATCCGGAAGTGAAATAAATTACATGTTGTTCTATATTTAACTGATTGTTCATTATTTAAGTTTTATTCTACAGTTAGGAGAATTTAAAGTCAAAAGAAATATTTCATTTCATGTAGTGTTCTTTTAAATTATGGAAACATACATATTTTTATAAAAATAATATAAATTAAAATTTGCGTTTTCAGTTGTTGTATAGTCGTGGGAAAAAATTAAACACCCCTACTCACTCCTCAATAATTTATCATAGAAGAAAATTACTGGTACCGAACGATTGGAAATAAAGTCTACTTTTAAATGATGTATATAAGATTTGCTTAGGATCCATCTACATATCAAAACGAACCATAACTTTGTTTTTTTCAATAGCAATGCCCAATTCTGGCAGCATAAATGAACTCTACACACTCCAGTTAGCCTAAAAAAATTTTATGCAATTCGTACCGCAAGTTTCCGAGAAATTAATTATTTTAAATTGAGCGTATTTTAAGGGCTGTATCCAAATTGAAGTTCGCTAATGGATTGTTGAGCGAGAGAGCCCCCTTCTTGATCAAGGCACCTTAAGCACAACTCAAGCAGTCACTGGAGCCTGTTAGATAACAGGACAGAGAAGAAAGGTCAAAATATCTACTCACTTCTATCATAGACGGTCCCTTAAACCATCATTTTACAGTTTTTTAAGCATAATTTGAAAACTATTTGGAAGAAAAATGTGAAATTTTGGATTTTTATAAAGCAGGACTTAATAAATCTAAATCCATCAAAAAATTGTAGGTTGCAATTCATAATTTTTTCGAATATTAATTTCATAATTCATATAATAAAATTATAAAAATTGCAAATTCAGCGTATTTATATTTGGGCACGTTCGTATTATTGCTACACAAAAAATTAGCACAATAGGAGCATATTTTCAGGAGATATAAATAAAAATATGAAAATGTAATTTAACATTAGAAGCACTAAATTTTGAATGTTTATAATTCAAATGACGTGAAATTTGGTGTCTAGGCATGGTTTGAACCAAAGATTTGAAATATCTCGTTAAAATTGGGTATTGCTATTGAAAAAAAAATGAGGTTTGGGTTCGTTTTAATTTGTAGATGGCTCCCTAAGCAAATTTTATATAAATAATTTAAAAGAAGACTTTATTTCCAATCGTTCGGTACCAGTAACCTCCGTCTACGATAATTTGTTGAAGAGTTAGTAGGAGGTGTTTACTTTTTTTTTTTTCTTCGTCTGTACATTTGTCAATTTGCTTACTGAGGATAGAATTACTTGGGAAAATGGGATGCTTGATTTAGTTGTAAATGTAAAATAACAAAACAAAACCCATAAGGACATTACTGTTATCTATCCATGTTGTGTTTTGAATATTAAAATGCATCAAACGACAATAGACTTAACATTACCGAGGGGAATTCGGAAGCTGAGTGACTAGCAGCCTTAAGGCTGTTAGTCAGTGAACTTTCGAATTTTTCTTCTCTAATCTTAAACCTACACAGAAAAAACTGTTTTGTTGAATTTACTGAATTTTGGTTCATATAGCTCCATCCAAATATTTGGTCGGAATGACCAAATTTTGGGTGGACTAACCAAACGATTTGTTGAATTAACAAAATAATTTGGTTAATCTAATCAAAATTTAATCATTTCAACCAAAATATTTGGATGGAGCTATATGAACCAAAATTTAGTAATTTCAACAAAACAGTTTTTTCCGTGTATGGACGTAGAATGTATTCGTATATTTAAAATATCTCCTCACGAATTCGATAGGTTTAACTTTTTATTTCTTGTTAGTTACTCTTCTAAAAGAATGTCTCTTTTCTCATAGTTGCCAAACTATTTCAAAAATATATATTTAATTTTATGTGAAGCGATAAATCTTACTCACAGTTCATCAGCTTTAACATAAAATATTAAATAAAGCGTAGATTTTAGAAATATTTTGAGAACTAAGAGAAAAAGGGAGACCCTTTAAGAAGAGTATATAGAAAAAAAAAGTTAAGAATATTAATTTCCTGAGAAGATATTTTAAATATAGGAATGCATTCTACGTCCATATGTTTAACATTGGCAAGGAGAATTCGGAAGTTGACTGAAAAACAGCCTTAAATATGTTATCAAGTCCAAAGGAGCTAAATTCTGACACATTTCTGAATTACATTTTGTTCGGAAAAGTGTGAAAGTAGCAGGTACTCTTATTCAGAAATTATTTAATCAAATCGCATTTTTTTTCCTTGGTAAAGGCAGAAGATATTCCAGAAAATAGTGTCAAAGTGCGCATGTTGAAACGAATTTTCAGATGCGAAATGGTGGGAAAGTAGAAAACTGTTCGTCACTTGACAACATTTGTTTATAACTCGATAAGAAATTTATTTATGAAAAAATAAAGAATGTCATTAGATTTCAAATCACTTCAATAGTCATACTTGTCAGTGATATGCCTTTACCTTTAAAAAATAATAAAAAAATGTGTAAGAAAGTTTCGAGTTCTTGAGAACCGCCTTTAAGTTTAAGAACAAAATCTTTATCGTTATAAGAGACTAATGAAATAGATTGAAAAAATGTATAATTTTAATTCAGAGTAGGGGAGACTGGGGCTAGTTGGCTACAGGGGTAAGTAGGCGCAGTCCTCATAAATCGCCTGTTTGTGGATAGATTGCTAATCCAGTCACAGAGTACATTTCTTCTTGCTTTTTACAATCCTCATTACAGTTTTGCAGCGTTAGCTATGTGTAGCGGACATTTATTCCGATTTTTCTGTTTTTCGCACTCATAAGTAATATTTTGTTGCTTCACTCTTTTTCTAATTTCTAATACTTATCTTTAAAACTGCGATTTAACTTGAGCAGTTTTTCTTAGTGTATGATTAACTGTACCTACCCCGTATGTGGTTTACATGGATTATTTATGCTTAGATGGTTACGTGTATTTTTGCGAAGAAATTTATTATGGGGCTAGAAGGCGCATTGAACACGGGGCAAGTTGGCTCGGTGTCTGGTGTATGCTGGTAGCTTGAAAAACAGCAACCACCGAGAAAAGTGGTTGCAATGCAAGAATTTGGGGACACGAGGCTTGCCCAAACGGAGACACTCTAATTTTTATTTCTGACAACTGTACTCTGATGATGATATGGAGTAGGATAGAAGTTACTCAATGTTAATGTTTTGTTCATTATTTTTACGTCTGTATAATTTAGAATTTACATTGTACGGCGATAACGCCTTTGTTTAAACTTACTGGTAATAATGACATTGATTTCTCTTAACTGTGTGTCTTATTTGAGTTTCACTTCAATTTTTATAAAGCGTTTTCCAACTTACCCCATATGTATAGGCAACTTGCCCCGTGACGGGGTAGGTTGGCGCACAATTTTCCTTTTCCTTTAGGCTTCCACTAAACATAAACTACAAAAGCTACAAACTCAAAACTCTGGGTATTTATAAACCAATGCCTGTTCTTTAAAAATACAGTTAAATTTTCATAAAAAAACTTAAACAGAAAATTAATAAAAATCAATAACTAAACACTGCGCCTAGTAGCCCCGGTCTCCCTAGTGTAAGTGTAATACAAAATATAGTAATCTAACGTAATCTATAGTAATTCATGTAATCTAATTGTAATCTAGCAATCCAGAATGTAATCGAATCCATTCTATATCGATATTTTACATTCAACGTACTAAATGTACTATTATTTTAACACAATCAAACTGATTGGTAAAGCTATCATTCGAAATGAATATTTCCAACTGAGCGAAAAAACGCCCAGGCTGGGAATGGAGCCCTGGGAATTTCACTCCATTGGAAATATTCAATTCGTATGATAACTTTACCAATCAGTTTGATTGTGTTAAAATAATAGTTCATCTACGTTTCCATCCTTTATTTTTGCATGCAGTTTATTCTCTTGAGCTGTCTACATGAGAGACCAGATGTTACTAACAATAAAGTTATCTGAGCGAAATATGCTGGCTGGTAGTCCGCCCTGCTAGCTTAAACGGTAACGGCCCTTGTAAGCCAAAGATCTGTGTTCGATTCTTAGCCTGGGTATTTTTTCGCTCAGTTGGAAACATTCAATTCGTACAAATGTAATTTAAAATATTGTAATCCAGAATATCATTTTTTATGTAATTTATAAATGTAATTTGAAATATTGTCATCCAGTATATTATTTTTCGTGTAATGTAAAGGTAATATGTAGTATTTTATGTAGTATTTAATATAAAAATCCTTCAATGTGTTTTCTTCAGAGTCTACACATTAGACCGGAGTGAAAAACAAAAATTTTTGCAAATCGAATCGTAATAGTGCAGAAAAGTTGCTACTCGCCAATACAAGCACAGTGAAAACAAAAATTTTGAAATCGGATATTATCTTCTGATCACGCATCGCGTTCAAAGTTTTTGAATTTGAACAAAAATTGTACAGATATACGAAAAAACGTAAAAGGTGTAACTTTTTCCGATCGAACACATATTTTTGTACATACCATGACCTTGAGGTGTAGAATGGAGGAAAAAATACCACACAATGCTCCTTTATCCCGGGGGGGAAATGGCCAATTTTCGTGGAATTAACCGAATTTACAGGAGGACTAAATATTGACCGATCGACATGATTTTTTTTACATAAGGCAATCTTGAGGATAAAAGTAGAAAACAATTCCCCCCTCCCCTCGAGAAATCAAAATTGTGCAGCTCTTGGCCCGTCCTTCTAAGGACAACTCAGGACTCACTACGGGAAGGTGGCTGCACTGTGAGTCCCACCCACATCCTACCCAACCAACCAACCAAAATGCGGACGTGGAGAATTATGCAGATGCGGATCCAGGTACTGCGAATTCTGATTTAGTGTCAAACTTTATCATGGTAGACAAGAAGCGAGGATGGCTCTTATAAAACCATCACGTCACTCATGCTCATAAACTTTTGAGTAGGCCTGTGTTACCAGCTTGACACTACGCTGTACGGCTTGCGTATGACATGGTATGTTGGCCAGATTCAAATGAAGAGTTGGATTTTCCCCCTTGGAAATAAAGTCTGCAATGTCAGCTGAAGAAATGTTTACCAAAAGAGGAGGACAGGTTATCTTGGTTTCAGACCGATT
Source organism: Maratus speciosus (assembly GCA_963932465.1). Classification (NCBI taxonomy): domain Eukaryota; kingdom Metazoa; phylum Arthropoda; class Arachnida; order Araneae; family Salticidae; genus Maratus; species Maratus speciosus. The sequence goes on from OZ010786.1 coordinate 475,722,246, forward strand.
TATAATGTCATAATAATCATCGGCGTCAAATTTTATGGCCGGAACTTGAAAATTTCTGACAGATTTGCCCTTTGTGGAAGTGTCTTTGGATTTCAGCACCCGCTGCATTCCCAGCTCTCGAACGTGCTGCCTATCATCCACTACCATTGAAAAGAGAATGTTTTCTGAATGGGCAACGAAAGCATTTATTTGGATGACCTTCGTTACCACTTCTTGGAATTTTGCAGGTAAGCTTCTACATTTCTTGATGCATTCAAAAATATGTTTAGGTACCTCGACTACTGAATATCTTGTCTTAATTTTGAACCTCAGAGGTACGTATACTACCAAAGTACATCATGACAATGTTGATGAGATTTTCGGATGGACTTTCCGATGAAATACACAGTCTCAGGAACCTATTTTCTGTCGTTAACCACCTCGTATGAGATATTGGTCCCGGATCTCGATTTGATAGGTCTGAGGAACAACGTACTTGACAAGCACTTACTTGTCAAAGATTACAAAGAGATGTATAACATACTACTTGTCAAAGCAGTAGCTGGAAGCGACATGCGCATTTGTCAAGAGCCTGGGCTCCTTGATTGAGTAGACAAAGAGCGTGTGGGCTGAAAGTCTAAATCATCCTCATACTCATTGACATCAACGTTTGTCTCACCTCTTTCAGGATCAGTTCTACAACCAGGCAAGCTTTGCATTTGTGTGCTGAGCACATTAAGATGACAGCCTTTCTTTGCAACCTTGATGTAAGATTTTGTGTTTCCTTTTTATGCACCGTCGATCCTATTTTACCTAGTTTAAGGTGTCTTTGTGCGTAAAGAAACTTCAGTTCCAATGTAGGTATTTTCCAGTCCTTAGGGCAAGCGCAACTGGCAAATATAGGATTCGGACAGATACACATATCAAAGTTTTTCCCGCAAGTGCATTGGAGTGTCATCTCGCATTTGCAAGTAGATATACCAAATAATGTGTTATAGTATTGATGAATGAAGTCATTCCACTTCTTCTGTTTCCCAGCCGCGTCTTTGTCTCTTGGATATGATTTACGAAGAGCATAATAGCGATCGTGTAATTGTTTCATCTTTTGAACGATTCTTGTGTGACAAACTGAAGGAATCGAAGCCTCCAAGTACAGTGATTCAATCTGTTGAGCTACAATGTTTGCCACTTCTGAAAAGCTCAACTTCTTTCCAGGTCTAGAGTCACCAGACTGCAATAACAGGGCGTATTGCACTTCACGCCAACATTTGATAACATCAGAATTGGTGGGAAGATCTGCCGATGGCAGTGGTTTTGGTGCACCAAAAAATGGGCAGGGAGTATGAACGCTTCGAGTGAGTGCCATAATGAAGATAAAGAAAGGTAAATTGTGATCGATGAGACCGTTATCCTATTCAGGCTACGGGATTCTAAATGAAGCCCACAGGGAAAGTTTTTCAGCTAGAGCAGCTGCCCTTATATAGGCGACAAGCAGAAACACGCATCGACGCTGAGACAAAACTGAGTGACGCACAGCGACCGTTACCAGGTACGGATACTGCGCTAGCTCCTCCCCCACTCCGTTTCTCGAAATTCCAGCGGTGCGCACATGCAACGAGCATTACAGTGCAGCAAAGAAAGAATGGGCTGACGAGGTGGAGAGGTCGAGTGACCAAACAAACCAAAACGTAACGTTTGCCGCAAATTGTCGCCCCCTCGACGAGGTTAAAAGGGGATAGATGACCTCTCGAGGGGGGGGGGGGGGGCTTGTTTTCGACTTTTGGCCTCAACGTTGCCTTATGTAAAAATAAATCAGGCCGACTAGTTAATATTTACACCTTCTTTAATTTCGGTTAATTCCACGAAAATTGGCCATTTTCACACCCCACCCCCTGAGGGGTTGGAAGGGTATAAAGAAGGAGTGTGTGGTATTTTTCCCTCCATTCTACACCTCAAGGTTATGGTATGTACAAAAAAAAATATGTTCGATCGGAAAAAATTACACCTTTTACGATTTTTCGTATATCTGTACAATTTTTGTTCGAATTCGAATACTTTGAACGAGATGCGCGAACGGAAGATATTGGCCGATTAAAAAAAAATCACTGTGCTTGTATTGACGAGTAGCAAGTTTCCGCACTATTACAATTCGATTCGCAAACTGTTTTGTTTTTCACTCCGATTTACTACACATGAAAGCGTTGAATATACAGTTAATAGGACAAAAAGGAATTATAATTTAGAAGCGTAATAACCTGTATCGTCAGACACTGGAAGAAGTCAAATCATTTAAAGAGAAAGAGCTACTGATATATATCACCACAAGCGTTATCATGTTGTTTGCCATATGTTTATCCATTACGTAAGCCCACACATTTCCCGATTTATTTTGGATAACGCAGGTTGTCAAAAAAATATCAGTAGAAATTCCCCTCATACGCATCTGCTTGTAAAAACTCCGCAAATTGCGAAGTAATCTTAAAACTGATAGGAAAGTCTTTTAAAATACATATACCGGCAATTCCCATTCAAAAGTATGCGAAATCATGGCAGCTATCTGAAGTAAATTGAAACACCTGAACCGCGAGGTTTGTACGTTATCTGTGGTTATTTACCATTAAGTGCTATGGCTAGAATGAGCTTAAAAATTAATTTTTATCAATATATATGAAGTTTATGGCATATTTTTTTACATGAAGCTATTTTTTATATCTAAATATGCGTTATAAATATTGAATTTTCAGTAATAATGTTAAATAAAGCGATTTATTAATAATTTTATGTATGGCATGTTTGGAAAAGAGTATCTAATTTTAACATGCCTTATAAACCTAAATAAAGGCGAAATTTAAATGGAAACATATTGTTAAAATTAACACTATATTTTTATCCTTGGAGGATGTTTATTTAAATACCTACTTGCTATACGAAAAAAACCCCCCAAAATGATGAATAATAAGGCATTTTTTTTAAATAAAAGCCTAAATGAAATAAGGTAGACAGATAATTAATGATCCGCAATGAAAAAATACGCTAATAAAAGCATTTTTTAATGTAAATTAAAATATAAAGCATATATACTGCCGTACAACAGCTGTGATCAAAAATCCTCAGTATAATTGACAGTTTGCAGGTCTATGTATCTTAAAAGTCTTTGGGATTTTGTTTGCAACTCGAAAAAATATATTGGCAAGATGACCAAAACAACGTGAATGGACATAAATCGCGTAAACATGAATATCCGTATGTATTTGCCATACAATCTTTTTATTTCTGAAATTTAAAAAAAACACACTAAAATATTTTAATTATGAAATGTTCATAAACTTTTTGTGTATATAGTTGTTTTTTTTAACGCTGTTATATGCATGCAATTTATTCACTCTCAATTAAAGAAAATATAACTGAGTTTTTTATTTTTAACCATTTGGAAATGGTTGTTGTTTTCAGTCGAGGATGGGGCCAAGTGATGCTCGCATTTTATTTTTTTTAACGAAATTCAACGATGTTCTTTACTTTTAGAAGATTTTGTTTTGAATAGGTAATAGAAAGGCATAAAATCGTTAAAAATTGTTTAAATAGGTAATCGAAAGGCATAAAATCATTAAAAATTGAAAAGTTACAAAATGGGTAGGCACAAATTATCAGATATGGAAAAATCCAAAGCCACAGAGCGACGCTGAAATGAAAATCGTCTTGCAAAGCAAAAATCGAGGTCTTCATCTCATTATGTAGGCCATGGAAATCGAGGTTTTCAACTGATTATGTAGCCCATGAAAATCGATTACAGTATAAAAGACGAGCGCGGAAAAGGAAACAATCTAATGTTTAATCGATTGATAGTAAAAGGCCATGTCTCGAGGGGCTCCAATTCACTAGCCACGGCGTTTCACAATCGGTCCAGTCTAACCGGGAAAAATTGAGCTCAACGTAGGTAATTTGTCCCAATCTGTGGATGATTCGGTGGAACTGCTTTCGATTTGTAAACTGTTTTTCTTCTCCAAACGGGACTTGGAGAGTTTATCGATGAAGGTTTTGGTCGTCTGAAGTTTGATCTTTGTGATCTGTTGATGAAGAGGATTCGACGGAATTTGGTAGACGAAATAAACTCCAAATAGTTTTTTGTAATCTATTAAATTACATTTTTTTCTTGATTTATGGAATTATCTCGTACGACTAATTTTTATAAAATCAAACAGCCTTTAATTTCTTGAGATCTATTTCCCTGATCATGCGAAATGAAGTTCTCCATAAAAAATACCTATATGTAATCTAACAAAAAATATCAATATAAGCATATTTTAATATTGTTCGATATCATCCGAACACACATTTGTTTATAACTAAAATTTATCTTTTAGAAGTAATTCCATGAAGAAGCTATTCCATGACAAAAGATAAAAAGAGCATTGAATCAAAGCTTGTGATCTCTTACGCATCATTCATAACTGTCCCGGAAAATATTCAAATGAAATAATTACAGTTTTTAGATAATTTTTTACACTAGATTGGTGTATTTTCTATGTATTGAGAGAAAAAAATACATTGTTGGATTTCACTTATTTTTTATAAGTAAAGAAAAAGAGATATTTTAGAATTTCAGGTAATTTTTACATTAGATTGAAAAATTTTCTGCGTTTTGAGGGAAAATTAGTTAAATCAAAGTGTGAAATTCCATGTTTTACCAAAATATAAACAATGACCAAATTCTACCAATTCCCGTATTTTTTAAAGAATATATTGTTACTATTTTCTACGGTAACAGAACGCATATTATTATATATTTAATAGGTATAAATTTTAAAAATGTATTTACATCGTAACATTTAAAAAATGTAATAATAAATAATCGTTTACAGGTATTACATTTACTATTCCAAGAAAATAGCGTGTAAAGCGACGAGTTTCCTTAATATACTTCCTTTTATTCTTCAAATTAAGGATTGTACAGTTGTAACTACTCAGTAGATTATGCGAATAAAATAGTGCTAAAAACACATTGCAATTTCTAAACGCAAATCGCTTTTTATTTTCAATAGATAAAAGTTCCAGTACAACTTTTCAGTTCATAGATATAATTTTATTTAGATAAATATGTTAGATACATTTACCAAAAACTATATATAAAAAAATTATCATTTTTTAGATAATTTTTACAATGCATTTTTACAATGTATTTTCTGTGTATTGAGAGAAAAAAGTAAGTACAATGTAGGATTTCAGTTAATTTAAATATTCCATTGGGGAATTTTCTGTGTAGTAAAGGAAAAGAGACATTTTAGAATTTCAGGTAAATTTTGCATAATTTTGGGAAGTTTTCTTTGTATTAAGGGAAATGAGGCATTATTGGTTTTCAGGTACCATAACATATGTCGTATAACGCGCACTTTTAATACACATAAGATCGAAATTTAAGGGTGCGCGTAATATACCGTATATAAAAATAATAGATATCAAAATAAGGAAAATATGAGCATAAAAAATAAGGTTTAATCATTAATAAACTTTTATAAAAACAGCTTTAACAATTCTAGTTGTATGAGTTTATTCAATTAGAATTTTGTAGGTAACTGGAAAATATTATGAATGAAAAGTGCTTGGATTTGAAAATATGTTTCCTCTTATCTTGGTCTTCTTCAGTATACATTCTTCGAATGAAACACTTCAAAAGATAAGAGCATCGCATATGTACGTTCATTTCAGGTATCTTTCCAAAAAAAAGAGTGCGCATTATACGTCGAATATACCTAAAAATAGAAAAATGTACTCTACAATCATAGGTGCGCGTTATACGCCAGAATTTACGGTAATTTGTACAGTAGGTTTGGAATTTTCCTGATTTTTGAAAAAAAAAAAAAAAAAAAAAAACAAATGGGTTAACCAATTGGTGCCTGGCGTCCTAATTTTGGGGCGGTTTGTTAAAAAAAAAAAATCCCATTACAAATAGGTTTATGATATCCTTTCAAAACTTTGTAAAATATATCGCTAGTATTTGTTTTCAATATTTATTCATAAATGATAGTGCATTTTTAAGAATAAAAAGGTGAAATAAAAATTTGTTATAGCACAAAGTTGTATTTTCTTGAAATAAAATGGTGGGAAGAAAAAGTAAGATATTTCTTTTATTTTTTACCCGACTGCAAAGAAGGATTATGTGTTTCACGCGTATCTGTTTATGTGGATTTCATTATACCCTCGAAACATCCCAACGGCTGGATGGATTTTAATGGATGAGGTCTCTATCAATTTGTCTTAACGGCCCGATGGTTATAGGCTAGGTTTTGTTTTTATAAATTCAAAATGGCAGCCTTAAAATACAAAATGGCGGCAGAGACCGAAAAAAAATTACGCACCCTATTGAGTGGCAAATCATTGGATAGGTCTTTCAAAATGAAGACGATGCTTCATTGATTATTTTACAGTCAAAAGCTCCGTTAAAATATTATACAACCTGGAAGTTGTGTAGGTAGGATCTCTAGCTTTACTGCAACTCTAACTACCATAGACATCTATAGACATCATCAAAACAGTGTTTATAGATAGGAACTAACAATTAAACATAACTTAAAAGTCATCAATACAAGTAAATAAAAAATAGGTAAGTAATATAAACAAGTAAATAAAAAATAGGTAAGTAATATAAACAAGTAAATAAAAAAATAGGTAAGTAATATAAACAAGGAATATAAAAAAATATTTTAAGTCCTACTTAGATCAATAAGAGAATTTTTTTTCTCCCATTCTTCTTTTCTCTTGGGTGGTGCTTAAAATGCCTTGATCAAGAAGACGGCTCTCCCGGTCTTAAAATACCTTGATCAAGAGGGCTCTCTCTTTCATTGAAAATTAATTAATTTCATTTCATTAATGAATTAAAATTTGAAAAAATAAACGGTCAAGAGCGAGTATTACTCGCGCACAGAGGGTTCCGTACAATAATATATGAATTAGTAAGTATATTATTAAAAAAAAATACCGTTGCTAAAAGAATACTAAGACTTTGTAAAAAGTATACAACGTAGGGTCGGGTATAGCTGTATAGTATACAGAATATGAAGGAAAGTCTCTTTAACCTGAAAATACTTGCGAACGGAGAGAGCTACAACAAGCTACAACAAGAGAGTTATACAAAGGAGGTAAAGGTACAGTAAAGCGACTACGCCCGACCTAATACAAACGATAGAAGCACCCCTAGTGGAGAAATTCGGAAGATAGCCATTGCAAATCGAAAACGAAAAGAGGTGAGCAAATTTTCCAATTAGAAAGTTTTAGAGCATCCATTAATTAGTACGAAGAGACATTTGGTTCACACGGATAAGATAAATCGTCGCCTGCATACCCAAAAATGTCCGAAATCGATGAGCGACGATTCTATTTTCCCTGGAAATGTAGCAGTGCACAATTACAGACTGTGACGTTGTACTGTGCTGTAATGTCTTTAAAATTTAATTTACAAATGCATTTAAAATTTTAGATTAACCCTTTCAGAAGCAGAAGAATTATGTTCGTAAGCTGATGAAATAATTGACTGACACCAGAATATTCAATGGAATTTTTCAGAAAACAAAAACCCGCTAATTTGCACTTTCATAAATTTTATTAAAATATTTTTGGTGCCATTTGTCAGTTTTGGAATTAAAATAAGGTGGCTAGACCGTCTAGCCACCGCCCTTGAAAGTGTTAAATCTATGTTATCGTATTGAAGAGGTTTGCAGTTCCAGGCTGAGAAATGAGCATGTTGAAATACTCTCACGAATACAAACGTGTATCGTGAGCAATGGCAAACTTTTCGAACATACTGAATATTAACTTTTTATCACTGTGAGAGATTTTGTCTTTTTTCTGTGTGTGATGTTACCAAAATGTATTGAGATAAGCACGTATTTATAGCATAAATTGTGCGTATTTCTTCATACTTCTAGCTATTCCATTCAAACATTTGCACAAAATGGAGTGCATCGATTTCGGACATTTTTGGGTAAACAGACAAAGATTTATCTTATCCATGTAAAACAAATGTCGTATTCTACTAATTAATTGATGCTCTAAAACTTTCTAACTGGAAATTTTGTTCTATCTCTTTTCGTTTTCGATTTGCAGTGGCTATCTTCCAAATTTCGCCAATAGGGGCGCTGCAGTCGTTTTCATTAAGTCGGGCATAGTCGCTTTACTATATTGTTACCTCACTTGCATAGCTGTAGCTCACTCCGTTCGCAAGTATTTTCAGGTTAAAGGGACTTTCCTTTCCACCCTGTGTACTAGAAAGATATAAATGGATATACCATGAAAGTTCAAAGATATATGGAACCTAAACAATAGCAAATATAGCTATTCTGTATATGTGTTTTCCATATAGATTTTTAGTTAACCTTTAAAGACATAGTAGGGTATTGCGAGAGCCACTCAATGGAAACTAGTCGCGAATACCATAGTATTTATGTGATTAATTTTCATTAAATAAGTGTTTTTAACATTTTGACGTTTATTGCTTTTATACTGCTACTGGGCATTGCATTACACAAATATATCCTTAAAATTTATTATCTAGGCTTTAAAAGCCGGTGGAGCATAGAATACGCCGTCCCTGTGATTATGTATGTCCAAACCGTCCGTGTCTTTAAGTGTTTATATTTCGGCTAATTACCGACAATTTTTCCAAAATTCATGATCAACAATGCTTTTTTACTTCTGCTACGATAGGTACCTCTAGCGCTGCTCAATACTTTTGCTGAAGCCCGTAAATCGAAATTTGAGTGTAATGGAAAAATGCGATTTTCTCAGAAACTATGTGATTTAGGGTAATCACTATAATTTTCCTGCAAGGTCTAAATTAATGTCTACTACCTGTAATTTTTTCATAATTTTAGTTTCAATAGATTTGGAATTAGATGGGGGGGAACATATTTTTGTACTACATTTTCCACCATAACGTTGAAAATATAATACTTAAAATTAAATGAAATATATTTTTGATTTCAGGGTTACGAAAGCTTTAACACGATACCACACACGATATACAAAGAAAATATTTTTTTTTTTTTTCAAGTAACTTAATTTGACCCTCTACATTTTTACTAAATATATTTATAAATGTTTAATATTCTGGAAATATTTGGGTCAATAGTCTTTATTACTTCCCCCAATTTGAACTTTCCACGTCCCGTAGTTTACGAGTAAAATGGCTGTGACAGACAGACAGACAGACGGAGAGACACAGGAGTGATCTTATAATGGTTCCGTTTTCACTTTTTAAGTACGGAACCCTAAAAACTGTATTAACATCAAGTGTCCTCCACTTCAATTTAAAAAAAAAATATTTGAGCTTGATTGGATGAATAATAAGTATTTTATTAACTATTGAAAATTTGAACAAGATATATATAGCGAGAGTGTGAGCTAATTGTAGGAATTGAAAAAAAAATATTTTCACATTGATGAGAAATAATTAATTAGTTCGCTTTTTACGCAGTCGGGTTTTTTGATTTTTTAAATATAATTACTTTTTATCAATCATTTTATAAGTGAAATTATTTATAAGACGAATCATTATTTTAGAATACGTATTTTTGCATTTTTTCAGATTTCTATTTTTTTTGTTCGAATTTGAACCTTTATATACCGTCTCAATTTTGGGACGCTAGGCACGAAAAAGGAGGGGTTTTCTCCGTTACTGTCTATGCATTTAATGTATGTTTTATGCCATTTATTTTGTTACAAAATGGTTATTTATCATTCGGCTTATTATTTGGCTATAAAATTATTATTCGGATTATTATTTGGCTATTCTCTGTTATTACTATATGGGGGGGGAGGGGGGGAGGGACTGGGCTCGGCTCAAGAACAAGTCCCACCCCTCCCCACACTTACCTATTTGCTTAGTAAAAATTTATATCATACCGTTATGTTTTGTACTAGTTTAGTATTTGACATCCTGAGGTTACTAATGCATATACAGTAGAACCTCGATTATCCGACGTAATTGGGTCCGAGACTACATCGGATAATAGAGACTATATCAAAAATCATCTAGTTTAATATTAACATCATCATCCAACTGCTATTAGGACTATATAAACTGCTCAATAAATATCTAAATTCAAATTATACATGAAAAATAATTTTATTTGTTTAGAACAGGGACGTGTACACTGGGGCGGGGGGGGGGGGGGGGGCGCAAGAGTGCAATTATACCCGGATCGGATCTTGCAGGAGTTCAAGCTAATTTCCATGGACTTCGAAGAAAGGTTTAACCAATATTAATGTACTCGTGATTTGGAATGGAATGCTTGCACACACTAAGAATGTAAAAAAAAAAAAAAAAAAAAAAAAAAAACGTTGGTCGGTTTACGGAGAGTTCGGGTTAAACGAGGGTCGTTAATCAAAGTTCTACTGTACCATATATACTAGTGTGTTAAACGAAGAATTTCTGACAATTTTCTGCAAGTAAATTTGGGAGTATACTTATACGCGAAATAACTACAAAGCCCCCCCCCCCCCCAAAAAAAAAAAAAAAAAAAAAAACTTCGAGTACTGTAAAAGTCTGATTTTTTATATGTATAAATAATAAAATAGTATATAAAATATACAAATAATAATAATTTATTATTAAAAATAATAATAAATATTTATTTTTGTTTACTTATTAATTTTTCGCATTAGTGAGTGGAATCTTGAAGTGGTTTGATTTTGTGTAAAATTGAAATAAAAAGTTAAGATAGACTTATACACGAGTTTGAGATTTTTTGCAGAATTTGCATTAAAAAATTAGGGGGTCGGTGTATATAAGTTAATAGATATTGAAAAAAAAGGAACACAAACATGAAAAGTACAAGTTTTGAGAAAAAGTCACTTAAAGATCTAAATGGCCGTTGTGAACTACTCTTAGAAAGAATGAATAATTACACATCATAAAACACATTATTTTTAATATATAAACATGTGTGATACATCGTTCGAAAGATAAAAGTTTAAACTATTTAATGATGTAAAAAAAATAAAAATCGATTTTCTTAACAAATTTCGCTTACCTGGTCGCCTTTTAAAAAAAAATAAAAACAGTCTTAAGCTACAATATTTATTTTTAATGAATCTCTAATTGTCTGTAAATATTTCAGTTATGATTAATATCATTCATCTATATTCCATGTATTGGAACCTTTGAAAAATGCTATACAGTAAAATCTTCTAAGACGGAATCACATAAGAAAGAAAAAGTATGCGCCATAGACAAATTCCCTTTTTAACAGATGTAAATGTATTGTATTTTTTTCCAACGTATTATTATATTTATTTTGCATGAATGAACGCATATTTCCGTTTAAGGTTTGATTACGCCATAGGAAGGTTCTTTTTTACGGCTTTTATTGTCCTTTAATTTTATTGCCTAGATATTCTCTAATATTTAAAAATATTAAATTTTAAAGTTTAATTGTAAAATAATCGCGATTTAAAAATATGTACATGTTTTCAAAAAACAAATTATGCCGAACCAAATTTTACTCATTTTTCCACGGACCAGGTCACGCACAGACGATTTTATTACTGTTTGGGTTGAGACTGTGACTGAAAATTTCGGTCCGTGCAGACCGAGCAGGAATGTTGCCCTCGGGATTGCGCTAACACTCTAAAGCGAAAGCTGAGTTCCCGAGGTGGTCATCGCTGTCATCGCTGCCATTCCCAGCTCGGTGTGGAAAAAAAAACTTTATACCCTACCCGGCAGAATCTTTCAGGAAAAAATAAGACCCATGCGCTGCCTGGCGTGAAAAGAGTAAAGACCTATACCTTGTCCGGCCCTGCCCGAGTATCCGGAATAAAACCATATACCGACCAGAAGGCTGCGACAGCAAAATGAACGCAAACTTTCTAACGGGCCGGGGTGCCAGAAAAGGCTCTTTTTTTAACGGATTTGTCCAGCCGGATAAAAAGTCAGAAGTCTTGATGACTAAAATCACGAAAAAACACAAAATCGGCATGATAGCAAAATACTTTTTTAATCAACTGATGGGACATTTAAACAGAACAGAAAAAAGGTGGAAAGGAGAAAATTTAAACTGAATCAAAAGTTTAAACTACAGGAATGATTTACTTACTCACCTGCAAGCTTTTAAAATACAAATAATATTCCATTAGAATCAAATCTTTGTTTAAACATTTTAAATCGTTTTTCTGCATGATGGGTTTTTTCACCATATCTCGTCTTTATATTTATATAAATCAAGATTTGTTAAAGGTAGGTAGTTAAAACTTGGGACATTCCTTTTTCGATTATTTTAAATTCATTTGTTTCGGCATATTTAAATATATATATATATATATATTTACTTTTAAAAATCATTTTTTATTTTTATTTAAATTATTTTCATTTTATTGAAACAGGACATTCTCTTTAATTAAATGAAAAAATAAAAATAAATTCGGCAACTAATAATTGGAGATAGAACGATTTTAAATTATCACCCTTAAAAAAAATCTTTATGCAAAATGTTAGATTTTGTTTACCAATGTTATATGTTTAAAAATTACATAGAAAGTTCAAAATTCTAACTTAATAAATATATATAAATATATGCATTTTAATGTGTCCCGAACCTCCTTGGGTTCACATTATTTCTTGAATTACATTTCAATTTATGTCTAATACCTTAAAATCAGTCGAATTATGCAAAAGGCCACATCTATGTGAGTTTTGCAGACATCTAGATGGATCTTTTGTGTGTTTTATTCAGAAATGGATAAGTAAATGTTTCCTAACTGCAAATGTTACTCTACGGGTGTCGTATAGATTTTTCTTTCCTCAAACAGACCACCCACCAACTTATGTCGTCACATTTTGCACTTCTTTTTTATGAAAATTTGCAATTGAAAGCCTATATGTATGGCCATAGATATAAAGATTTATGCCCATAGATATAAAGATATTAGTCATGAGATTCATTTTTAAAAAAATATCGCAGCCTAGGACTGTTTTGTCTTTTTTAAACAAAGGTCATAAACATGAAGGAAAAAAGCTAAAATAAGTTTGCTTGATCACAGTTACTCGTACGAAACAATTTTTAACCATATCGACTTAAAAATCCTTGTTTTGTGTAAATTCAGTTGAACAGAGACGGTCTCGAGACCAGATATTAACATTTTCTGGGTCGGGGCGGGCCGAACTTTTCTCTATGTGTCGGAAATTTCGGCCCGCGCATATCTCTACTGCTGACCTTCAACATATTTCGAAAGCAAGTTTAACGTAAAATCTATATTATGTCCAAAAGAGACGCACAGACTTAAATCGACTTTTAATAAACTATATTTTGTGAATGAACCTTATCTTCATTCCACATGCATCAATACCAGGTCGCTCAGAGGTATTGTTAAGTGGTATAAGTACAAAGTATGGGCTTTAATATATCTGTGTGTTTTACAGATATAAAAGTGATTTACTTTTCTGTTTCCTTCAAAAATGGATAAAGAAAATTTTCCCAATTCGAAATTTTACCCTACAGGGACGTATAAAAGTTTAGTTTTTGTGTTTTCTCAAGTAGACCCTTCCTTGAAGTTGCAACGTATGTCATAAAATTTTGCACATTTTTATTTATAAAACGTTGCACTTGGAAGTATATGTCTAGTGGTAATATTTAAGGAAATAAGCTTTATAAATATATAAAATGCTGGTGAATATTAACCTTAATTAGGAAAAAAAAATGTTGAAAATTTGAAATCATCAGCTCTTGCAGGTAAAAGTGGAGTCCAGTTTAACTGGCATTCCTGTTTAAGAAGTTTTTTATACGTAATTTTATTTAATTTTTACAACAATGGTTTTATTTTTATTTTTTGTGTATAATTTTTATAATTCTAATTTTTTATTCTAACGTTTTGTTTGCTTTCTAAATTGAGTTATATTTATTTCGAAATTATGTTTGAAATTTATTTTTTATAAGTTATTAAGTTTTAAAATTTCTTATGAATATACTACTGACCCGTGTTTCAAAACCTACAAGTTTTTTCTGGTTGGAGTGGTTGGGGGTGGAGTTAGTTCTCTTTGTTCAAACTCTGAAGAGAAACAGACAGTTTTTTGCCCGGGTAGTTTAATGTTTAACTGTTTTATGAATTCATAGATTATAGTTAAAAAAAATTATAAATTGCTGCGCTAAGCCACACAAGAATATATTTCAAATATGCAGCAAAATTGCTTCGAGTGTATTACAAACTGTACAACTGCATTTTACAGCGAAATGTGAGACTAGAGTTTTTCACATTGACATATTGTACTTCAAGAAACATCGCCTGTCTAAACAACTATTTAAAGACTTTAAACATAATTCTTTTATTTGCGATTGGCAAAAATATCAACTATGATAAACGATTTTATTTTCACTTTTAAAACGATCTTTTTACACTTAGATTATTTCTATTCGAATCATTAATCCTCTTTTAGTTATCTTAGTATTGCAGAACAATGCTAAACGTTTTCATAAATAAACGGTGGAATGTTTCGTTCCTAATTGCTTCTAAAACTATTCTCATATATTATAAAGAAACAAAACAAAATGTAAGAAATTTTCCATGGAGTATTAGTTATTTATCATTGTTATTAAAAATTACTTTAATATTATCTTTGATTACACTCGTTAATCCTTTTTTACAATCGTAGTTCATCGAAAAGGAAAAAAATCTCTTACTTGTTCATGCAAGAAGATTATAAGTTTTATCAATCTTTGCTTATCGAAAATTTACGTTTTTTACGCATCTTCTGTAATTCCAGTGGACATTTTTCCAAGGTATCATTCTGCAATGGGAGAATTTGTTTTGCATTGAAGGTCATTAAACACAAAAACCTTATTCAATTTCATATCAAAATACTGCAATGTAACGCTTGAATAAATTTTATTGTTTGTTTAATATAAGCGCATTTAATTTGCTTTCTTGATTATGATTAATTTGTAACAGTAATTAAAAATTTTAATATTTAAAATATAAACAAATTGTATGTTAACTGTTTAATGTAAGCATTTTTTTTCTATGTCTTTATTTTAGTTGGTATTATGGCACAAAAACGCTTCTATATTAGGTCGTGTGCAATTTGTGCAAATTTTCATCGCATACATGAGTACCATTTTTCTCTAAAGGGGGAATTGTTAAAACTGTAGTGCGTCGCAAAAGCCAGCTAATGGTAATTCATATGTTCCGTTAGACCTCATTCACATACATATTTCTAACAGTCTATATATTCCACAGATTTACTGCATCGTCGGTTTTCAATTTTCAATAAATTACACACATACAGTTTTTTTCTCTCATCTTTGTCTTGATTAAAGTTTTGCAACTTCTCTTATTGAGTTTCTACATTTGTTTTAATAAATTCAGAAATATTATTTTCACTGAGAATTTTTTTTTCCATTCATGAGAGCAGATATAGTGCACAGTCGGACCCAGTTCGCTTAATACGCTTGTCCCTTGAACATCGCCTATAATGATAATTAAAATATCACGTTCATTAGGCGAAATGTTATTACGCGATATAATTTTCTCCCTTTCAGGCAAAATATCACACTTAAGAAGCGAACAGATAGATCATAATGTCAATTGCTTCTCTTTTATCTAGTGTTGCGGATTTTTTGATTCAGATAAAAACAACTATTTCCTATTACTAATATTGACTTTATTTAATAACAAATTTATTAGGATGAAACTTACTAATCAGAAATGATAGTTGAAGAAAAACAAACCTACTAAATTAGCAACACTTCACCAGCATTTTTTCTTTGATCACGCGTCCTAACATTATTTTTCGCTTCCTTCGTGTATGTAGGTATTTATTGTAGTGGAAAGATAGACAAATTCAGGATGCTCACATACGTCAGAAAATTATTATGATTATGGATAATTATACCAGTTGATTTAGTGAGTTTTTAAATGTACAGTCGTGGAAAAAAAAAAAGTAAACACCCCCTACTAACTCCTCAACAAATTATCGTAGAAGAAAGTTACTGGTACCGAACGATTGGAAATAAAGTCTACTTTTAAATGATGTATATAAAATTTCCTTAGGGGGCCACCTACATATTAAAACGAACCATAAATTTGTTTTTTGCAATAGCAGTACCCAATTCTGACAGCATAAATGAACCCTACACCCTTCAATTAGCCTAAAAACGAATTTTTATGCAATTCGTACCATAAGTTTCCGAGAAATTAATTATCTTAAAACGAGCGTATTTTAAGGGCTGTATCCAAATTGAAGTTCCGTACTGGATTGTTAACCGAGAGAGCCGCTTCCTTGATCAAAGCACCATAAGCGCCACTCAAGGAGCCAATGAACCGTGTTAGATTACAGTACGGCAGAATAAATTTCAAAATGTCTACTCACTTCCATCATAGACGGCCCCTTAAACCATCATTTTGCCGTTTTTTAAGCATAATTTGAAAACTACTTGGAAGAAAAATGTGAAATTTTTGAATTTCTATAAAGCAGGACTTAATAAATCTAAATCCATCAAAAAAATTGTAGGTTGCAATTCATAATTTTTTCGAATATTAATTTCATAATTCATAATTCATATCATAAAATTATAAAAATTACAAATTCAGCTTATTTGTGTTTCGGTATATTAGTATTATTACCACAAAAAAAATTAGCACATTAGGAGCATAATTTCGGGAGATATAAATAAAAATATGAAAATATAATTTAACATTAGAAGCACTAAATTTTGAATGTTTATAATTCAAAAACTTACCATTCAAATGACTTGAAATTTGGTGTCTAGGCATAGTTTGAACCGAAGATTTGAAATATCTCGTTAAAATTGGGTATTGCCATTTTAAAAAAAATGAAGTTAGGATTCGTTTTAATATGTAGATGACCCCCTAAGAAAATTTTATATGCATCATTTAAAAGTAGACTTTATTTCCAATCGTTCGGTATCAGTAACTTTCTTCTATGATGATTTGTTGAGTAGTTAGTAGGGGGTGTTTACTTTTTTTTTTTTCACGACAGTACGTTATATCCCTACTATGTTTTATAATGCATGTCAAAGGCAAAAATATCAAACTCGTGAAAGTTAAACAGATACGACAGAAATTGCATATTTGTTTGTTTAATATTTGGTACATTAAAATATTTTTTAAACAAAGGTTAATATAGATAATATTCTTTTTTTTTTTGTATTAAAAATGAAATACATATTATAATGGTACTGGTTATCACAAGTAATAAGTATAATTTTATTAACTGGATTGTACTTTCACATTTAATATATTTCCTTGTGATTAAAAATAGCCCATCAGAAAAATTATCTTTTTTGTTTTATTATCCGTTGTGACATATTAATCGCAAATAAAGCCATGTTTGAATGTATATTTATTTCAGATATTATTATAGAATGTGCTATAACAAAACAACGAGTTAAAGTTTAATACAGCTAAATTTTAATATAAATAGAAGACACAATTTTTGGACCCCATTAAACCCCGTTTATAAAATTGAGATGTGCATAAAAGTTTTTTAAGACCTTTGTTGCTCCTTTATTTATTATCCCGGTAAGACAAAACGTGCCCTGCTATTTATAATTACTAATTTAAAACTATGTTACATAAAAATATTTTTTAAACAAAGGTTAATATAGATAATATTCTTTTTTGTATTATAACAAGTAATAAGTATGCTTTTATTAACTGGATTGTACTTTAACATTTAATATTTTTCCTTGTGTTTAAAAAATAGCCCATCAGAAAAAATAACTTTTTTGCTTTATTTTTCAACTTATTTTGTTTTATTTTCAATCATTAACATCTTAAATGGCATTTACTCACCACTTCCTTACTAAGTTCTTTTTTACATGCAAACAAAAATAGAACTATTTTCTACAGTAATGTATACATTTTTTAATATTCAAAATTAAATAAACGTTCTTCGAAATTAACTAAGTTTTAACTATATATTTCTACGTAAAAAGAGAAAGATTTGTATTGAAAAAAGACCAATTTATAATAGAAAAGCTCCTGATTATTTTTAGAACATGGAAATGGTACATTGTTGTATTATTACATATTATCAGATCGGCAATAATGCGTAATCGTTTATTGTTTAAAAAATGATAACAAAAAGTTTTACAGCGCTATTTCTAAATAACATGACATATTTTCAACAGAAATCTATCCTTAAGTATATTGCTTTAAAATAGTGGTGTTAAATTTTTGGTAACTTTTCTTTCCCGACATACTTTCAATCATATGATTTATATCGAATTTATTATTTTTTTAATACTACTTTTGTTATCTTACTGTATTACCCCTTTATTACGTTGTTATATGTCTTGTAACTCGCCTAACATCGCAAAGATATACTTGCAGCCAGCGATAAAAAAGATTGAGTATGGCTGATTGAGGCCATAAATAAGTCTAGTTTCTGCAAGATTATACAAATAAGTTTAATACGTTGGTTCCATTTAATACTGGACTTATTACAACTCTCTTGAAACGCATCTTAACCAGGTTCGACAGAATAGTGGCTTTGTATGGCACTTACATTCAAATATGCGTATCAAAATAATAGCACAGTCTCTAAAAACAGTTATAACAGCTTTTGAACTTAGTTGTCATATTAGAGTACTTGAAATTTATGTAACTTTAAATGAATCATTATGTATCTTGTTGTACTTACATTGTTTTTATTTGATTCATTAATCATTATTCATTTATCTTAGAAATGCAGAAGAATGCAAAAAATGTTCACAACATTTATTTGTTTCGTTTCTAATTGTTTCTAAAATACAGTCTTATAATAAAAAAGCAGGTTACGAAAAATAGGCATGGAATATCAGTTCTTTCTTGATATTGAAATTTCCGGATGTTATTATTTTATCAAACTAGGAAGTCCTTTTCTGGCGTTATGGTTTATCGGAAAAGAAAGATAAACTTACTTATTCATGCAAGAAGATTATAAGTTTTATCAATCTCCGCTCATCGAAAGTTTAACGTTTTTTTTTTTTTTTTTTTTTTACTCACGGGCTGCAATTTCCCTAACCATTCTAGCAGAGTAATGATATTATTTTGTTAGGGGCGCATATTTTATGCATTGAAAGTCATTAAACAAAAACCGATTTCAATGTTACTTCAACATACCGAAATGTAACGCCTGAATAAATTTTTTACCATGTCTCAGATACACACAATTGATTGTATTTGTAATTATATGTTTTAATATTTAAGATATAGAAAAATGCGTATTTATGGATTTCAGATAAATAATTTATCTTTATATTAAAAAAACAATATTCATTTCTTTATTTATTTCATTTTATGGTAGATAAGCAGTTCTGCCTTCAAGCGTGTGTACTACAAATAATTTTTTGTCGCATACATGAGCGTCAGCTTCCTCTATTGCGGCGAATTGTCTAAAGAGAAGTTTTTCAGAAATATCTGCTGCTAATAATAATTTATAGGTTCCATTATTGTAGTTTATGTAAAGTTACAGCTGAAATATTTCTTAATGTCCACCCATCCAACTGATTTTACAGAACCGTCGGCAAGTGGCAAGAATTTGTTCTACACTGTAATAATGTATAAGCAAGAAATTGTTGTACCTCCTAAAAAAATTGTAAACATTACACTCTATACAGGAAACGTTTAAGAAAAGTTAGTGTAAACTACGAATTTTCTTCAGTTATTGATTAAGTCGAAAACGTTATGCTCATTTCCGTATAACGCATTTCAACCGAATATGAAAATTGTCTACACATGATGTATACGCTTTACAAACGTCATAATGACGTTATTTGTATTGTTCTGGGATTAAAATTAACAAAGAAACGTAACGTATATCTTTAAAAAAGTAAGCACTTATGATTATATATATATATATATATATATATTATTTAAGAAAGTAATATCCTTTTTTAAAAGAATAATTTTATCCAATTGTAATTTACTGCATAATAATATTAGAGTTACTGTTAACCTTTGGCGTAGACAGAAAGTAAAGAAAAAACTCGTTCGAAATATGCACTCTTGCCCATGAATCTACGCCAGTTATAAGATATTAGATCTTTGATTAATGGATAATAATCTAGTACTAGTATAAGTAAAGTATAGATAGCACTGCTTATACGTTTTTTATATATTTTTTTTTTTCGTTTTGAACTTATGTTCCAATTCACAACTTTTGTAATGATGCATTTATTATGACCAAATATATTCGTAATTTTACTTATACGTTTACCATCATTTTTTATAAATAACATATTCGAAAAAGATCTTATTGAAATTTTCATTTATAAATCTGTAAAAATATCTTTTTTTAAAATACGGTCTGGTGAGTTCCTTCCTGAAAATATGTATATTTCGAAAATATTTAATTTCCCTACGTAAATATATGATATTTTCAGTACTTATAAATATATATATATATATATATTTTTATCTGATAAGTGTAGTATACTATATCGAACTATTTCATATATGTGTGTAATTATTTTATTTTCATGAATTGTAATACTTATAAATAGATATATTTTTGAAAATATTTTCTAGTTTTGCAAATCTTTTTTTTTAAATAGTGTTTTACATTTATCATATTTCTAAACATATTCCTTCAAACGTATGTATTTTATCTGTATAACTTGAGATGCTGAGATAACCTGAGAAAATATATCTGTTTATAATGTTACAATACGTGAAATAAAATAATAAATCGCAAAATAACTATTTTTAAATAGTATAATCGTTATACATGATACAAAAACAATTATTTAAAGGAATATCGGTCTATTTAAAAGTAGGGAGATTTAAGATTTTCATAAAATATTTATTTATAGGATGTAGCTCACGAGACTGCATTAAAAAAAACTTATAGGTCTATAAATCGAATTTTCACTACTTTTTTGTACCAATATGTGATTCACAAACAACGCAGATAAATGCATAATACAAATGAAATTGTGAATTTCTTCGGTCATATAAACTGTGCATTTTATCATTACAAAATTTGTGAATAGGAAAATAAGCTCAAAAGGAGATAATAAAAACGCATACCCAGTGGTATATGTACTTCACTAATACAAACTACATTGGTATATTCATTAATAAAATATCTAAAAACTTTCGTAGATTCACAAGCAATAGTATATATTTTGAACTAGTTATTTAACTTTGTGCATCAAATGATTAACATATATTATATCATATTATTATCCTATAATATTAAAGCCGATAATATTAATTCTTCTTAAAAAGCGCATTACTTTCTTAAATAAAAAAATCATGACATATTCACGATGGTTTCCGAAATGCACAGAAACATTTAAGCAATACACAAAAACATACCCGAAATATGCACTAACATACACGAAATATGCAGAAACATTTCCGAAATAAGCAGAAACGTTTCCTAATATTCTACCAAAATAAGCAGAAACTTTTTACAAACATCTAACAGATTTTGGGCCACATTGCTAACCCACTAGTTTCAGTAGTGTTTCCGATTTTTTTACAGTCTATTTACATATATCGGATTTTTTTAATATTTTTTAATTTCTATTTGTTTATTTTCTCTTTTATTACTTTACTTTTCCAGGATTCTAGAAAATACAATCAGTTGTAATAGGGCGCTGTTTGGAAATCGGTAATTTTTTTTTTCAACCTTGCTTTCTATAATGGCTTTGTGTGACATTTTCACTCAACTATGCGTTTCAAAATAATACCACAATACCCAAAGACAATGTAGATGTTTTTGAACTCGGTTTCCATGATAGAGCACTAGCAATCTATATTAGATTAAATGAATCATGATAGATCTTTTTCAACTTACATTGTTTTAATTTGAGTCATTGTTCATTCTTAATTTATCTCATTAATCTAGAACAACATCAAATATTTCCACGAATAAGCATTGGCAGATTTCGCTTCGCTTCTAACAGTTTCTGAAATTACTTTCTTATATTATAAAGAGACGAAATATGCGGTATAAAACAAGAACGTGGAATATTATTTTCTTTATCTATCTAAAATTTCCGGTGATATTATTTTATAACCATCGAAAATAATTTCTGCTTTTATGATTCTTTAGGAAAAAAAATATAAATACACTTATTTATTAATGCAAGAAGATTACTAGTTTTATCGATCTTGACTTATCGAAAGTTTACTTTTTTACGCATCATCAACAATCTC
The DNA here is from genome assembly GCA_963932465.1 of Maratus speciosus. NCBI lineage: Eukaryota > Metazoa > Arthropoda > Arachnida > Araneae > Salticidae > Maratus > Maratus speciosus. The sequence goes on from OZ010786.1 coordinate 475,744,377, forward strand.
CGTTCAAATTCAACCAGATTATTTATATCATTCTGTCAAGGGGGCATTTATGTTGCATTTAATTCATTCAACAAAAACGGTGTTTAATTTCGCGTCAAGATGCAGAAACTTAACGCATGAATAAACTAGGACTTCCCTCAGAGGGATTAGTCTGAGCGATATTACTGAGAACATAGATTTAATAATAACATGTGGAAGCGAAGAAAATGAGATGTTATCTTTAATTGTCCATATACTGCGAAAAATTGAAATGATGAAAATAAACGAATTGTAGAATTACAAAATCTTATATATAAATTCGTATACACTGTTTAAAAAAATGGGAAATCAAACCATTCAAGACAGCCATGCATGGATATAAAATTGAAAGTACGCAATATATTAAAAGTAAAATAGAAAATGAAACACTAATTTACTTATATCGGAATTTTAACTGCATAAAATGATTTCAAGAGCATAATCAGACGCTCCGCACCAATTTGAGTAACTTTAAATGACAAATATATGATGTTTAAAAAGAATGGACTATACTTTATATGGTGTGTGCTCCCCCGGAATAGAAAATATTGTACAATATCTGTTTTCCACGGATGCAATGAAGTTGTCGATAACATTTAAGGAATTCTCTTCTCAAAATCTAATATAGTATCAAAGTACCGAATACATCAAAAGTGGCATCCAATGCTTCGTTAGAGTGTGTTTTAGATATGCTCGATCGGATTTAAATGATGAGTGTATGCTGGCCACTACATACGCTGTATTGTTTTGTTTTCAAACATATTCTGCACAAGTTGAGCTGTATTTAGCATGTATTAAATAAAAGAAATCGGCAATGATTACAACATAAAGTATGACACAAGATCTGAATATATCGTCTGCATAACTTTTGAGCTGTCAAAGTGTCATTTGAAGTAATTTACAAATCCATACATATTTATTCAGCAAATCATGCAAGCTAACATACGCAAAACGGCACTTCCCTCTGTTAGTGGCCTTGGCGAGAGAGAGAAAAGCCTAGAGAAGGAACACTTTAACAAGTACTTTCGGGCAACCTACTCACTGTTTCATGCAGGTCTTTATTCAATATTTACACATTTTATTTAATGCTAGGTGGGTATCCATCAGTTTTGTTGCATTTAAATCGCATGTTTTGCGGAGGAAATGCAGCATTATGAAATATTTAAAGTTTCTGTACCTAATAATTCCAAATTAATGGTAATTGAGATCGCTTTCCGTTAATTTCATCTTTTAAAATTTTAATTTTTTTAGAAACCATTCATAGAGACAATTGTATATTTTAAAACAAACCCGAAGCAAAATTTGAAGATTTTGGGCTCAGCAGTAACAGAGAAATAGAAAATTTTTGAAAGTTTTTTGTTTCTGCACTGTTTTTTATAGCGACATTTTTAGAAATTGTTCTTTTGCGAGAATTTACGTCATGATAAATACAGCCATGTCAATTTTCATGTTTATATTCCTAACAGTTCCATGTTCTTCGTTACTTAGATCATCTTTAGATCTTTTTCCGCTTTGTTTAGTCTTTCTATTTTTTAGAATTCGTTCTACAACGAGCATTTACATCTTATTAATTACTACCATGCCAAAGTTCTAGTTTCTAACCCCAACAGTATCCCAAAAATTTCAGTATTCCAAATAAATCATAGTTTAGAACCTTTCTAGAAATTTTTACGTTTATCCGTCAAATTGAACCTTTTAGAGAGCGTTCATTACGTGTATTTAATTTACATCTTAAAAGTAACTACCGCACCAAAATTAAAGTTTCTAACCCAATCAATATCGCAGAAATCACAATTTTAGAACTTTTTTGCTCCTGCAGCGATGTAGGTTCTTGCACTGACATAAAATAGTCTTTTTTTCGGAGCAGAGATGGCCACCAACATTTTTTAAAGTTGGCTATGTAGTTTCAAAGATAACACCTCACAAACGTACAAGCATTAATAATATTATATACTTTATAATATTATAACACTTTATAATATTTGCATTAGATGTACAGATACAAAAGCCATTTATCTGTTACAAGCTAAAGTGCCGGCGTTGCCCAGAATTTGAAGGATGTTTGTTCTGAAAAATCAATTTCAAAATTTAACATACAACACAAAACAAACATTAAAAAAGCAGTCGAAATGTTGTTGAATGAATCATATGAAAACGCTAAATAAAAATGTATAAATGTATATAACAGACGCAAAAGAATACAGCTATAAATGAACTTATTTCAATTTATAATTGGAGCAATAATGTTAAAATACGCCAATATTTCCCTAATCGGGTTTTTATTATGCTTCAATACATTTTTCACACTCATACGACGTTATAGTACTATATCCACCATGCCCTTTATATTTCCACTATGACGTAATATTTTCCTCTTTCACGTGGAAACCTTGAAATAGCTATATATATATTCGTCAAACCATTTATTTCATTTTCATATTTCACGTGAATATCTTGCAATAGAAAAGTTATGACGTAATATTCACCCTTTTTTTAAATTCTGCAAACTATTTATTTCGTTTTCATTTTTCACGTGGAAATCTTGCAGTAGAAAATTAATTGTTGTAGTAATAATTTTATTGTGTTTTTTAATTGTTGGCAACTGCTATAACGAAAAATGTTTAAATTTGATAAGAAATTGCTCTTAAATTGGTGGTTTTTTATTAATTAAAAATTAACTATAAGTTATTTCGATTCCGGATTTACTTTAGTTGTCTCGGCCATGTTTTAATACACATGTACGTATCTCTTCACAATTTTGGCTTCCAAATAGTGGATTTTTTATAGAATTACAAACAGACAGATAGACAAGTTTTCGTTTTTATATATCTCTCGATTCTATGAAAAGTAACTAACGCTGTCACCGCCGCCGCCGGTTTTGAATGTTTTGTGACCGGAGGTCTTTCTTCGTTAATATTAAGAAAACTATTGCATACAAATATATGAAAATCGTCGGTATTATAGCGAAATGTTTGATCAACACACTAATGCATACAGTTTTCAAATCGAAGAATTATTTTAAGAGATATTTAATGCTAAAGTTGGACAAAATCGTTCCATTAAAAAAAAATTATAAGAGCAAAAGCTATACATGGGAATTTAATCATTTTTAGATCATTTTATTCAATAGAAGATTCCGGTCTGCAGATTTCATAATTTTTTTTTTATTTGACTCATTTTTTGAGGTTTTATTTCTATTTTAAATTCAAATATTCAGCATTTTGACACATATTTTTTACATATTTTAGAAAATGGTATTAATTTAAACTGTTGCCAACTGTATAAATAGCGCAAACAATAATGTTTGCTTCAAATAAAAAAAAATATTTACACGCTGCTATTATAAACAGAAAAAAACCTTCAAATTACAATTAGGTATAAAAAGCAGGCACTTATTGGAAATTACGCCATAAAAACTATATTTGCACGTGAATTTTAAAAGAGAAAGGATATTGTAAAATAAATTCATTAACATGCGTTAGAAATCTGAAATAGAACAAATTACGTCACATTACACTTATTATGCAAAATGAACAAAAAATAGTATTGCAAAACAGTTTAAATTTAAAAATTGCGCGAGACAAAATATTAGAGGTTAAATATTAGATTTTTTCAAAATTTTATTATTTGTCGTTTGATGTGAGGTGTTCAGCTATAAGTATGCAATTTTTTATGTTTCAACATAATTAGTGGCTGAGTTAGAAAAATTGCTTTAAATACACAAGTTAGAGTCCAGAGGGTTAAATATTAGACTTTTTCAAAATTTTATTATTTACTGTTTGATGTGAGGTGTTCAGCTATAAGTATGCAAAATGTCATGTCTTCAATTAATTAGGGGCTGAGTTAGAAAAATTGCTTAAAATACGCAAGTTAGAGCCCAGAGGATTAAGTAATAGACTTTTTCAAAATTTTATTATTTGTCGTTAGATGTGAGGTGTTTAGCTATATAAGTATGCAAAATGTCATGTCTCCAACTTAATTAGGGGCTGAGTTAGAAAAATTGCTTAAAATACACAAGTTAGAGCCCAGAGGGTTAAATATTAGACCTTTTTCAAAATTTTATTATTTCTCGTTTGATGTGAGGTGTTCAGCTATAAGTATGCAAAATTTCATGTCTCCAACTTAATTAGGGGCTGAGTTAGAAAAATTGCTTAAAATACAAAAGTTAGAGACTAGAGGGTTAAATATGACTTTTTCAAAATTTTATGATTTATCGTGTTATCGCAAGTTTTTAGCTATAAGTATGCAAACTTTCAATTCTCCAACTTAGTTAGGGGATGAGTTAGAAAAATTGCTTAAAATACATAAGTTAGAGCCCTGAGGGTTAAATATCAGACATTTTTCAAAATTTTATTATTTGTCGTTTGATGTGAGGATTTCAGCTATAAGTATGCGAAATTTCATGTCTCCAACTTAATTAGGGGCTGAGTTAGAAAAATTGTTTAAAATACATAAGTTAGAGACCATAGGGTTAAATATTAGACTTTTTAAAAATTTTATTATTTGTCGTTTGATGTGAGGTGTTCAGCTATAAGTATGCAAAATGTCATGTCTCCAACTTAATTAGGGGCTGAGTTAGAAAAATTGCTTAAAATACAGAAGTTAGAGACCGGAGGGTTAAATATGACTTTTTCAAAATTTTATGATTTATCGTGTTATCGCCAGTGTTCAGCTATAAGTATGCAAACTTTCATGTCTCCAACTTAATTAGGGGCTGAGTTAGAAAAATTGCTTTAAATAAACAAGTTAGAGCCCAAAGGGTTAAATATTAAGCCTTTTTCAAAATTTTATTATTTGTCGTTTGATGTGAGATGTTCAGCTATAAGTATGCAAAATTTCATGTCTCCAACTTAATTAAATTAGGGCCGAGTTAGAAATTTTTTTTAAAATACACAAGTTAGAGCCCAGAGGGTTAAATATTAGACCTTTTCAAAATTTTATTATTTGCCGTTTGATGTGTGGTGTTCAGCTATAAGTATACAAATTTTCAAGTCTCCGACATATATAGTTTCTGAGAACGGGCTCTGTGACAGACGGACAAACAGACAGACAAAGGAGTGAGACAGGTAGGGTTTCGTTAGATGGACGAAACTCTAAAAACATGCTGCGGATGACAGTAACAACATCCTAAAATTACATTACCATCAGCGATCTACCAATCCCGAATTTAGTTTATATTCGTTTCATATATTCTTATTCTTTTGTGTGGCCCTGTAAAATAATTATCAATATTATATACAGTAAAACCTCTGACACCCCGATACTCTGTGACCTCTGATAGCGGACACCCCGAAGATGCAGAATTTGTCCTCTATTTAGAGGTGACCGCTACTGAGAGTAAAACATGTACAGTTATTTAAGAGTTGGTAATCGAAAAAATGTCAGCTAAATAGAGGTATCCGCTAATCGGGTGTGTCCGTTATGGAGGTTTTACCAGTGAAACTTCTGAATAGCGAACACCTCGGGAGGGCAGAATTTGTCCTCTATTTGGAGGTGTTCGCTACTGAGAGTAAAAAATGTACAGTTATTTAAGGGTTGGTAATCGAAAAAATGGCCGCTAAATAGATGTGTCCACTAATCGGGTGTGTCCGTTATGGAGGTTTTACTGCATAATAATATCATCCTTTACAAGAAAATTGCATGCTGTATGATAGACAGACAGACATCCAGAGAAAGATAACCTCCGGATAACACTCATGTCTTTTGTTTTAATCATCCACAATTGTATGTCATACAACATGCCAAATTTTATACAACAGGCTAAAAACGGTCACCGTGGTATGGAATACTGTATTATTATTTGTTTGCCCACCAAAACTGGTTGCCACGGGTTGTTGCAAGGTTTGTGATCACGTGGTTGAAACTGATCTATTCAATATTACTGCGTGCGTATTTTTATTTTTTATTTTTGCTCCATGTGTTCAAACCAGTTGTCTACGAAAACATCAACCGGTGAAAGTGACGTACGCGAAATTTCTGTGACGTATGCAGATAAATTGTGCTTTTTTAAGAGTTTTTTCTATATAATTTTTAAACGGTTTGGAACTTATTTTTCATAGTATCACTATTCAGTAGGCGACTCTCATAGGTACCTTCTGGTGCAATCAGAAACGAAATCCGACAAATATTTTTTGAGTTATGCTTGACGAAAGGTTTTTATTAGGCTTTTTTTTAGTAGGACATGGCGTTAATATCCATCGTAGTAGTAAAGTGTCCGGACGGTAATATTTCGCTGAGTATTAGCCTTCGCTTCGCTCAGACAATTATATTCAATGTTTAAATATACGCATTTAATATAGTTTCAGTATGAAATAGGCAAAAGAAAAACTATTTTCTTTATCTATCTAAAATTTCTGGTGGCATTACTTTATTAATCTCCAAAATAATTTCTACTTTTGTGATTCAACAGAGAAAATAAGTATACATACATATGCAAGAAGTTTACAAGTTTCATCAATCTCGTCTTATCGAAAGTTTACGGGTTTTTTTTTTTACGCATAATCTGAAATTTCCGTTCAAATTCTACCAGATTAATGATATCCTTCTGTCAAGGGAGCATTAATTTAGCATGTTATTCATTAAACAGAAACCGTATTTAATTACATATCAAAATACTGAAATGTAACGCATGAAAAAATTGTATTTCAAGTTTAGTTATACGCATTTGATATGCTGGGTGAGACAAAAGTTCGTTACAACTTTAAAAACTCATAAAAAAGGAAGAAATTATGTTAAAAGGTGTTTTGTTTACAAGAAAGGGCTCACAAGGTAGTCGGATTTTTTTTTCGCAGCAAAAAATAAATAAAAAAATAAAATAAAAATAAAATAAAAATGAAATAAAATAAAATAAAATAAAATAAAATAAAATAAAATAAAATAAAATAAATAATCACATGTCACGAACGACCCGAAACACAATGAACAGGAAAACAATATGCTCCATTCATTTGTTCTTCCAATAACAAATGTTTAACATGACCTCTAGAACATTTTTACGACACAACCAGGTTGTGTCGTAGTACCTGCTCATTGTGTTTCGGATCGTCGGTGCCTTCTACATGTGATTTTTCAGATAATTTTTTTTTCTTTGCTGCTAAACAAAATCCGACTGCCTTGTGCACTGTTAAAAGTTTTGCAGCATTCTGGCAGGTCATTCGACCGTTTTTTGAAAAAAAACGGTTTCATAACCATAATTTAACTATATTCTGATCATAAAATGAGCAATAATATGGTGAGAATACTGTTAAAATTACGGTTGTGTAACCGTTTTCGGAAAAAACGGTCAAATGACCTGCCAGAATGCTGCAAATTTTTAACAGTGTGAGCTAACCGCACTTCTTTATCTTAATTTCTTCCTTCCTTTATTTATTTATTTTTTGAGTTTTTAAAGTTTTAGCGAACTTTTGGCTCACCCGGTATTTTCTTATAACTAATTACATTTAAATTCTAATTAAATGTTTTAATATTTAAAATATAGCAAATTTTATGCTCAGTGATTTAATGTAATTCATTTTCCTTATCGATTTGATATATCGTTATTTTAGTCCGTATTGCAGCAAAAAAAACTCTTCTATGAAACATCGTGTGTGCTACATGTAAATTTTGATCTCACACAAGGGCGCCACTTTTCTCTACTGACACGAGCTGTCAAAAGGAAGTTTATCGGAAAAGATAGCAACTAGTAATTCATAGGTTTCATTGTTCGTTGTCATTTATGTAAAGTTAAAGCCAAAATGTTTCTTACAAATCATCCATCCCACTGATTTAATAGAAGAATCGGCTTCACTGCACCATGTGCCATATCTGGCACGTACATAAAAACGTTTACTTTTCATTATGTGACATGAATTTGGCTAATATGATCACTGTAACTAATTAAGAAAAAAACTGAAATAACACTTATTTTGTTTATGTCAGATGGCTACATTAGACATAAAATTACAATTTGTTCTACGGAAACAAAAAAAAAACGATCAAGCTAGTAAGGTAAGATTTACTTTATTATTTTTACTGAATACTAGAAAATATTAATATAAAAAGTTGCAGAGTAAGATTAATTAATTTAAGCTCATTTAGTTTCAAAATATAGCAATATATTAATTTAAAATACTAAATGTGTACATATAGCACATACCATAAAATATCAACTTTTATCTGAAAACTTGAAATTTAATTTTTTTTAATAATTTTCCCATTATTAGACCGACATATTGATTTCAAAAATAATTTTTCATAAAATAGAAAAAATCGTGCAGTGAAAGGTTAACTCCAGGATGAACGTTTGGCCTATTTACCGATTTTTGTCTTGATTAAACTTTTGCTACTTCACTTTATGAGTTTTTTTTTATTTATTCCTTTACTTTTCCGGCATTCAAAAATATAATCAGTTGAAGAGGACGCTTTTTACAACTTTGTATTTTTTTCCGTTCATCTGCTTAGGATTTATATATAGTGGCTGCGTACAGATCATTTATTCATTTATGTATATCAAAATAATACCACAACCCACTAAGACAATATAACAGTAATTGAACTTGGTTTTCATGACACAACAGTTGAAATTTACATTAGATTATAATAATCGTGATAGATACACTATGACGCAAAAGTTTAGACAATGACGTCATTCAGCTTTAAAATGTAGAATTATGACGTCAGAATTACAAAAACCTGTAAATATATTCAAAAACTGATTTAAAATGCTATGTACAAAAGACAGTCGTTTTATTTGCTATAATACTAATTTTTTTCATAAAAATTCAAATGTGATTGTCGCAAAAGTTTAGACACTATTCTAAATTTCTTTGAATATTCGCTGGCATATGCAAATTTAGAATCGATGATGTCACAAATTTGGAGTACTTAAGTTCTGCAAACGATTGCGCTTCATAGTCGACATGCCGAGAGCTAAAGAAATTCAAGTGAATGAGGTTTCAAGGATTTGGCAGTTGAAAGGTGAAGGGAAGAGCGTTTCTGAAATTTCTGCTATTATTAATAGGTCAAAAAAATCTATTTATCGAGTTTTATCGAGTGGTTCCGAATATAAAGCAAAATGTCAGTCTGGGAGGCCACGTGTGACAAATGTACGAGAGGATCGCCTGATACAAAGACTAGCGAGTACTCAACAAATGAGCGTACGTGGAGTTCAAAGCTCATCGGGACTCTCTGTATCAAAGGATACGATTCGTAGACGAATTTTGGAAAAAGGAACAATCGTTTATAGCAAAATGCAGAAGAAACCAGCTCTGAAACCATATCATAAGTTACAAAGACTTATGTGGGCTCGAAAGCATATGTCATATGGAGAGAAATGGCAGTCAGTCATATTTAGCGATGAAAAAAATTGGAATCTGGATGGTCCAGATGGTTGTTTATCGTATTGGCATGACTTGCGGAAGGAACCTCGACGTTTTTTTAGTCGCAGACAAGGAGGGGGCTCGATGATGGTTTGGGCAGCCTTTTGCTATAATGGACAAGTATCTCTGACCTTCACCAGTGGTCGTCAAACTTCACAGCATTATACACAGACATTAGAAGAAAACCTACTGCCATTTGCTGAGCTTCTAGGGGGTCCTCAGTGGGAATTTCAGCAAGACAATGCTTCAATTCACACTGCAAAACATTCAAAATCTTGGTTTAATTCCCATAATATAAGAGTTCTCGACTGGCCAGCATGTAGCCCAGATCTTAACCCTATAGAAAACCTTTGGAGGATCATGTGTCGCAAAGTTTATAGCAACGCTAGACAATACTCTTCTGAAAAGGAACTTAAGTCATCTATTGAGAATGCATGGTACGATATCGATCCACAAACTATGCAAGATTTAGTTTCTTCCATGCAATCTCGTGTATATGACGAAATACATAAGCATGGATGCGCAACCAGGTTTTAAAAATTGTTTATTTCGATTTTATTTAATTTGTGTCTAAACTTTTGAGACAGCAGTTTATTTTTGTTACCATTTAATTTATTGCAATATGCACAATTCCACTTTTCTTTGTTATAAATATTGTTTATATGTACAGCACATTAATTTCAAGCAGTGATTTGAAAATTGAATAAATATTTTTCAAAGTATGTAAGAATTTCTTCATTGTCTAAACTTTTGCGTCATAGTGTATCGTTACAACTACATTTGTTTTCAGCCACTAAGCATCGTTCATTTATCTTAATAATGCAGACCAATGCAAACTATTTTCATAAGTAAACATTGGTATGCTTCTTTCCTAATTGTTTCTGAAACTATTTACTTAAATTATACAGACATAAAATATATCTTAAGAAAAATACGCCAGGAATGCAGTTTGTCGATATTAAAAATACCGGTGATACTATTTTATTACTCTCGAAAAACCTTTTGTTCTGTTATGGTTTTTCAGAAAAGAAAGAAATCTACTTATTTCTTCATGCAAGAAAACTATAAGTTTTATCAATTTTGATTTATCGAAAGTTTATATTTTTTTTCCATCCTCTGCAATTTTCGAAGAAATTCTTCCAGAGTTTTGGTATCATCCTGTTAAAGAAACAGTGAATTAGTATTGAAAGTCATAAAACAGAAACAGTCTTCAATTTCTTATCGAAATTCTGAAATGTAACAACAGGAAAACATTTATGCATTGTCTAGGTATACTTGTTTTATGTATTTTCTCATAACTAATAAAACTGAATTCATAATTAAATGTTTCATTATTTAAAATATAAACAGCTGTAAAGTTATGGATTTAAGGTAATCTTTACTGTATGTGAAAAAGAATTGCCATGCCATTATTTTAGTCCGTATTGTTGCGTTTCAAACGTTTCTTAAGTGTTCAATCTTAAGAAATTCAAAATGAAACAAAACGTTTCAATCGTATGATCTCAGGTCTCTTAAAATTGGAAAAAATATTAAAAAGACCATTTTCAACATTTAATATCTTAAAAAGTATTCGATTTTAAAAAACAATTTTTATTGGAATTGAAAGATAAAGTATCATCTTTCATTTCATATATTAAAAAAAATGCAAGATGCAAAATTAGTATTTACAGGGCGCTGTCAGATATTTGTCTAGCAGAAAATTGAATAACAGATTATGCGCAGGATTAAAAAATAAATTGTACAACTAAGAATAAAAACTTTGTTACCTACTTACATTTCAGATTGTAATAATTACCCTGAACGTAATAAATTTATATTTAAAGCATTTTTATATTTTTAATACAAAGTTGTATTTAGCTAATGCAAAATTAAAAAAAAAATCAGCAGTATAATCCCCTAAAAAATATTTTTTGGAACAATAAAAAGGAAATTTTAAGTTCAGTTTATACAGACTAACATGAAACATAAGTCTTGAAAAATTCATGAAAACATATTTCGAAGTTTTTCAGCTATCGTGCGCATTGTGGCCAAAAACGTTATTTGGAGAAAAATAAGTTTCGGAAATGCCGCTTCTGCTATTGAGCGGGTATAATTCTAAAAGCAATAATTTCTGTTCTAATAAAAATGTCAATTATATCGAAATGTTCAGAAAAAATAGGAGTGTAATATAAAAAAAAAATAATAAAATTTCGAACATTTTGAATCTTTAAGAGTCCTGAGACCCCTTAAAGCGTGCACTATGTATAAAATTTGATCGCATACATGAGCACCACTTTACACTTTTCTCCATTACAGCGAGAGTTCAAAAAAGAAGTTCATTGAAAGAAAAACTGCTGCTACTAATTTATTGGTTCCATTATATGTCGTTTATGTCAAGTCACAGGCAAACTGTTGTAACAAAATATTTCCATTTTAAAGCATGCACACTGCATGTATATGTTGATCGCAAACATGAGTGCCACTTTACACTTTTCCCTGCTGCAGCGATAGTTCAAAAAGAAGTTTGTTGGAAAACAAAGAGCTACTACTAAAGGTTACTATAGGTTCCATTATCTGTCGTTTATACCAAGTCACGGTGAAATTTGTCTTGCAGTTTAGCAATCCCACTGATTTTAGAGAAGCATCTCATTTCTATCTAGAGTGCACATTTTACATATTTATCTATCTGTCATGATTAATCTTCTGCAAATTGTGTGTTTTCTTTTTAATTCTTTTCTATTTCCAGTATTCAAATACCCAATCAGTCGTAAGATAAGTTTTTTTTTCTGCTGGACAAATTTTTTCCACTCATCCGCTCATGCTTAATATATAATGGCTTTGTATGATACTTTCATTCAACTATGCCTATCATAATAATAGCGCTATGTTCATAGTAGTTTATGAACCCTGTTTTATTGATAGGCTATTTCTAATTTATATTAGATTAAATGAATCATGATAAATACGATACGTTTTTGCACAAACTAATAGCTCTGACATATAAGAATCATATTATTCCCAAAATAGATATCTTACTACAGCTATTGCGTATTCATACTTATTATACTTATTCATTATTATTTATATGCAGGTACAAATGTCCATTTTTGAACTCGAACAGCTATATTAGGTGTATGTGAAATTATGATTGAATTATGAGATTCTGTAAAATAATAGAAATCTCTTACAATTCAATACAATATGACTAAATTATTCTTTGTCTCTGGTGATTTTGTTAAAAACCAGCTGTCTAAAATATATCAGAAATATTATTTTTGATATTTACATAATTATTCTCCTTGCAGACATAGTAGGCATAAACCTTAACGGCTGCCTGTTCCGTTTCTCCTGACCTTGATAAATCCTATAAAAGTAAAGTAATATATTGCCTGTACAGGAATTGACGAAGGATTTATATTGATTGTCTCTCAATATATAGTCTCTCAAACCAGCGTAATTATAAGCATCATTTATACTCGAAATTTTGTTCTACTGTTATATATATATGTGTGTATATATATTTCAAATTATGCACCAAATGTGAGATTTTTAAAATTTCATTAATATTGTTCAAAGATCAATATTAATTACAAAGGTATTAGTTATGTGCATCCCTTTTAAATTGTATGTTTAAAAATGTCTTTATTCTTAAATTGTTTTCAATTTATTTGTACATTTATTATCGTAATTTTTAACAGTGAAAATATTTTCATACTTAAACGTTGGAATGTTTTGTTCTCAACATGTTCTAACAATTGTCTTATCCTATTAAAAGATAAAATACCCACTATCAAACTAGACTTTTATCGATACAGAAAACGCTACAAGTATTTTCTATCGCTTTGAAATTTTGTTTGCCTATTACTGTTTGAGAAAAAATGTACCCGTATTTATCCATTCAAGAAGATAATAAGTTTTATCAATATTAGCTTATCACAATTTATGAATCTTACGCATCATCTGTAATTCCCAAGTAATGATATCCTTTCTGTTGCAAAATATTAAATTTGTATACAAAGTTATTGAACATAAATCTTTAATTTTCTATAAAAAAAGGAAATATACTTTCTTGATAGATTTTATTGTTGCGTAAAGCATTTACGATATTGTTTTGAAATTCTTAAGTTATATATGTTTAAAATGTTATTAGAGGATTTAATATTTTAAATATCAGTATGAATATATTTTTTCCTCAGTTAAAAACATTTAAGCTGACTTTACACTCATGAGCTATTTAGCAAATATCAAAAAAATTAATAAAAGTGTGGGCATATATCCAAGTTACATCACCGGCAATAATGCGTTTTAAAAATCAACGCCTTGAGAAGGCATTTTTCAGGCCGTGTTATTACGTTCTTGTTTTTGAAACAAATTCAAAATTATTAAAACAAATGCGTTACAACTTTAATTGATATTTTAAAATTACTTGACAGGAACCAAGTCCTATAGGAACTTGTTCAATAATTTCTTTTTGTATATCTCCAAACACACTTTTTCTGACCTTATCGATCTTTTAATCATTAGTCGAAGTGGATTACCTACCAGATTCCGGATCACCTGCGATGTATTTTCTATCATCTTTAAACTTGTTATACCAAACAAATGCTGTTCCTTTGTATATACAATAGTCTTTAAAATATTTTGCAACGTTTCAAATGCTTTTGTAGCAAAATTTTCATTCGGAAAACAAAACTTAATGCATGTTCTTTGCTCAATTACATTCGCCATTAAGACAGAGTGCATTTCTTATATCATTAAAAACAAATTTATTGTCAGACGATAACATTGCCTTCCTGCAGCACCCAACTACTTCTGTCACAATAGAAAAAAAAAACTTTTTCAGCAGACTTTAGCAAGTATATCATGTAGATCAGTGGTTCCAAATTTTTATTCGCCGCGCCCCGCCGAAGAATTTCTAAAATGACAATCTCCTCCCCCCCCCCCCCCACATTACATAACCTATATTTCTTAGTATTTAAAAGAGAGTTAATTTGAAATGGAGGGAGCCTAAAAGAACTTTAGCGAGTTATTTCGCAATTTTTTAGTTTATCAAACAGGTAATTTTTCTGTCACAAATATGTTCAATCTATACTAATAATAATCACATATGTACTGTACTATAATAATCACAATCTATAGACTCATCAATGTAGACCTGAAACAAATAATGTCAGGATCACGGAATTGGACAGTAGATTACTTTATGACATAAGCAAGCAATAGGAAAGGGTTTTCTAACATTCACCGACTAAGTAGGTTAAATAAGGAGATTTAGCTTAAACGAATAATGGTGTTTTCTACAAATTGGACTTATGCCGCTTTCAAAATCAACGTCTTATTTCCCATTTCCTTTTCTGATGCAAATCTGGATTTAAATATTTTATAAAGTTTATAGTTCCTCGTTTATTTGATTCATATATTTTTAGATCAAAAGTGTTCAAGACATTTAGTTTAAAATATACCCTTAAGAAGTTGCATGTATAAAAGTTTTTTTATGCAACATATAGCAGAACAAGTGAAAACACAAATCATATTTAATAAGTAGTTAAAAATGATCATTTTGAAAATCATAGAATGAAATACAACGAGAAATTATACAGTTCTTTATTTAAAGAATATATTATATTTGAAAATGCTTAAAATTTTTGATATAATTATTCTAGTATAGATTCTATTTCAACTTTTGATTGTTAATGTTATGAACATTCAATATTTATTCCCATTTTTTTTTTTCAATTTAGTACAGCTTTTACTTTTAGAATATAACCTTTTTTTTCAAAATAAGGCAAATAAATTACAGAGAATGGGCTTAGTACAAATTTGAATTGCCCCCTCTCCTAGAAAAACAAATTGCTTCCTTTTGGGGCGTATCCCCATGTTGGGCACCAGTGATGTAGATGGTTCACATTTTCTCAGAATTCCTTAGCGATCGCTGTATCTTTCTTTGTTGTTATTCTCCTTTCCGACAGATTGATCACATTGCCAACCTCCAAATATCGCTATGCCATTTATGAATGAACGTCTGAGATTTCCACATATATTTTGTAATAGTTTTATATGTTATTTTAGGTCATTTTGCGTGTTATCTAAAAAAATACCTTTTCAGTAAAATCCTGCTGACTATCGCCAGCTAAATAATGCTTACTAACGTTTTTCATTTTTTTTTCACTTTTCAGTCAAAATTTCAATTTATTTTTCTCTATTTCAGGTCTATCCAACGCGGCGCCCGCAGGCGCCATGGCGCTCTTCCAGGTTTTCCTCGCCCCCTATCTTATGTCACGAAGTTTTTGTAAGGAGAAATATACACTTTAAAGAATTATTTTGTTTAAGTGAATAATGTTTGCATATGTTTTTAAATAGCTATTAAAAGTTTTATGGCTGATTCCCCTACAAAAGCTTTTACGTGGTTCCCACATGCTTAAGCTTCTACTCTCTGAAAAAAAAAATAATTTACTACTTTTAAATTTACTACTTTTTTAATTTACTACTTTAAGTTATTTTTTCAAGCTATTTTTCCATAGAATTTATTAATTATAGAGACATTATGTCTATCACAATGAAGTACATGTTCAACGCATAACACGCCTGAGACATGTAAGACAATCACTGCTCAGTGCGTACCACAGGAGCAAAATTTCCAAATAGTAAATGTTCGCTATATGTACCACAAAAATTATGCATTTAAATAAAGCGACGATTAATATACAGAAATACTGGTGGAAGCTAATCCCTCCGATAATCAGACTCCGCCGATCATGATAATGTTGTTGCGTTATTTAAGTCATGTGAATAATGGCGCAGTTAATATTTTGTAACTAGATGAATGGCGCTTCTGCTTATTGAACAGTTGGACAGGCCTGCTCTATTTTATTAAATTAGTCGACTATCTTATTCTTCTGTTGTTAGTCCGAGAGAGATAAATCTATTCGGCTTTGACCAATAGCAAATTATCTCATATTTTTTCTTATTTTTTTTTCTTAATAAAGTAGCAATATCACTACAGTTCTACCTTTTTGCTACTTATGGCTACACACTATAAAGACTGTGTATTTTTCTACAGGTATGGAGTTGCTTCACATGGAAAATCTCTTATTGCTGCTTCCTTTGTTTAGCAGTGGAAGGACTACCTGGATTTGCTTGAGAAAGTTTACACTTGCTGTAGCAATTACGAATTAACTGACATCTAGAATGCAATTTTATCGGACAAAATCTCAAAGGTTGATTCATCTGAGAAACACACCTAGAAAAAATTAAATATGTTAATAATTTAGAAATAAATGATTTTAAATGACATAAATAATAATTATCTTAACAATTGACCTCACTCCAGTCATCAGCTGTCTTCCGACGGTGTTTACGAGCCCAGGCAAGGAGCTTCTTCTTCATCCGGGGTTTCTTGGCTAGACGATGATCTCTCAACCCTTCCTCCGCTAATCTCCACTGTACAGTTCTCTTAGAAACTGGTATTCCAGATTCTTGAACGATCTGAGTAAGGAGTCCCACACTTTTCTTTCTGTTTCCTAAACAGATATCCCTGATTTTCCTATCAGTACCCGGAGTTGTCATGTGTTTTCTTCCACTTTTACCATTTCGTTTGGGCGAAAGTGGCTGGTTTTTGTCCCGATTTATTTTTATCCTATTGGCTACTGACTTGGAAACTCCAGCAAGTTCTGCTATCTTCTTTTGAGAATGATTCGTATGCAGAAGAAGGGTTTTTACCTCAGATTTTTTCCTAGGGGACAAATCAACCCCTCGTCCCATACTGAAATCAATAAAAATAAAAAAAAATAAATTAAAATCATACATAATTTCGCAGAAAACGAATATTTAATCAATAAAAGAAAGATAATACTCACATATAATTCTTAACTTTTCCAAAATAGCCAAAGAAATTTGTTTAAATTAAAGAAAAACGTCTTCAACTATTGCGTGTGTAAAAGACTCAGCGTCTCTCCCGTTATTAAAATATTTATAGAAAGCAAACAAACCTTTTAACATACCAAAAGTAATTAAAAGTTGAATTATAGAGATGTTGAAAATGGTAAAATACATTCCTACAACACTTAAACCACTTAGAGCGGCAGTCAAGTGCACCCAAAGTAGAAAACTAGCAAAAAATATGACTGTCCCTAATAATTTGGCAACCCACTGTATATCACGGAAAAGTAGTGAATAAAATTCGAATAAACAAAATTTGATGTATAATTTCAATCCTTCACTCCTCGTAAAATTTTACGACATTCTTAGCAAAGATTTTTATAGTTTGTACAAGTTTCATAGACTCACTTTAGGCACCTTATGCATTGTATCGATTCATCCTTTTCCGTTGTGGCATTATATTCTTCTCCACGAACCAACAAAGTGATCTTCATCCAATTCTATTCCCTCGAAACCTGTAGAATCTGAGATATCCAAATGTATTTCATCTTCCTCGCTGCTGCAAGTGTCGTGTTTTTTTTTTTTTTTTTTTTCGCGTTTACTTTAGACTTTTTCATGGTTTTAAGTTTATTTATCAACTTTATCTGTTTCTGGGATAAAAGTTTCCAACGTTTTTCTATATTTGCAACATTTTCTGAAACAAAATAATACATCGTTAGGCCCTAATATATTATTATTATTGAAATATTTATATTAGTTAAAATTTAAACAATTTTATTAATTAATATAACAATAAACATAAAAGTTATATAATTATTTTAAATATAATTATATTAGTTAAAATCTTCACTCCATATAACTTTAAAATTATCATTAAAGGTGGTCATCTCTCCTCTATTTTATGTGGTTATTTATGCTGAAATTGAAGGATAGATAGCCACCCAATTTAAAGCGTCACTCTGCCATTGCACTTCTTTGTTTTACTCTTAGAAGCAAATTTTGGATTACAGGCGTGCCTTAAAAGTCCGTATAGTAAAACAAAATGTAACTTACGTACTGAAAAACATTCAGATACCTAACTCAGCAAAAATATTCAACCACGAAATTAAATAAACACTAAAATTACACTTACTTTTTATAATTTAAAAACACAGCTGCACGCATATGAATGAAATCGACGAACTATTTCCTAGGAACAATCTTTATGCTGCAGTCTATGATCAAGTTTTAGAAATATTTAGACTGACAATCTCTCCTCTATAGCCATCTACACTAGAGTAAGCCTATGTGACTGCACAGAAATATTCGGAAAGTTTCCAGGCTATACATTACAAGCTTTGAAATTATACTTTAAATTTGTTTAAAATAAATTCTATTTTTTAAAACCCTTCCTTTTTTTGGTTAAGAATTTTTTTATACTGAAATTATATTGTAAAAGCTGACTTAGTAATGCTTTTACATTAATCTTTAATGAAATATTCAACATCTGTAACTTAAAATATGAATTCACAATGAACGTTTCCCCATTTGTGGAAAAGATCATATGCTTAACAGTTGGCTGTCCACAAGAAGGTGATTTCAATTCATTGCATTTGTTGACTAAGGAAGGTCACACACTGAGATGACAGCATGGAAATGAAGTGCGACATAGGAGAAAAAGCAGAACACTTTAAAACCCGTTTTAATCCTGTTTTTTTCTCTGAAATCATGCACCATGTTGCATGCGTCATCTCAGTGTGCGACCTGTTTCACAGATCATATTTCAAGTTAGTAAAACACAAGTTTTGTTAAAGTAATCTAAATGTGTTGGACAGTGTCTCATAATCTAAGCTTGACAAAAGATTTTTTCTTGTTTAAATTCTGTTTTAATTAATCTAAATTATATTAACTTTAATATTATATATTCTTGGACAGAAATAAATACTTTTTTTATAACTGGTAATTTTATTATAAATTCTGTCCAACAGCGTCAAACATCGCTAACAAGTAACGTTGGTACATCTTAATATACCTAAAATAACAATATAAACGTCATCGTAAAATCATAAAATTCTGGTGAGAGGGCAACGCGAGTCATAAAAGAGAATAAAATAACCCTCGCGCTATGGAGATTAATTAAATACTAGTTAATTAAATAACAAAAAAGATTACGTTGTGAAATTTTACGTGGTCCCTTTCAGTTATGAATTTTGCCTATAGGTTAATTTCAAAGTAATTATATTTCAAACTACCTATTAGTTAATTTTATATTAAGTTTTCTAAGATATCTAAGTAAATTAAACGTTTCTGAAAACAAAATAAAAATCTCTAAAAAGAAAGTACTTTTTAAATTAATGACACACATTAAGTTTCACTAAAAAAAAGAAAAGACTGCTGACTAATTATTTTTTTTATTGAAGTGAAAACTTCTTTAGGCGCGTTGAGCTTTTTTTGAGATGGGGAAAAACCACTGATTTCGAGACACTGTAACGTAACCGACATGCTAGCATTTTGACACATAGACACTAGCGCGCCAAGCGGTGAATGACAGGAACTTTTCCCTCTTCAGCTTAATGTGCAAAAGAAGAAGGAAGCTAAAACTCACTTTTTCTCCCGGCGTATTGCTAAAACAAATTATTATTTTGTTTTTCGTCAGTTAAAATGAATTATACCGTATTCGTGACCTACCTATTTCGTGTAACTAAAAACCGATAACGCTGTATTTTATCGTGTTGATGGTCTGGTCAATGACCAACAGTATTGGTGGGAATTTCGATTACGGAAGATAAAATACGGGGCACAGATGTCAGATACGCACTTGGGTACCTAATTGACAACAAAATGGCGTTACTTTATTTTACAAGGTAACCCGGCTACTGTTGCTTATTTATTAATAAATTGTTCATTTACATTTATTTTATTTTTTTAAATTGTACAATTGTTTTGTTCTATAGTTATTAATGAAATTACCGTTTATTTATTGTTTTTTACTTTTTAAAACAATAGAAAATAATTTAAAAATATATATTGTAACTGGTATTGGAAAACGGGCTTTCGCCAAATTGACGTTAAAAAATCGCGCCAAACCTGGTTTGTATATCACATCTCTGCTAAATTCTCGGTTTTTTGATTTTTCGACTTTTTATCCAAATTTTCCGGATTTTTTAAATTTTCCATTTCATTGTATCCCAAACACTACCTACATACCAAATTTCAAGATTCTAGGGATACAGGACGTACCTCTGAGTTTTGATGATCTGTGAATCAGTGTCGAAAAGGCGAAAGTTTAAGTTCATATATCTTCTGAAATAAAAAAGATAGAAACGTTAATTTAGATTTACGAAGTTTCAAGTTTCTGGGAATCACCAACACAAAGATATTGGGGGGTCAAAAGTACCCTGAGTTGCTTCCAGAAAAATATGGTTACGGCTGTGCTTTCAAGACTTGGCAGGGGCACTGCCGTGTCCCCAGATGCTTTCATTAGTGCTGCTACACAATTCAACGCATAAAACATTTCCTGACGATTAAAAAAACACACACGTAATTGTTGAAGTTTTCACTTCTATTGGCACTCCCGGAGTGCCACTGTTTTTTTTTTTTTTTTTTTTTTTTTTTTTTTTTTTTTTTTTACACAATATTTAAATTAGCAATATTTACACAATGTTTTAAAGTTGGGAATAAACAGAAACAGTATCAGAACTGCTATTCAAATGCTTTTCCAATATTGGAGGTTGGATTTTTGACATGAGAATTTTTGTTCAACATCTTTATTTGAATAAAGAGTTATTCATCTCTTGTTATATTTAAAATCATATATTCTATATTATTATCAGTTTGACAAACATAATTATCTTACTTCATTTTTTTAATATCAAATTCTTCATTATAGCTTGAGTTTTTAATAATATTATAATTTATTTAAAACATTATATTTTTTATTTGCCAATATTAAAGTTTTGTAAAAAAGCTAACTTATTTGGATAATCAGAATGGTTAATTTCCTTTGGGTCCGTTAAGTTGCTATATCAGTTTGAATTTAGATTTATTTTGGATGTCCAGTTGTCAACAATTCCCTATATTAAAATATTCTTCTCTTAATAGAGAAACAGAGTTTTTAAATTGCGGCAAATTTGAACTGTGCCTGTAGTATTGAAGACACATCTCATGATGGGACTTGAGGCAAAATGTAATAATCTTCTGTGGTAGCCGAGAGATTCATTTAATAGTAAGGCCTTCAGGATGCAATAGGAATGGGCAGAACGCAGGTGAGGTTCGGTTCCATCATGCTCCGGATGCGGCACTATCCTCCCATGTTTACGGCAGATCGTACTGGGGATCATCGGCAAAAACAAGCTCGCCAACTAGTCCACTTTATTGTTTGTTCATCCTCGGAATTTTTATATAATGATTATAATTGTAATTTCTCTCTTGCCACCTTACATTTCTTGGTAAGCTGGGATAACATGAGATTCTGCCTAACTGGACGCCGTTTTCTTGAGATGCAGGTTGCTGTCTTAAAATTTCTGTTTTGCATCTTTCCCATACATCTACTTATGCAAATTATGTTCCTCTTATCAGGTCAGAGGTGAAAGTTATAAAATCACGAAGGTCCGTTTTATATCACTCTTAGTTACCCTGTAATAAATAAAGTATTTTGCATGCTGCCATTTATTATCGTTATTCAGGGTTGTAGAAAAGGCCACCGGAGTTGCTTTCTGGTATCCAAAATAAATCGTGCGTAAAGTACATGAAAAAATACAAATAATAATTTAATTAAAATATATATTTTGCGACTACAATTAATTTCTTAATTTATATGAATATTTATACTTATATTTTACATGTTCATAAGACCATTTGACTATTTTATACAAAAATATCACACACACACAACATAAATGAATTACACAAAAACTGCATATGCGTTTTAAGGGTGCTGCAAGCTAATGCGGTCCCGCATATATTAAAATTTTGATTATTTGATTAATTGCTAAGAAATAATATGAGAAATAAATTAAAAATGAGTATTTTAATTACTTTCTTCTTGAACTTTCCCATTCCAGTGAATGGGTGATAAACGATTTCCGTGGGTTAAGTTTGTTTAAACACATAAAATTCTAAAAAAATACAGTAAATTTTAACAAGAGGAAAACATTATCCATCAAACATAGATTATGAAACACTTTCGAACATTTTCAGAATACTGTAAAGGATCTTTATCTTTTAACAAGGGGAAAGATGATGTCTTTGTCAACAACTCTATGTAAACAACATTTGCAATAAACTTTAAAACTCAATTTCAGAAACTACCATCTGCAGTCTGACAAATATCTGAAATCTTTATTATTATTCTGTACAATCCATTAAATATCATGGCATAAAGTACCCAACCCCCAGTGTTTAGTTCACCAGAAAGTTTGGTACTTATTTTGAGAGCCGCGAAGGGATGAAATGTTAAGTCAACTTTAACCAGCCCACAGTCCCAAATCAAACTGTAGACCAGTAGCGTGGCAGATCACAAAGGTACTGATCATCATATATACCACATAGTAGGCAAAAAAATAGTTCAGTTAGAAACGCATAACCCAGTTGAGTTTGTCTTCAGGAATTTACAGTAATAAACGAAAATGAAATCAAACTCTTTCTTGCAGCCCTTTCTATTTTATGTAGTTTATAATAATTTATTTTCTATAGATACAAAACTTATACAATCTAAGTAATATTTTTGAAAAGCAAAATTAAAAACGCATACAAGAATATTAATTTAATTTTGTGCAGCTATCTCTAATAGAAAGTATAAATTTAAATATGTTTCAAATTGCGTAATATAGTTAAATTACACTGTAAAATATTTCCCCCATAGAACATAATTTAACGATATCCTTTTAAGTGTCCCTGTAAACTAATTGTTATTTGTATAGTGTCCCTGTAAACTAATTGTTATTTGTATACAATTCATATACAAGAGCGCACATCGTATGGTAAACCTAAACAATACATATTAATTAAATGGTTATCTGGATACATTTAATTGAACTAACACAATTAAACAATTTAATTACGACCAAACCGATCGACAGACACACAGACGGATAGAAAGACAGCTGGACAGGAAAATAGAATTCATAAACAATTTACAACTATGTTGGAAAGTGTCAAAAACTGACAATTTTCCGTAAAAACTTTATCCGTTCACTTATTATATGGTAGCTTCACACTTTAATATGTTTTTCCATTTTTAGTTTTTTTTTTTAACAAAATTTACTTACCGTTTAAAAAAGTTTTATGTATCAAAATATAATATTATACATAATATACTTCAGATATATTATCTATCTCTGCACATAAAGAACTAATCTAATATACAATCGCAGACTTAGGCATTCATTGATTCTTTAGCACTGTTCTTTACCGTAAGAGATCACGAAATATATTACATGAAGAATAGCAAGATTATTTTTCCTCCAGAAATTGTTATCTTCATGTATATGCAAGTATTGTTATTACTGTAACTTTTCATCACGATGTGTAATTTTGATAAATAAACTTTCTTCGTAAGTAAAAAAATACGTGATAATTCAAGCGGGGATATTATAAGTTTTATTAATTTTGTGCCGCTTATCTGGTTTATGATTCTTACGCATCGTTAATAATTTTTAAAAATATTATTTCAGCGAATTTATATCAGTAGCTATTAAACACCGCTCATTCTGGTTTCGTAATTATTTATTATAATTGGCTCAGTATTTTATATTAATATATTAAAATCTAGTTCTACTATAATGTATTTTTTTTCATTAAAGTCATGCAAGATATTAATCATACTTCCTCATTTGATGTTTCATTATACATTTTTTTTTGCAAATTTATGTAATATACTCTAAAATCTGGAGGACTGAAAAGTTCACTCTTTGAAAGATTGACAGGCATTTTTACTAATTTTGGTGTGAATTTGATAAAAATACACTCCTTAAAGAAGGAAAATTTCCACTCACTAGAAAGGAGGGAAGTATTTCACTCCGTTGTCGAGAGTGAAATATCTCACTCCGTTGTCGAGAGTGAAATATCTCACTCCGTTGTCGAGAGTGAAATATCTCACTCCGGTGAATAGAGTGAAAGACTGGCATTATACACTTTAAAAATTTTCCGATCAACTTTGAACCAATATATATGGAGTAAAATAGCGAAAAGCACCAGAATATGTCATTTCTTAATTTTTCAAACTCCATTTCATAATGTAACCTTGGAAATTACGCTCATTTAGTACTAAAACGCCCTTCTTTTCAACAGTGAATAGCCACTCCTTCTTAGAGTCACTATTCACTCCTGTTTAGAGTGAATAGTCACTCTAATAACTTGTGAGTATCGTAATATTGGTATTACAATATTGGTCATATTGGTAATCAGCCAACCTGAACAGCGTCTATAACGCCAATTGTAAGATAATAGAAAGACGTCCACCATTTTAGAATAAAAAAATGGATATTACGCACGAATTAATATTAAATAATATTAAAGGGATTATTTATGGAACGTAAAATGTTAGTCTTATTTAATTTTAATCTTTTATTCATGTTTTTAAATAGAAAAAAGGCTGATCTGGAATTGTTTTTAGAAGCGATACTTTGCTATTCGATACTGTGATGTAAAATATATTAATCTGCCATAGCTCGAATAAAAAGAGCTGACGCAGAGACTGATTCATGCTTTCATTATCATAGTAAAATATGAACATTAATTTGCAGTTACTTGAAATTAAAAATGTGTTGAGACAGTGATTCGTAATATTTTCGGTTTCTTACTGTTTTCTGATTACTAACACTTACAGCATTTATTTTGGAGTTAAATATGATATTACTAAAAGGGTTTCACATTAGAAATTAGCTTTATACTGGGAAAATGTCTTTTTATATATTACAGTAGTGAAACTTTTGAAATATTTCTTTTTATTACTAACAATATTTTAAATTATTATTTAAAATCCTAAATCTTCATACCAATGTTTTCAGATTTAACATTTGCCGAATTTATAAAATAATAGCAATTTCTTATAACATATGGAAAGATTGTTTGAGAAATTGTTAAATCTAACAATACATTTAATTAATCTGTTGTAATTTGTTGTTATTTAATTGTACAATTATAAAATACTAATTATTATTTTTAGTCTTTTTTCAAATTGGTATATATAATTTTTAATTGTATGTAAGCATTAATTTGCTGTTTGGTATTTTAATAAAACATTTAGTTATAGACATCCTGAATCAGTTATTAAATTTCCTTCTATTGTAAACGCATTTTTTACGTTTTAGATACATGTAAGAATTCGCATTAAAAAATAAAAAATAAGCATTAAGATACGCATTTAAGCATTAAGATACGCATTTAAGCATTAAGATACGCATTTAAGCATTAAGATAAAGTGTTTTTTATGCCTGATATTTATAGATAAAGCTGTTTTAGTATAAAGTTCAAATAGTTCATTGTACCACGTATATAATATAAGACTGAATATATTTTAAAGAGATAATTAACTACTTTTTACATTAAAAATGTCTTTTAAACAATAAGAACAGTACATATGTAATCCTTTCTTTTCGTTTTACTTTTTCCCAGATCAGTCTTTTCCTACATACCAAATACATAGCAAATTTATTTAGCTCATATTCACAAAATAAAATATACACGGGAATAAAAAAAAATAATAAATATGACTTATCATGATGTTCTATAAATAAGAATTGTATTAATAGAAGTTTTTCAGCAATACTGAAAGAAAATTCGAAATCATAATTAAGTTAAGTAATATGTTTAAAAGAAAAAGATATACATACTCCAGAGAATATAAAATTCCATTCTCCATGTTCATATTTAATAAAGCAATGACAAATCACAAATCATAAAATACTTACACATTCTTAATATTTAGATCAAGCTTAGAACCTATTAAAAAAAGATGTGATTTGAAAAACTTTGTTTTTTAAATGGGAAAATTTAAAATATTTTAGAAGAATAGGACTCCAAAATAACGATATTTTGCTAAAAAGTACAGAAAAAGATAAGAGTTTTAATTTAAAACAAAATTTTATTTTTAAATTGGGCATTTAAAATTTTCATATATTTATAGGGTATGCAATGAAAGCAAACACAAGAGGTAAGATTGTAATAAAATATTATAGTTTTTATCATTCGATAATCTAATTTAGTTCGCATGTAATTTCAATTGAGTTTTTCCTTAAAGATTCAATTAATGTTACAAACTATGAATTAAATAAATATTGTCAATAAAGTATTTTATTCCAATCTTTATCACGCTTGCATTTATTTTCATTGCATGCTCTAAAAGATGCAATTCTTCCAAAATGCCCATGAAACAGCGTAAAAAATAAATTCACTGCATAAAAATTTAACATTCACTCCTACCAGGGGTGAAAAATGCACTCCTTTAGAAAGAGTGAATAGTTACTCCTGCGAAAGAGTGATTATTCACCCCTGCATTGAGTGATTATTCATTTCCCAGGAGTGGGTATTCACTCTTTCAGAGAGTCAAAAATTCCACTTTTGTTCCGAGTGAATAGTCACTTTAATGATGTTGGACATATTTTGACTCTGCGATAGAGTGAATATTCACTGCTCAGGATTGAATAGTCACCCCTATTTATTTAGTTTGATTTTCAATATGTTCGTAAGAACGATAAGAAAATTATTTGTTATTTACAGCATGCATTTAAAATATGTAAACAAAAACAATCAAGTAAAAAATGTTAATGATGGTTTTTAATAAATTAATAAACTTGCGTGCGAAATAGAAACAGCAAAGCTAACTGAAGTGGAGTAATTAATAAAATATGACATGAGTAATCATTAAAGAATGGCGCGAGTAATTAAAAATCAAGCATTTCATTTAAGTATTTTACTTGCTTAAAATTAATAATATTAACAGTAACAAAGTATAAAATCTTCAAAAATCATTTTGTGTAACACAGTCAAATTATACATAAGGAAAGCACGTACAGATGAATAAGAAAAAAATGTAAATAAAATTTTGAAACATATGCAAAGAGATCTTAATTGATAAATAAAATAACAATGTAAATATTACAATACTTGAGTTTCAAGTACGATAACGGGAAACATTTATACCTAAGCATAATTTATATATATATTTTTTTTTATGTTGTCGAAATTAAGAAGTTGTCAGTTAGAATGAACACGTGTATATAAATATAACATTTTCAAAAGTCCAATTTTTGTTACCAAAATTAACCTTATAAATGAAAAACAATCTTTATATTTTCGTTTCCTTTAATGTATTCCACTAATATATTATTAAAACGGAAATGGAAATAAAACATAATTTTATTATTATACATACATGACATAAAAAGTAATTAGTTTATTTAATAAAGCATTTGAAAACGCATAATTCGGACTGTGATACGATTGAAAATCATTCATTATAGTTTAATCCGATTATAAACGAAGACACAAATCTGTTCAATTGATCCCGGCAACAAATAAATATAACCGAAAAACTAAAATAAGGCCTCAAAGAAATAGTTTAAAAAAAGTATTTTAGATATATTTATATTAAAAACTTTATTACCAGTAGTTATCCAGTCTCTTCAAAATTAGACTTTTCTTTTAGCTTTCTACATAAATTTTAATTTTCATGTCGCACGATTTTTATTTTAGGTTTTTCTTTTATTGCTTATATTTTGTGATTTAAATACCTACCGAAATAAAATAATGTTGCTTACATTTTCTACAGATTTCTGTAACATCATGCTTGCATATAACAAGAATTTTTCTATTATAAATCCGGAATTAAAAATAAATAATTTAAAGATGTTTAAACTTTGTCCATATACTTTATTATTTTTAACTGCATCATAGTGATTGGTAAGGTTATGATCAGAATTGAATTTTTCTAACTACGTGAAAACTAAGCTGGTCGGAAGTCGAGCCCAAGAACGTTGACTTAAATTGCCACCGGCCAATTTCACCTCAAGCAAAAAATATTAAAGTGTATTTATATATCCAATGATTAGCTGAATTGTATTACATGCGGTATATTCTGTTGAGCTGTCTGCATATGCTGTTGCTAATGAGGTTGTATGAGTGAAATGTGGCCTGTTGTTGTCTGCCCAGTTAGCTCAATATATAGAGCTTTGTGAATTTATTTAAAGTTAAAAATATATAATTTGTCTGCTCATAATTAATTAAAAATAAATACAAAAATACAGACAATTTATGTAAACTGTTTAAAAGTACATTTTTTTATAATAAAAATAAACGTTTCGAGTTATGTTCAAAGTTCCTCATCAATAATGTAAATAAAGACGAATTCACGGCAGATATACGTAAATTCAACTTGTTGTTGACAACATGTGTAACAAACAATTAAATACGAAGATATGTATTTCAGAATTTTTAAAATGGTATATTCAGCTGGAACTGAACGAGCTTCATTAAGTGCAAATTTCGCCGATCTCGTAAACCATGGCTCTAGAAAAATAGAGCTCTTCTATAAGTTGCAGTATAATTTAATGGCCTTGAACATTCCAAAATCTGGAAAATGATCTGTTTGTATGGCATGAGCTATCATTTTAGTCTGAAAGAGATTGGTAATTTCAGTAAATCTGTTTGGTTCGAGTTCCGGCCTTAGAATTTTTTAATCCAGTTGGAAAAATTCGTATGTTAATATTCTTTAAAAAAAATCCTTTTATCAAAACATTTACACTGAAGAACCAAAAAATTATGACCACCTACCTAATAACACATTGACCCACCTTTGGATCGAAAAACGGCTGCAACTCGCCTTGGATTGGATGTCACATGCCTTTTGTAGGTGGTGAGAAACAGATTGTACACGATGTTCAAGCAGCGGTCATGGAAATACAGGATATTCAGACATGGTAATTTTCAATCTCGGAGCTGCCGTTCCATGACACCTCAAATCTGCCCAAATGGATTAATATCCGTTGAGTTAGCCGACCAGGACCTTAACTGAATTGTAGTATTATGGTGGTAGAACCACTCAGCACAATTCGAGGCCTATGACATGGATCATTGTCTTGCTCGAATACATCATTTCCAATTCGAAAGACTGATTACATTCAAGGTTGCAACTGGTTCATAATGACGTTCGGATAGTCTGCGGTCTTCATGATCTGTTCTATCACAACCACAGGTCCCAGAGACGCCCATGATAATGTTCCTAAAACCTAATATAGCCACCACCACACTGAGTATGACTTGCTGTATAAGGGGGAGCAACACTTCGTCTGAAAGATAGCTCACACTGAAACGGTCATCGACGTGTTGATGGATGAATCGTGATTCATTCGAGAATGAAGCTCTCTGCAATGATCCACGGTCCAGTCACGATGATCGCGTGCATAGTGTAAGAGTAGTTGTCGATGGTGCTTGTTCAACAGGGGCACATGAGTGAGGTGTTTACTGCGCAGTCTCATATATAACAGTTTCAGCTGTACTTTGTGCTTAGAAACAATTAGAGTCGAATTTGTATTATATTGGGATGCTTGCTGAAACAGTGTCGTGCGCCGATTTTGCTTTACCAAGCGAGGGAGTCTCCAACGTCCTTTTTCATAGATAACACGTGGACGTCCAACGCCACGGCGTCCACTGATGACCATCTTTCCCTTTGCATAAGAACTAACGACAAGATGTCGCGAACAACCCACGAACCGTGCAGATTTGGAGATACTCGTTCAAAGTCCTCATTTCTGAAGATCCACGCTACACGTTTCAACAACATCTCCACGGGAATTCGGGCTTGTTGCTGCCAAAAATTCTTCATTTGAAGCTGGTTTGATTGGCAATGTTTAAACACCTTGAGATTTTCTTTATAAAACAGCAAACTGATTCCAAAAAATGTCACGAATCGAGATAAATGTTTTTTTCGAAAAATAGGCCTTGACCTTAAATGATATCTGCTGCCTCGTCCACATCATGTTTTTACCTCTTTTACTGAAGAGTACCTGACATAAACATCCACGATTGTTGCTTTCCCCGAACCCATCACAATTTTTTACGACTTACCCTCAATTCATGTTGCGCCTTCACGAAAAAACAGCGTCTCTGTCTCACCTGTATTTTAGAAACGTTACTATATGTTTACAAAAGTTACAGATAGCCAGTGTACGTTTCCTTTATACTATTTATTCGGATCTGTTTTAGAACAGTGTATTTTTTCTCCAGGTCAGTACAATAAAAAATGAAAGCTTTATGTTTTCCGTATCCTAATTAAACCATGTGATTAAACTGTAATTCAAAATGAAAATAATCATGCAAGGAACGTTTTCATGGTAACTTTTTTTTTTTTTTTTTTTTTTTTTTTTTTTTTTTTGTAGTATACAAAATATTTTATATGTTTCACGTAAAAATAGCGCAGACATTTTTTCTTGAACAAAAGAAATCAAGATATGAGTTTTCAGAAAAATATATATACTTAAAGAGTTTTTCAATGTGATATCTATAAAAGATACTGAAACTTTAATTTCAGCATAGGTAGAAAAAATGGGTTTTAGTAATTAGGTTTTTTACCTTTAACATATCGTTTAAAACTCAGCATTTCATAGGATTTAACTTCTTTCAAGCATATTAAAAATACACTTAAAGGTATGTTAAATGCAAAATGAAAAAAATATAATTCTGAAATTCAGAATTGAAAAATATAAATTCTGATATATATTTTAAAATAAATGTTAAAAATATTATAAAATGATAAAGGAAATCATTAAAATTCTTCAAAAATTTTTAATAATGATTCAAGCTTTGACTAAATGGGCACAATTAAAAGGGACCACATAACTATTAGAAATTGTTGAGAAAATGTTACTGCACTGTAAAAAAAAATCTGTAGTTCTACAGATGTAAAGTTACATGCTTACTAAACTTTCACCTGTAACTGTACGAAAAAAGCTGCAAATCTACAAAACTAGTTTTTGTAAAGCTACAAAAATCTGTAACTTTACAAATGAATCTGCTAAAATTTCAGTAATCTTACTAAACTTTTATTTGTAACACTGGCTGCAGTTACATGAAAAGTTCTCGGAATCCCAGTTTCCAAAAAAATTCTTAGTAACCTTACAGATTTTTTGATTTTCGGCGCAAAAGTGTGTCTGTTACATGAAATTTTGTTGTTGCCGTTACATGAAAAGTTCTAGGAATCCAAGTTTCCTAGAAAAACTTTAGTAACTTCACAGATTTTTTTTTACAGTGTGAAATTGATTTCTATTGTAAAAAGCACACACACACACTACTCAAATTATTTTTTATGAGATTTTGATAAATTTATATACAATACTAAGTTCTTAAAATCTAAAAGAAATGCAATTTCTTAGCTTTAAAAATATGGTGTCTTCATTTAATTGAATACATTAAAGGTACGCAATTGAAAAAAATTATTTTTAACTACATTGACAAATAATGTTCTTTCAGTTCTGTTTAAATGTATTACACGTTGTTAAATTAAAAACCACAGTAAAAATGTTTTTCTTAAAATTAATAAGTGTCCTGGAGAATGAAGATTGGTTGAGATAAAAGGAACTGAAGAAAACAGAAAGTTCTTTTTTTTTTTTTTTTTTTTTTTGGTTTAATGATATCGCTTACGTGTGAAAATAATTGAGATATTTTTTTTAATTAAATTTTTGACTGTGTATGTTTGAACATAATCACGTATAAAATAAAACGTTATGAATTGTAAAAATAAAGTTTTAATCAAAATAAAAGGTTTTATAATAATTTTGAGATGTGCTTTAATAAACTAATTATACTTAATTTACTTTTCTTGCGATAAATGACTTAAGAGGGCACAGGATCATTAAACTTTCAACAAATCTGTTTTGGAATTGTGTTTTATTCTACATTTTTCAAAAGATTCTCCACAATATGGAAAAAATCCATTCAAAAATCTGCATTATTTCTTGAGTTATAATCCTTTATAGAAGACAAATACAATTGAAAGTCCGTTGATATTGGAACTTTAAAACGCGTTTTCTCAAATTAATAAATTTGCGGTGTTCGCGCACTGTTATCTTTAAACTATATAAACTACATCTTTAAAAAAAAATAACCAAATATTTGTTTCTGTATAGTATTCATGCTAAAATGAAAAATAATCTGATATTTTTGTTGTTTATGTTTCTGCACTTGATAAACTTGAAAAACAAATTATGTATTTTTTTATTCCGTGCTAAAATTAATTTTTAAACACATTTTTTTGCATATATTTTTGTTTTAATTTTGAATTAGGTGGGTCATGATTTTATTTTGTTCAAAAATTGTTTTCTACATTCATAATTCTATTATTTATCATGCGAGCAGCACTTAAGTGTTTTAAATCACGCAAAGAACATTTACTTTAGGTAGAAAGGAAAAAAAATAGATCTTAATTGCATATTATTTGTGTTTTGGTACTTAGAAAAAGGCGATGTTTTTGATCGTTTCGACAAACTCAGAGGTTATGTGATCCATTAAAATAAAATTTTAAATTATCACAAAAATTATAAAAATAACAAACACATTTAATACTTTTATATAAAAAAGTGACCATAGACGTGTTATTTAAGTTAGTAGATTTTTAACGTTTCAAACAATTTTTAAGAGGCATCATAGCAGTTTTTGTTTGTTTTGTTGTATGTTGATACTTGGGAAATGAAATGTATACAAAGCTTTCTGTAAACTGATCAAGCAAAAGTTTAAAACTGCAACTGCTGACTGCAAAATGTGTGGAGAATGACTGCATTAGTATAGGTAATATATAACACTGTCCACATAATGCGAGATTATTATCGAAAGATCATTTTTACTTATTAAACAGACTCCATACCCTTCATCTTTCAAAAAATGGCAAAACGGATACATTTACAATTAATTTACAATTATTTCTCTACCACTATACTACAACAAATTTAATTTTCAGGTAGAAATGATTTCTCAGAAACCTACACAATAAAATTTTTAATTTATCATTATTAATATATATTTCCTTCCGCAATGCATTTATGAGTCTAAATGTTAAAAAAAATATATCATGTAAGTATTGGAATGTATTTAAAACTTTCTTCATGTAACGTCACAAGACTTTAAGTTAGTTATAATATATCTACTACTTCCATATTGTACTCCTAGCATTCTCATTATATTGAGGTTTATCTGTAAAATCTATTAACATGTATCATTTCAAAACTGAAATATACTGGTATTAGAACATTTTAATACATAATGTGTGATATTTGGGACGGATATTCAGTGGATAAGTACTCGGAAATATTTCTAATTGTTACATTGATCTGGAACTAACTGAATCCAAAGTTTGCTGAAAAGTCATGCATTAGTTCTTGAGATACAGCTATTGCAGAAATCGTGAAATATGCAGCATACTAGTACAACCTGCATGACAATTTACACCAAAAACTATACGGCACTAAATTATATCAGGGTTTAACTGAATCTGAAATTTGATAAAAATTCGTGCATTAGTTCTTGAGATAGAGCTATTGCGATAATCATGAATATTTTCAGCATAGCAGCGGAAGCTTCTGGACAATTTACACAAAAAAGTAATAAGCACCAATTTATATCATTCACTAACTGAATCTACAATTTTATTAAATTCCGTTCTTTGTACTTGAGATTGAGAGCACAAAAAATTTGAGCCATGTGCAGACATACAGACAGACTCACAAACAAAATTCAAAAATTTTCACGAATCCAATACTTTCTTCTTGTAGTGTAAAGTAAGAAAGTAAAATAGAACGTTGAATGTATAAAAATATTTATTTGCCAACTTCACTCTAGAAGTATTTACGAGAATGTCAAGTAATTGTTTTAGTTAGTATATTTGCTTTTTAACGATTATATTTCATTGATATCCATGACAACATGTTTACATAATGAACATGTTTACATTATGTAATGAATAACTGAAAAAGAACTCATATTAAAAATACCTTTCACTTTATTTGTGTAATGATACCTTTATTATTATATTGTGAAGTTACCGTAATTTCGGGTGTATAGCCCGCAGATCAAACAATTCAGTTTGGACCCAGAAATTTTATTCAGTATTTGAAGATCAATATTTACTGTGATCTAAAAAGTTACATTTTATTTTTAAAAATTTCTGGGTCGAAACACGATTGTTTGATCCGCGGGCTATACACCGGAAATTACGGTAATTAGATTTTTTTGGTAATATTTATCATTTTTAGCCTATTACTTTAAAAGTAAAATCTTTCTTTGATTTTTTCTTCTTGTTTGCCGGCGCTAATTGATAAACAAAATCGCTTGCTAAATAGAATCGTTTTAAATAGAAAGAGGAGTGTCAGACACCGTGGAAATTTAAAGGAGTGTACGTACCTTGGTTTCTAATGATTTTGTACTTATTCTAGAAAAGAAAATTGACATAACGTTTATCATATGTCATTGTAACATATTGCTTCTAAAACTCTTTCTGAGAAACTTCACAATATTTTATTATGCCAGGCACAATATTTCGAATAAAATATCCTCTATGAGCTGTAATTTTTAATACGATGTGTTTAAATGTGTTACATTTTTTTAAACGTAGCTAAATTTTACTGTGTATGCATTAGGGTGGGTCGAAAAAACCCAAATATTTATAATCGAAACGTAATAGCACGGGAAAGTTGCCTTTTGTAAAAAAGAATAAATATGTAAAATATTACACCGATTGGTTATTATCTTTTACCGAAGCAAGGGGGCCAAAGTTCGTAAAAATTCAAAATAAACATACTTTTTGCAATTTTTTTAATTACCCAAATATACTAATTCAATTTCCAATAAAACGCAATAGCCACACAAAGGTATTAGTAATGTAGCAGTAAAATTTCATTTTGGTGACATGATTACTTTTACCGCCGCGACAGGTCCAAAGTTTCTAAAAAATGTTAAAAGTAAAATTTTTCGTTTTTTTCAATTTTCAGAACTTTTATAATATTGACAGATTTTTTACATTTCTAATAGGCTGGTAAAGGCATTTTATGTTGTAATTTCATGCAGATTGTTAACCATGATCACTGTAATTCTATTAAAAAATCTACTCAATCATAGAAACACCTGCAGCTGCCAACACCAGGGGTCGTACGCTTAAGGGATTTTTTCAGGAAAATATCACTATTTGTTTATAGAAAAATAAATCTAGGTTAAACACGCAAAATTTCATCTTATTTAAGAAGAGATTTTTCCATAAGAAATTACTGGTACCGAAGAATTTCCTGGTCGTGAAATTTCAGGACAAGTACGACCCCTGGCCTACACGTAAAATTATTTTCTCGCTGCTATAGGGCCATATTTTACTTTGGTTCAGTTTTTTGTAATATACTTCTTTTGCTCTGTACTTTTATGACCCTAAAAATAGAAATATTTGACATGTTAAAAAAGGGGCAAAGTTTCATCTTCGCGAAGTCAAGGAAGAACACATCTCTTTGATACTAGAACTAAGTCTCTATTACCTTCGTCATTTGACCCCATTGTCTGGCAAGGCGACTTCTATATGCAATGACATTATAGATTTTTTGAAGACAAATGAAATATAAACTGTAAAAATAATTTTAATCGGACATGGTGGAACTGTCTTTGACACAGGATGCAATGGTGGTGTTATATGATTACTTGTAAACAAGTAAAAAAAAAAAAAAAAAAAAAACACTTTCGTGGCTTCCTTGCCACTTCAATGAGCTTCCACTGAGGCATCTTTTCGAACGTCGTGGTGACAAAAGACAAGTCCTGTGTCATATTGTGACCCAATTGGTTGATCTCTTGTGATTTGCAAATCATTACCAATTGCAAATTTAAGCCAATTTAATCTGATCACCTAGCTGTTGGTAAAGATCATGTATCAATGGACCAGAAGTATATGTCTAAAATATTGCAAGCTCATTCAAGAGACGTGTGTTCAATTTACCCTTTTTGCCGAGTCCCTGGACCAATATTTCACTCAAGGTGGATCACTACTGCTAATTGAATTTTGAGACTTGTTGTAACAGAAAAACTCTCTTTTTAACTTATACTGTCTGAGTGCATTCTGAAAGTGTACTGCATCAGTTGGTTCACAATTAAAATGAATGCATCATGTTTTCCAGAATCTGTGTACTATAGATAGTAACTCCCTTTACTTGTCAGATCATCTACGAAATATTATAGTTTCTGTAATTTCACTAAGTGCCTATTTCGCAAATCATGAAAATAGCCTCGTTGGAATGATAGTATATGAAGGAGAGAACTTTAGGACCCAGCCATGAGGAAAATTTCCAAAGCACGAAGTTCTCTGGACTCGAATAATGCCACCCGTCACTTTATAATTCCATACTTAAACTTTGAACCTTAAAATTGTATGCATTTAGTCGACTGGCAATACTGTATACTAACGGAACTACCTGTTACTGTTTCTCTATCGACTGACGATCTAACAACGCTGGTGAGTTTAAAGTGTTCGATTAAAGACACCAGCTATTATAACTTCCCTTGTCCGACTCAATCAGTAGAAAGATGCGTGACATTTGTAACTGAAGCTCTGATAAAGTTTCTGGACCAGAATAGAGGGAGGAAGGATCACATCTGATAAATTTTGACCTCTCGAGGAATAATGGCTTCATTTTAATAAAATACTAATGATTGTTTAATAATTTAATAATTTTAATAATTTAATAATTTAATAATTATTAATTTAATAATTTAATAATAAAATACTAAAATACATTGTTCATTTTATATCATTTTTGTGATTTGTGGTGCACGAACTTCTGATATGCAGTAAAACAGCTGTATATGAAGCGATCGTCAAGAAAAATGAAAGATTGATTTTTATTTTCCGATCTATTACAAATAGTTATGAAAATGTTTGTCATATTAATAGATATAAAGTAACTTCATTTACTTCTGGACGTATTATAGAAATTTAAAAAATTTAGAAAAAATGAAAAAATTGATTTGTTTTTTAAATATGGTCTTTTTGCGGCAGTAAAAGATATGATTTCAACCATAATGATCATTTACAGGGACATTCCTCATATCTTCATATAGCTATTACGTTCTATTAGAAATTGTATTGGTACGTTTCGATAATTTAAAAAAAAAAAATGAAAGAAACATGTTTTTTGCAATTTCCTGAAACATTGGCTTCCTTGCGGCGGTAAAGGTATTAACCGATGCGTGTAATAGTTTAAGAATTTATTCTTTATTACAAAAGGCAACTTTTTCGTGTTATTTCATTTTGATTATAAATATTTCGGTTTTTTCGACCCACCCTAGTATGCATGTTTTGCATAAAAAAATGCGTAAGGAACTTATAAAACACCTTTACAGAAATTTATATTTTAATTGAGATATAATATCAAATATGTCGCAGCTACAGAACAACAAGACTTTACAACTACAGAAAATTTTAGCACACTGTCCCGTGTAAAATATTTAAAAAAAAAAACTAAACACTCTTTTCATTTTGGCATCTGTTGGTTAATATGGTCCAAAATAAATAATTTCTGTGTCATCTATTTCCAAATGCAGACCTAAAGGTGATGTGAGGGTTCAAGAGGTTAATAATCAGTCTTAGTTTTTTTTTTAAATCATTTTATTAAAAAAAAATAGTGAAAATAACTGTTTCTCACATGATGGTCCAAATATGGGCTCGTGATAAATCACATTTATCTAGTAATAAATCAAACAGCACCAAATTTTGTTCAAAAATTACTGTCTTCAAGCTTTATGTAAAATAAATAGTATTTTCTATATTTTTTATTTGCTGAAGTCAAAAGTTGGGT
This sequence comes from Maratus speciosus, assembly GCA_963932465.1. Taxonomy (NCBI): domain Eukaryota; kingdom Metazoa; phylum Arthropoda; class Arachnida; order Araneae; family Salticidae; genus Maratus; species Maratus speciosus. Next base: position 475,782,397 of record OZ010786.1, read on the forward strand.
AAAGTGCCCATATTTTGTCCCCCTTAACTTCTCCGCTTCTGCGAAAGTAGCGCCACTTATGACGCAAGGCACAGGGGACGGAAGATAAAAGGGGCCAGAATTGAAAGTTTCATTCGCCAAAACACATATATAAATGAAAGACGGCGAATTTCCTATTTTTAAAAGACCTGAGTACTTATTACGTCGTTTGTAGAACGTTATTTACTGTACTGTAAGTATTTATTTCTTATTCATTGCATTATTTTACGTTGATAAGATGCTGACAGTACCATATAGTGAGTTTTAGGACGCTCAGTTCATCTTACGGTAACTGAAGCTCGTCATATTTGGAGGTAGCGTGGTCCCAATTCCGTCCCCCTTGCAGTTCTTATTTTCGTCCCGTGGACGAAATTAGGAATGCTTTTTCATGACATTTTTGTCAATTTTTTTCCTCATGTTTGGATGACTAATGTTTAGTTATGTTTTTCTTCCACTGATAACTAGTACATTTCTTTGTGCCTTACTTTAATGTAAATTAAATTACTTACTCATTTAGAAATAAATTTTGATTTAGTTATAAGTTAAGTCTCTGCGTATTGGATTTTTTTTTTTTTTTTGGGGGGGGGGGGGGCGAAATTGGGACATTTTTTTTCCTTTGCATTTTTAAATACTTTGGAAAAAACATTTTTTCGCATTGTTAAAATTTTTTGTACGGTATTTGCCTATGTTTCTATGTGTATGGGTAGTTAGTCTATCTAAAATCCAAATTTGGTAGATTTTCACTGAAAATTACAACTTCCAAGGGCCTTTAAGTTACTGGGGGACGATAATAGGGCACCTTACCCTATACATGTGTCTCCATTGCAACACATTTCGAATTTGTGCAATCTCCACATTTGTAGCTCTGAATCCTAACCCTCTTCATCTGAAAAGAGTCCATCACAGAAAATGCATGATGCATTATCGTCACCAAATTTATTAATCAGAGGCACTGCCAACTCATCATCGTCACAGTTGTCATCAATTTGCAGACTCTATGGTTTGCTCCTGAGTTCTCTTCATATCCGAGTCCTTTCCTCCTTGGCTTTTTTGTTTCAAAATTGAGAACACGGATTATTAAACATGACGTAAATAGGCAATATAAATTTACTTTTAAAACTGATAACATATGCATATTATTTAATTTAGCAAATGATAAATTTCCTATTTGGCATCTTTTTTGATTAAACGTTAAAAATATAAAATCGAAAATTTTATATTTATACAATTAAATAACAATTACTTAAAAAAAATTTTCATGTAAACCTAATAACCAATATTAAAAGTTTTATTTTAAAAGTATCAAAAGGAACATAATATTGAGAAAAATATATTTCTTTTTTTTATTATTATTTTTTCGAAAAGTATTCTGTTAAATTTGACGAAAAGAAGTTGGTTTACATTTAGAAAGAAATTCCAAAAACAGGATATAACATCTCCAAATTACAAACTATGTTAGCTATAAAATATTTGAAATCCTTTTGAAATTTCAATTTTAGATGTACGAGTATTCTCAACTATTTCTTCAGTATGTAATATTGGAATAAAAGCTTTCATACTGAAATCCAAAACTTTGCAATCCAAATAAAAAATGTATACTTCAATGGATACAGAAAAATATGTATGCTACCTCTACGAATGACATGGTAAGACGATCTTTCCAAAGCACAGAGAGAAATATTAAAGTCACTTTATATATATATATATATATATATATATATATATATATTGTGCTATTTCCATATTTTACAATTTTCAATTTGTTATTTTTATAATTTACATATCTTGAATTTATATATATATATTTATTTAGGATGGTTGAATGAATGCATGCAAATAGCAGTTTATCAGTGTGCATTTAGATGGTGTTTCGCAAACCTCTTCCTATATTAAATAAGTCAATTATTTACTAAATACAATCCGTTATAATAAAGTTCCAAATTTTCATAAATAGAAGGCGCTGCGCAATCTGAAGATAATTTATATATAAGGTATCTTAAGAGTGATTTATATATTATAAATATGTTTGTCTTTCTGTATGCGTGTTAATTTATGGAGAGGGCTAGGAAATATATCGCACGTTTAAGACCGTAGAAGACTATTTTTATATTTATGAGAATACGTATTTGTGAAAATACGTATTTCTAACATAATTCTTTCTGCCTTGTATATTACATTTCATTAAATATTATATAGAGGAAAAGGTCCAAATACCGGCTACTAGGTGTTCTGAGAACTGAGCACAGCGCAGCCTAGTGGTGATAGGCAGATTTTGTAGCTTTAATTGAGAGAAGAAAATTACGAAAAGTACGTCGCTGAAGTCTGTGTTATTTACAAATAGTAAATGCAAAAGCGTCGAATCTACGTAATCTGGTACATCGAAAGTTTTTCAGATATGTGTTTCTCATTTTTTTTTTTTTTTTTTTTTTTAAATATGCTGATCGCATATGGGCTTGAATTGTTGATTAAGTTATTTTCTAGACATATTTAGCTCTCAACTGTCACGCGCACATTAAGGCTCCTGTCCCTGCTAGAGAAGACACTCGCGAGATAATGCTAATCCTATGAGAGACCGTTTCGCTAATTCCTCATTCGCATTTGCATATTTTTGAATTTTTCTTTTTGCTCATAATATTTGAGATCATAATGAAGGGTACCCGTTGATTAAATTTTCGATTTTTGTTGCTGTTTGATTATGATATGACTTACAATTTTGAAACGTGAAAAAAGGAGGTGTTTTTTCATTCAAAGCTTTGTAAAATGTAATCTATGAAAGATTCTGAAAATTAAAAAGCAACGCCCCCTAGCTTAAACTTAGAACTTTTCAGATAATTTTGTTTCACAATTTTATACCAATTAGGGAATGTAAAATTAGCGAAACCGATTGGGACTTTTAATGAAAATTTAAGCAAATTGTCTAGAATGTCCACCCCAGATAGGTTCCGTCTATTTTACATTGATTGATGAGGAAAACCGATGCGCTCCACAGGTCGGTTTGTAAAGGGGAGGGTGTGGTTCAACTTGCACATCTGTTTTTAATACTGGACATTCTGTAGCGTTATCTGAGCAGGTTTCTTTTTCTTTTCTTTTTTGAATCTTTGCGTTTAAACAATTTTACCGAAAAATCAACTGTTTCTACTGATGGTTTCATCTATAGTCCAAGCAAATGTATTGCGATCTATATTTTCTAGATAAAATTATGAAATCAAATTCAAATGGAAAAAAAAATGATTTTTAAAACGTTCTTTTCATTTACGAGTTCATAAAACTATTTTAATTTGAATTACATTTGTTTTGTACAAGAAAATTAAAAGCCAAACCAAAAATTTAATTGTCACAAAGTTAATTAAAATGAACTCAACGACTTGTAAAAGAAGAAAATACTGAAATCAAAAGAAGCTGAATTTCTTTATTCAAAAAGTAACTAATGCTGTCACCGCAACTGTTTATGAATTTTTTGTGGTCGGGATGAAAATCGGTGGTACTATAGAGAAATGTTCGAAAAACACCCTGATGCGGACAGTTTTTAAATCGAATGTTTATTTTAAGAGATATTTGGTTAGGGGGGTTAGGGGTTAAAGAGAGTAAATTAAAAATAAATTAGCCGATCTGATACCTATTTTCTTAGAAAATAGCTTTCCAAAATTTTACCTGAATGTGATATTTTTATTCTGATTATCTGTATCTTACAAAAATTTATCATTGAGGCAATGATAAGTTTTGAGCTACGTTTTTGCACGCCCCCTCCCTATATTCGGAAGCAAGAATGATGGATTTCAAAATATCGCCTGCAACTAGAATTTATATTCTAAAACTTACCATCAGACCATTCGGTACCATCAGTCTTATCTAATATGTGAATTGTGAATGACATTTTTTATATAAAAAATTCTACGATCAATAAGAGAATTTTTTTTACTGGAACTAATTTTAAATGTAGTAAAATATGGAGCATTTAATAGGAAATTTAGTTTTTAACAGTATTGCAAATGTAATTATATATATGACGTAAAAAAAAAAAAAAAAAAAAAAAAAGCGAAAAAAGCATTTTTAATATTTCTTTCTTTCTTGTATTCAGTAAATATTTTTTGTCTTAAAAGATTTGTGTGATCATTTTTGAGGATTTTCTATAAATGCATATCATTTTCAATATTAATGAATTTTATTAATATTTCTTTAGATCTTCTATTTATAAATTAAATTTATATAACGTAAATAGATTATTGTGCTTAAATCAGTTGCGTTTTTGGCTTGTGTTTCGCTACATATTAATTGGCATTCCATAATAATTTTAACGGACATTCCCGAATTCTGGACACCTCTATTTAGCAATCTATCATGTTGGGTTGGATTTTTTGCAAACACCGGATTTTCCAATAAAAGTCTATTTTAAACCCAACAAAAAAGAAAATTCCAACCAACCGTAACCCGATTTGTGCAAGATAAACTAATTTCTGTCGATACGTAACACAACCAAAATCGGAAAATTCCATTTGAAGTCAACCCGAAAAAAATCCATCGAACCGTAACCCGATCCGAGAAAGACAAAATAATTTCCGTCGAAATGCTACCGAACTAGAACCTGAAAATTCCATTTGAAATCAACCCGAAACCCGATCCGAACCCGACAAAAATAAATAAATAAATATATATATATATATCGAACCGTAACCGATCCGAAAACGACCAAAAAATTTCATCGCCACGTATCGACCGGAGCCTGAAAATTCCAATTAAAGTCTACCCTAAACCCAATCCGAACCTGACGAAAAAGAAAATTCCATCCAACCGTAACCCGATTTGCGCAAGATAAAATAATTTCTGTCGAAACGTAATCCCATCAGTACCCGTAAATTCCATTTGAAGTCAACCTGAAACCCGACAAGAACCCGAAAAAAATCCAGCGAAATGTAAATCGACCTGACAAAAACAAAACAATCTCCGTCGACGCGGACCGACCTGAGAAAAACAAAACAATTTTCGTCGACACGGACCGACCAGAACCTGCAAATTAGAATTGAAGTCTACCCTAAACCCGACCAGAACCCGAACCTTTCAACCAGAACTCGAAATCCTCCAACCCAAATACTAAATAAAAGTACACAAAGTCATCTTTTAATGCAATTATGAAAAGTAGCCTATAATTTCATTACAAATACCATTTTTTCTCCTTTTATATTTAACAAGTAAGAAAAAAAAATCATGCGTCAAGCATAGATTATGGAACACTTTCCAACACATTCAGAATAATGTAACAAAACTGCACTGCGTAAAAAATTTAAATATTACGTCTAATTCAACCATATGGAAACGCATAATACGTTTCAGAGCCCAATTTCAGCTGTTCCTATCCACAATCGGAAAATTATGTGAATTGCAGCCCTGTATATGATTTATAGATTTGAATCTATTAGCTACATGCAAACCAAAATTTAGTTCACTTAAGAGCTACATATACTTCAGTTGAAAATTTACCGTCAGCAATTTCCTCTAATAAGGAGAACGGTACGTGAATACTTTTGTGCAGCCTTGTATTTGAGGTATAGAATTTATATATAACGGATAAGATGCAAAAAATTAATTAAAAAGCGCATACCGAATTTTAAACCGTGCACTACAGCAATTATTACTCAGAGATAGTACTGTACTGTAACCGATTTCTTTTGTGTGTCCCTGTAAATGAATAAAAAAAAATGTTATGTCCTGTTTTAACGTGATCGTAGTGAAATTCAGTGATTTATATCAGTTTCAACACATTTGAAACAGCATAATGTCATTAAAATACTCTGCAAACGATTTTTCTCCATATACCATAATGTAATGGAATACTTTTGAGTGCCCCTGTAAATGAAAGACTAATCCTACATACTTCATATACAACACCAAACATGCTTTGGTGACCCTAAAAAACCTTTATCAATTTCATGAAAATCCGAGTATATTTACGGGAGTTAGAGCGTGGACAGACGGACTGACGGCCAGACAAACCGAATGGATAAACACTTTTCAACTTTGTCGGAAAGTGTTAAAAATGAACATGTTGTATTCTAAGGATGAATGAAATCTGCAAGTGAGACAGATGTTTTCCCAGAATTATACGCAGTGTAAATGGTTACTAGTGAAAATTATGAAAAATATATCTGAATTTGTTTATATTGATTAAATCTGCTGATGAAGCAGAATTTAAATGTTTTTTCCAAATTTACACAGAGAAAATGGTTTGCTAATAAAAATTATTATGAAAATATTAAATGAAAAATTTTATATTAATTAAATTTTCAGATGTGGCAGATTTTTAGTTTTTTTTCCACTAAGAATTACGCAGAAACGATAAGTTACTAATCATAATTATGAAGAAAAAAATATATGAAATTTTTTATATTAATTAAGTCTGCAGATGAGGCAGATTTTTAATTGGTTTCGCAGCATTAAGTAAAGGAGATGCGCTGCTAATGAAAATAATTATAAAAAAAAATACATGAAAATTTCTGCAACAATGACGCATGCAGATGAGGCGGATTTTTAATGTTTTTCCAGCATTACGGAGAGAAGATATGTTGTTAATGAAAACAATTAGAAAACTATATAAGACAATTTCTGTAATAATGAAATCTGAAAATGAGGCAGCTTTTTAGTTTTTTTCTCCAGAATTACTCAAAGAAAATAAATTGCTAATGAAAATGACTATTAAAAATATATGCGAATTTTTTATGCTAATTAAATCTTCAGATGAGGCAGATCTTTATTGATTTCCGAGCATTACGCTAGGAAGATGGGTTACTAATGAAAATAATTATAAAAATGTATATGAATATTTCAACAACAATAACATCTGCAGATGAGGCAGGTTTTTAATGTTTTTTCAGATTACGGAGAGAAGTTCGATTGCTAATGAAAATAGTTAGAAAAAATTATAAGAAAATTTCCGCAATATTAAAATCTGCAAATGAGGCAGATTTTTAAAGTTTTCCCAGCATTATGTAGAGCCGATCGGTATCTACTGAAAATTATGAAACATAATTTAAGAAATTTTTACAATAATGACATTTGCAGATGAGGCAGACTTTTGTTGTATTTTACCTTTATGTACTAGAAAAATGGGTTGCTGAACCAAACCAAAATAAAAATAAGTAAGAAAGTGCTGTAACAATGACATATGCAGATGAAGACAATTTTTAATATTTTTAGTATTTTTTAAAATATTTTTAATATTTTTAGTAATATTTTTTAGTTTAGTATAGTACATACTGTTCTAAGTTATAAAAGCAGGTGAAGTGGATTATAAAAGATTAGATTTTTATCTACTGGGCAAATTTTGATGAGGCTTGCATTGTTAGTTGAATAATTTTTCAGGGATCGTTTTAGTATCTCTCTATTCTAAAAAAAAAAGTAACTACCGCTGTCACCGCCGCCGCCGCCGGTTTTGAATTTTTTGTGACCGGAGGTCTTTCTTCGTTAATATTAAGAAAAATATTGCATACAAAAATATGAAAATCGGTGGTATTATAGAGAAATGTTTGATAAACACGCTGATGTAGACAGTTTTCAAATCGAAGAATTATTTTAAGAGATATTTAATGCTAAAGTTGGACAAAATCGTTCCATTAAAAAAGTTTTATAGCAGCAAAAACTGTACATGGCAGTGTAATCATTTTTAGATCATTTTATGCATTAGAATTTGCCGGAGTGCAGATTGCATTAATTTTTGTATTTTGACTCATTTTTTAAGGTTTTATTTCTATTTTAAATTCAAATTTTCAGCATTTTGAGAGATATATTTTACATAATTTACAATATGGTATTAATTTAAACTGTTGCCAACTGTATAAACAGCGCAAACAATCTTTGCTTCAAATTAAAAATTTATTTACACGTGACTATTGTAAACATAAAATATAAAGAACAGGAACTCATTGAAAATAACGCCATAAAAACTATATTAACACGTGAATTTTAAAAGAGAAAGAATATTGTGGAATAATAAATTCATTAATATGCGTTAGAAGTCTTAAAAAAGAGAAATTACGTCACATTACACTTATTACGTAAAATGAACAAAAAATAATATTGTAAAACAGTTTAAATTTAAAAAATTGCGCGAGACATTTATTTGATATTTTTCAACTATTTTTGTTAGGACAGCTTAAATATTTCATTTCATAACAAAAGTATTTTCACGTGAATATTAAAAAGAAAAAGAAAAGTTTGGTGAAAATTACGTCAGATTATAAACGATATATTTAAAATGTCTTATTTAAAAAAAAAATTTCTTTTCGCTTTGTTAAAAAATACCGGGAGACAAAGACTCTGTTTACTTAAACCATTTTGTTTGCTTCAAATTAAAAATTTATTTGCACGTGACTATTATAAACAGAAAAAATCATTTGGAATTAGAATTAAATAATTATGTACAAAAAGCAGGAACTTATTAAAAATTACGTCATAAAAAGTATACACGTGAATTTTAAAAGAGAAAGGATATTGTAAAATAATAAATTTATTAACATGCGTTAGAAGTCTTAAATAAGAGAAATTACGTCATATTTACGTCACATTACAGTTATTACATAAAATGAACACAAAATATTGCAAAACAGTTTACATTTAGAAATTGCGCTAGACATTTATTTGATATTTTGAGAGGATCTTTTCAACTATTTTTGTTAGGAAAGCGCAAATAATATTTCATTTCTAACAAAAGTATTTTCACGTGAATATTTAAAAGAGAAAGAATAGCTTGGTCAAAATTACGTCAGATTAAAAACTATTAATTTAAAATGTCTCATTTAAAAGAACTTTCTTTTCGCTTTGTTAAAAAATACCAGGAGACAAAGACTGTTTACTTAATTCCTTTTATATTACAGGGCTCGCACCGTTCCTAAAATTTCCACACTTTTCTACCAGTATTTTGAATAAGAATTCTTCGTCGTATATTTCTTTAAAATTTATAATACAATGATGCAACAAGGATTATCGTTTTAATTTAGTGGTAGCAAAGTGCGAAAATTTTAGGAACGCTGCGAGCCCTGATATTAGCTTATTTTGAAATGTTGTTACACGTGTCTAGGTCATCAAGTTATTTTTATTTCGACGTTTTATTTGTATTTTTATTAATGTTGTACTAATTTATTTGTTCTTTCGTTATTTAAAATAAAAATTATGTCAATTTGTATAATTTGGCGAGTGATTTGGCGATTTATATAATTTGGCGAAATTGGTCGACGGGATAATCAAGTAGTGCCGCAGCGGATTTGGCGTTAAAATTCCCCAATCAAAGAGAAATGAATAGAAATCCGTTTATAGGGAGATCGCCACTGTTTTTTAAATTATAATTCAATCTTTCGAAATCTTTTTAAAGCCGATCAAATTAGCGTGCATTTAGAGTCTGCGGTCTCCGGACGGGGGTTGGCGAGCCTAGCTCGTAGGGGGCCGAGCCCCCTAGTTTGCATAATAGTAGTTAGTAGATGCATATCGTTCTACATTGCTCCGCTGTTAAATTATGAGAGAATGTTCTATAATCAAGTAAACTCGATTATGAAAGATTACCCTTTTTAAAAAGCTGTGCTGGACATATAGGATGAGACTTGACTTGTTAGTTACATAATTTTTCAGGGAGGATTTTACTACATTGCATATCGTTTTATTATTCTTTACTAAGTCCTACTGTAAAAGATCAGTTAAAAGAGTTGCCGCTCCCCAAATATATATAACCATTAATTAAACATTACCGACCATCATGTATCTTATACTATAATGCGAGCAAAAATTGTGTGTGTATGTGTGTGTATGTATGTAAATTTTATCTAAAAAACGGTTCTAACGATTTTCACTAAACTCTATATTATACAGTTTTGGATTACGAGAAGACCATTGGGCTAAGTCACATGTTCGACAAAATTCGATTAGTGGGGCATTTTAAGGTCACCGTGGGTCAAGTTAAGTTTATCTAGATAACAGCTCTAACGATTTTGACGAAATTTTGCACCCTACTGTTTTCGGGCACGAAAAGACCATTGGGATGGGTCTCGTGTTCGAGAAAATTCGATTAGTGGGTCATAATGGGTCAGGGTGAAGCTAATTATATCTAGATAATGGCTAAATCGATTTTTACTAAATTTTGTATTTAACCATTTACAGGCACGAAAAGACCATTGGGGTGGGTAACGTGTTCAAGAAAATTCGATTAGGGGGTCATTTTGGGGTCACCGTGGGTCCAGCTAAGTTTATCTAGATAACGGCTCTGCGATTTTGACGAAATTCTGTAACCTATCGTTTTCGGGCACGAAAAGACCTTTGGGATGGGTCACGTGTTCGAGAAAATTCGACTAGTGGGTCATTATGGGTCAGGGTCAAACTAATTATATCTAAAAAACGGCTGAAGACATTTTCACAATTTTTTTTAATATACTGCCGTTTCTGGTCATGAGATGACCATTGGGCTAAGCCACATGTTCGAGAAAATTCTATTAGTGGGTCATTTTGGGTCACAATGGGCCAGGGTTAGGGCTAATTGAATCTAAAAACATGCTCAAAACATTTTGACCAAATTTTATATTATACCGTTTCTGGGCATGAGAAGAGAAATGGGCTAAGTCACATGTTCGAGAAAATTCGATTAGTGGGTCATTTTGGGTCATAATGGGTCAGGGTCCAGCTAATTGTATCTAAAAAACGGCTGAAACGATTTTGACTTAATTTTGTATTGTATCGTGTTCGGGCTGGAGAAGACCATTGGGCTAGGTCGGATGTTCAAGAAAATTCGATCAGTGAGTCATTTTAGGTCACAAAGGGTCAGGGTCAAGCTAATTGTATTTAAAAATCGCTTCAAAACATTTTGACAAAATTTTGTATAATACCGTTTCCGGGCATGATAAGACCATTGGGCAGGGTCGCATGTTCAAGAAAATTCAATCAATGGATCATTTTGGATCCTAATGGATCAGGATCAAACTAACTGTATCTAAAAAAAACTGCTCAAAAGATTTTGACAAAACTTTGTACTACACCGTTTCTGGACAAGATAAAACCATTGGGCTGGGTCGCATGCTCGAGAAAATTCTATTAGTGGGTCATTTTGTTGATAATGGGTCGGAGTCAAGCTAACCGCATCTCAAAAAGGTTCAAACAATTTTGACAGTTTTTTTTTTTTTTTTTTTTTTTGTTATACCATTTCACAGTACAAAAAGACCATTGAAATAGCTCACATGTTCGATAAATTTCGGTTAGTGAGTTTTTGAATCAACGTGGGTCAAGATTATTTTATCTAGAAAACGACTAACGATTTTCACTAAATTTTGTATTCCATCGTTTTCAGGCTCGAGAAGAGCATCGTGTTAGGTCGCATGTTCGAAAAAAATCGATTAGTGGGTCATTTTGGGTTACTATGTCTCAGGGTCAAGCTAATTGCATCTAAAACAACAAGAATGATTCAGTGGGAAAACTATATCGAGATAGACACAAAGCTAATTTTGACGGAGCTTAGCTCGGTCATTCCTGCTAGTATATATGTATATATATATTGGAATTAACTAACACTTTAATGATAATAAAATATGATATTTATTACTTTAAGAAGGTAATGTGGTTTGAGAATATAATTATTCTTATATTTTCTCTGTGTAGGTATATATATCTTTATACAATTATTTTTTAAACAATAAATAAATAGTTAATAAATTAAAGTAATATATATATATATATATTTTGTGTGTGATGTTAATAGAAAATAGGTTGTTAGATTTTTTTTTTTTTGCAAAAGTATATACCACTGTATATGAGTGTTAAAAAAAAAAGAAAAAAAATCATAAAACGAAAAGTATATAAAAAACAGGATTTTTAAAAGGTGGGGGCAGTTGTGCGTGTATGCACTTCAGTAACTGACAATCCCGAATAGCGGACATCTCCTTTTAGAAAAATATCGGGTCGAGTCATCTGTGTCTTTTGAATGCTTAGCAGGGATTTTTTTTCTGCATTACGGCGATTCTTGCACATTAGTAAAAGGATATCCGATTTTAATCTTTTGGCCCAGTGTAATAAATGTTGCCTCTTATCAATCAAGTTCATTCAGAATTCGCAGAGCATTTTTTTTTTTTTTTTTAATGTGATTTACGTACCAGGAAGTCCTCATTAGAGGAAATTGCTGAAGGGAAATTTTCAACTGAAGTACATGTATTTCTTAAGTAAACTAATTTTTGGCATACATGTAGTTAATCTATATATCATATACAGGGCTGCTGAAAAAATTCGGATAATTTTCCGATTGTAGATGAGAACAGCTTACAATGGGTTTTGAAATGTGTTATGCGTTTCCCTATGGTTGAATTTGACGTAATATTTAATTTTTTAAACGGTGCAGTTTTGTTACATTATTTTGATCGTTTTGGAAAGTGTTTTATAATCTATGCTTGACGCATGATTTTTTCTTTCTTGTTTAAAAATTTATTTATGTAAATGCTAGGAATGTTACGTTATAGTCTTATTATTCAGCTCGTTACAGCGCTGTGACGTGTTATTTTATTTCCATAGGATTACAAAATATTGACAAAAAAGTTTTTTCTATGGCTGTGTAACTTTTTGACTAGAAATAAGCTTTATTTATATTTAAAATACATAATAAATCTAATTGAGCTATTCTGAATATGGAATACACATAAAGCTTCCTATCAACCACAATTTGTGATTAAAAAGAAATCATAAAATACTGTCAAATTTGGCCGTTAAAGCTGATTTTCGAGTCGTGACAATCTAGGAAAAGTTATCACCAGAGAGCTGCTATTCCAAATGTATCCCATTTATGAGAAAATGGAAAACGCTATTCAATATTCAAGTATTACAAATGTCATGCATGTATGCTTCAAAATGAATCTTAGAAAGAGTTAAAGGAGGTAGGGAAGGGATAGAGTGAGAACGCGGTTAAATAGTTTTAAATTTGATGTTTACTTCGGTTTTATTTACTTTTTATTGAGATATCTTTTAATAGATAATTCTCAGTATTGCGTTTTAAAAAATGTGGTATAACCATGGAATTATATTTCTAAAGACGGAAACCTGCCTAAAATGAACATTTTCACACTCCTATGCGATTTCATCTTAGCATGTTTAATTATATAATAGATGCATTTCATGCTATGATAAAAACCTGTTTAAAGCGGAATTTTCTCCGTTTCTTGTGATTTCCTCTTAGAAAATTTTATTATATCTCATCCCCCTCCGAAATGATAAGTCTAGATACGCCACTGGGCCGGGAGAGGGGTTACAGAGTTAAATTAAAAATGAATCATCCAATCTGATACCTATATTCTTAGAAAATAGTTTTCCAAAATTTAATCTGAATGTGATGTTTTTATTCTGATTATCTGTATCTTACAAAAATTTATCATTGAGGCAGTGATAGGTTTTGAGATACGTTTCAAACAGAAGCCAATTTGTATTTGAGAACTGCCTTGAAAAAGAAAGATCTGGTCAACATCTGGTTTTAGTAGGGGATACTAACGGTCCTTTTGTATATGGGCAAGGAAAGCAGAAGGGAGAAAAAAACCCTAATGAGACTTTGCTGTGTGCAGTAGGTGTTGAAAAAACACGCCTTCATCGTATATATCACTGTTGACAGTCAAGTAAATTCTTTTCATCCTGATTGGATGTAAATTTTCCCAACTGCACCACCCTGCCCAGGTGGCCGTAACTGGAACTATTTCTCAATAGATCGAATTTGAGGTTCCAGTTTTCAGGGACAGGCCCCTTAATGGTATTTTATTATATGAATGAGTAGTACCGGTTTTAACTTAAGCATAGCAGTGGTCCAAATACCGGCTACCTAGAGTGGGCTAAATACCGGCTAGCCGGTATTTGGACCTCTCTCGGTTGCTCTGTTAGAAGGGGGGGAAAATAAATTAATTTAAATAGTTCCATAATTAATAAATTAATTTAAATGGTTCAGAAATAGTTCCAGTCACATTTCGTACTATGAAAAAAGCAACCATGGCCGTAATTCTTCAGGACCGACACTGGTTACCGGATCACTTTCCAAAATAGCGCTGTTGGACACTCCAAAATTGCCTGCAATAAATGTGAAGAGAAAGAAAAAAAATGACGGAGTAAACCAGGTGAAAAAGGCAGAAATTTGATTTGAACTCTCTCACTGCGCAACCAGAGGTTTCCTCGGGCAACGTAAAAGTAGCAAAATTTGTGCAACCCGAGATTTCCTAGGGGATGCATTTTTTCCGTCTAATTAACCCTCCTTGATTATTCCCACCAATTATTTTTTTATTGTAAATTTTGTTTTATTTAATTGGAGCATTTGCCCGGTTAAATTAGACAAAAAATTTTGTTTTGAATAACTGGTGACAAAAGAATAGAACTTCTTAAAAGACGCTCGTCGCGAAGGGGTTAAATACACAATTTTTTAAACTATATTCATAAAACAATTACGCAGCGAGAAGGTTAAAAAAGTGAAAAAGGAAAATATCCAACAGATGAAGATTATAAATTTGTGTCTTCTGCATGGGTGCTTTCTCTATGGACAAGAATGAGGGAGGGCATTCTGGATTCAATGTTAAGAATGCGATATGTGAGCTGATAGGGGCTATACCGACGTAGAGAGTAATATTATGTTTTCGATTTTTTCAGATAAAATAATTCCCATTTCAATCAGCAAGCTTATTATTTTTATTATATATTTTTTTTTTTTACACGTTAAAAATCAAAATTAGAAACATAATGGGAAGAAGACTGTGAGAGATAGTCGTAAAAAATTTTAAAAATTTGACAAAAATACTTATTTATTAAAAATTGCGTATTTTTTCTATGCATAAGAAATGTTATTAATCAATACAATTTATTAAAATAGTTTTATTATTGCTTAATAATTGTCATTAGCTCTATTTGTGTAATCTTTTGGAAAAAAAAAAAAAAAAAAACTTAGGTAGCCGGTATTTAGACCCCATTTTAAAAACTCGAAATTTGAAGACTTTCGGAATTTCGCTTTTTATAAATAGAAAACGCCTTTTAAACTGATTTTTTTTTCTCTAAACAGATGTAAAACGTGTCAAGGTACCCTGCTGTCACTTTTTATTTTGTTAATTTTGAAAATTGTATGATCTAGATTGAAAACAAAAGTGGTAGCCGGTATTTGGACCGTTTCCTCTAAATCTTTATTCTTCTATAAATTCTACAAAATATATTCTTCTATAAATCCTACAAAAAAAGAAAAAAAAGCTTCAAGCCGTTTCATGTTTTCAAGTTTTTTTATTTTTTATTATCATCTGCGTAGCATACAAAATATGTAAATAAATAAACAATAATTACCCTCTATAGCAAATGCTTTATTTAGCTCTCAATGATGCCCTTCATTAAATAAAAAAATTCATATTTACTATTTCAGAAAGCAAAAACAAAAATCATCATTAATATTTATCAGATTTTCTGCAGGTTAAAAAATAGATATCCACGTTGCTCAGATGGATGTACAAAAAGACAAAGAATACACAATGATAGACAATAGTTTTTTGTGAGTGCCGGCAACGCCGGGTTTTCTTGTTTATTAAGAAAATAAAGTGTTTGTCTGTGTGCATGTGTGTATCAGGGTAGACTGCGGCAGGCGTATTGTAGGTAGAGGTCTGCAAATTGTGATCGGGGTACACAAAGTATGGTTGCACTACATTTGTGTTTGATAAAAAAAAATATTAATTTTTTATGCGCTTTTTTGTGTTCTGTGTTAATTTCACCACATTAGTAAAAGCAATTTTATTTCCATTGTTATTTTGAATATTGTAATTTTTGGCCTATTTTCACCGAAAATATTTTAAAGATTGTACATAAATTTGTCTTTTGGGGGATTTTATTTAAGAAAAGCCATGTTTCGGAGAAAAAAGGAAATATCTTTTCTATTTAACTATTTCTATTAGAAATCCTCAACACCCAATCTTATCTCTCTCTCTCTCTCTCTCTCTCTCTCTCTCTCTCTATATATATATATATATATATATATATATATATATGTCACAATATTAAAACTATCCCCGCGATTTCCCTGTACTATTCTAAATTACAACTATGTATTCACAAAATCCTTATTCTTAAATAATCTCTATCATCAATTCTGTTAAATTCCCTTTAATTTAATGTCTGACTTGTCTAATGCACTTAATTATTACCCTTTTAGTATTCTTAAATTAAATGTTCCATTTCCGATCTTTCCGTTTTAGAATGTTCTTTGGTAGCCATTTTTATTATTATTGCAGATTTTTATTATTTGAGATTTATTTTCCAGCACTTAAATGTGAGGTTTCCTTTTTGCTTTATTATTCCTCCGCTGCTCTGTACGCTCTCTTTTCATGGCGCGATATCTTTACATCTTAATTGGTTTAGAGCGCGTACTACCTCAAATGTGTATTCCTACACTTAGGAAGTAAAAAGCAGTTACGCACGATTCTCCAGGAGATTTTGCTGAGTTTTTGAAATGTAAACTGCCCCCTGCCTGTGTGCCTGTCAAAATGTCATTCGTTCTACCTTTTTATAAAATCAAATTATTACTATTGGTTATAGATGTTTTATACATCGAAGTTATTGATGGCACTGCATCGTGATTCTGTGAGAACTACCGCCTGATCTTATTAAATAAAATCCTGTGAACAGAATTGCTTTCGTTACTTGTCCTCCTGGAGAAATTCTAATCTTAATCTCCATTGTTTTTGCCATTAGCCACTCGACTGCCAACCATCTTTAATGACAAATTATGATCGTATACAAAGATTAAGCTGCTTAATTAAATAGGTAAAGATGTTGATTTATTTTCACTTAGTACATGTTCTTACATCTAAGCTTCAACTCCATGCTATACCATATAATGTAACGAAAGGTTACATCTATCACGTCTAAATCAACTATGTAACAGAAATCGTTGCATATAAACACGATAAGATTATGCTACATTCATCTTCTTCATCTACATCGCTACTAGATCTACGAATTTGTTTTCCAGTAACCTAATATCATTACAAATATATATATGTGTGTGTGTTTTCAATGTATGAATAAAAAAATATTGGAAACATTTTTAAAATATCTTTCGTTTGGAATTTGAATAGTAATGACGGAGGATTTATTCTTAAAGGGATTGGACAATTTCGGAGATAAATGGAATTGGTTGCATGCTATACCGATAAGCAAGAGTAGCTATACCGACGGACCGAATCTTCAATCTTAAAAAATGCAAGATATTTGTTTTTGTGTTCGTTAAAAGTCTGCATGGATACTGGCTTGCTTTTGGCTGTTTTTTTCTTATTAGACCGGAGCCGGTTTTCTGCTTTTTCACACGATATATTTTATGTTTCCGGACGAGCTTATTTTTTTTTCAGCAAATTCAGGCTTGGCCAGGAATTAGTTCTTTCTGAAAACAATGGAAACCCCACTACAAAATTCATTTATATATTTTTGTAAAGTAATATTAGGTATATTTAATGTTCTTACCTAGAAGAATACGAGGTTAGTCTGGTAATAATACTTTAAATAGCCTACCTTTGTGATCCAACAGTTAAACAAAAAGAAAAATGACAAGTGCTGAATTTCCCGTGATACAGCATTACACGTTAGATTGAAAATTATTCCTTGTAAGTATTGAAAAAAATATATACAAAATATATGAGCTATCTTATAACCGTATGAAACATTTCATCGATTTATTTTTTATAGTTAATTCATTATTAAATTTTCTAGCACTCGAATTGCACTCATTTATATATTATATGTAAAGTAATATTAGGTATATTTAATGCTCTTACCTCGACGAATACCAGGTTAGTCGTCTAATAATACTTCAAATAGCCTACTAATGAGATTCAACCGATAAACTAAAGAAAAAAAAGTGCTGAATTTCCCGTGATAGAGCTTTACATGGATTGAAAATTGTTCCTTGTACACTGTAAAAAAAAAACAGTAAATCTACATAACTAGTTTTTGTAAAACTACAGAAATCTGCATGTTTACTAGAATTTTATCCGTAATCTGGGAAAATATTTACCACTCGCATAGTACAAATACATGAAATATCTTTGTTTGACCTGTCAGTCAATGAGAAAGGACTTCAATGGTGACGTAATGACTATTCACGCAGCCACAGAGGCGTTCAAGGCATCCATCTTGATTATGATTTCAAATTAGTAGGTAAGTAAATATTTCTTCTTTATGAGTTAATTTTTTTTATATTTCCATTCTACTTGATTCCTAATAAGTACAAATCAACTACACAGTAAGACTGTTTGATTTCGAATTATAATATAACATGATTTTAGCAGGTATTAATGCGTAATATTCCTATTATTTTTTGTTAAATATTTATTATTCAGTCAAATGACTATTCTTTACGCCAGTGTTTATTAGATGCGTGCAATTTCTAATGTTTTATCTTTTAAATCAAATTTTATTGCAATATGGTTAGCAGATTAAATATTTTATTTTTAATTATTGATGCAATGAATAGTACTCCCCCCTTTGACTGATAATGAAGGCCAAATATTCCACTATTCTTCCGCAGAATACTTAAAATGTATACCAAAATTATCTGTCTTAATATTAGTCATGCCGAGTAATCGGTATTTATTGTACTGGATTCCAGCATCGCGTCGGGTTTACTTTACTATTTTGGTTCGGATCGGGTCGGTTTGGGTTTCTTCGAATCTTGCGTGTCGGGTTCGGGTTGACTGATTTTTCAAAAGAATGTCCAAAATATTTTTTTCATGCTAAACAGCTAGGTGTAGGGCAGATGTGCCAGTAATGGACAAACTTCTACATATTTTGTTTATAAAAAAATTAAACAATAAAAATTTTACTTAAAATTTTCATAACTTCACCCCCCCCCCCCGCCCCCTTACATGTTTTATAATCTGTATTATTGTTGATACTCCTAATCAAACCAATTAGGAAGCAAAAAGGGATCCTTCGAAGTTCCACTGTTTTTCATTTATGTTGGCGAACATGCAACGGTTTAACTTAATAAATTTATATATTCTTTTACTTTCCGGCAAAATTTATTAATGACTATTAATGTTAATAATGACTATTAATGACTATTAATATTAATGACTTGTTTATGCATAGATGTAATAGTTTCCCTATTTATGGAACATTATACTGTATATTATCCATCATATAAACTAAGCCTTAAAGAATGGTTCTAAGCATGGATTAAACTAAGCATGGGACAAATTTTGAAACTTGCAATTTCTTTAATTATAAAATTGTTTCTGAAAACTATGTTTCTATATTGTTCAAGGACATTAGAAATTTTTTCATTTTGCATTCTATAAACTGAAATATTGTTTTTGTGTCAAACAAAGTTCATTTTCTTATTTTTGTAAAAGGTGTCCCATTCCTCCACACTCTCTCCTATGATTCTAACTCTGAATATTGGGCACTTCTCTATCTATACGCACGTATCATGGGTATATGTGTTAAAACTATCAGAAATATTATATATATGAATGCGTGTATATGAAAAATGAAATGTTGTAATATTTTTACCTATTCCTAGAGAAGAATAAATGGTTCTTAACTGTGCCTAAATAAAAAGGATTTATCACATTTCTTATATACTTTTTATTTCTTAACCTTTAATTGATGTCACCGGTCTCTCAGACCGCGGCTTTTTTAATTTTTTATAGTTTAACTTGCAATTTTCAATTTAACTACAAACACTATCGAAATTTTGTTCCGTTTGGAACTTTAGTTCTATCACCAGAGACTTTTGAATAGGTGAATTTTAATTATAACAGTGCTGTACAAAAAGTTTAGTACAAAAACACCATCCTATGAGTTAATCGTGCCTTTTATTCATCTTTCGATGAAACGGTCTCACAGACCACTTCACACTAGTTACGTGACAATTTCTGTGACATCAGTTAAAAGTTAAGCTATATATTGAAATATGTATTTATTTTATCTGAAAATTGTTCTGCTCAAACTTTTTGTAAAAATCTTAACAAGACTTGGAAAAAACCTAAATATAAACATCTGCATTTTAATTTTACGTGAAGTTCTGAGCAATAAAATGCTGAGTTTTTACTTTCTCATGCAAAGAGAGATATAGGGAAGGTAGGGGTAAAGATACGAACGGGGCAAAAATACGCACCGGCTGATTTCATATGAAGCAACATTTCGGCTATCATGACCAATAGGTGGCAGTTTGGTTTCAAGTGTACTAGTAATTTATTTAAACCTTTTGATAAAAGTAGCAATTTGTGGTAAGAAAATGAGGTAAGTTTAAATTTTCGAATTTTGATATAATATTTTGTATATTTCACTTTTTTCTTTACTTGACAATACCTGGAATTTTTACAAATCCAAAAATTCAGTGGAGATCGAAAGCTTTTTAGCTTCTAAATGCCGTAGTTTACCTCGATCACATTTGTTTATACTTATAGGTAGCCGGTTAAGCAAAATATTGCAGAATGGGGTAAAAGTACGCATACGCCTTGGGACAAAGATACGCACATGTTTATGATACGGGACTTTGCCCTATCGTTTTAGCTAGATGCAAAGCTTTCCACTTTTCTAAATTTGTATTATATAAAATATAATAGATACATAACTAATATAAGTTAGTAAACTACATTTTCCTTTTTCTAGTTAAGTTTTTTAAATATAGAACATATGTTCTACCTACCTACTTTTAAAAATCAATATTCTTGTTTCATGAATCGCTTTTGTTTTAAACCTTAATCTTTAACTCCTGTTAACGGTCTCACCGACAGCTGCAATATTCAGTTTTCACAATTTAACTTTTAATTTTCAATTTAAGTATTAATTTTTGTTTAATTTTGATTCGTTCGGTAAATTAGAAGTATAGCTGAAGACTTCTGAATGCGGGAAAGTTTACTATAATAGCCCTTTACATAAAGTTTAGCGCAGAAACCGCCTCTTATGAGTCAGTAAACCATTTTATTCAATCTACGATTAAGCGTTCTCGGAGACCGCTTACAGTATTTATGAAACAATATTTGTCACAATAGTTAGAGGTTAACTGCTATTCGCGATCTTGCAGACCGCTGTTTTTTCATGGTCTAGTTTACAATTTTCAGTTTAAATACTATAAAAATTTACTAATGCTTTTACATTACTCATTCATTTTAGTGGAAATGGGGCAAAAACCGGCCGTAATGGGCAAAAATACGCACTGCGTATCTTTGCCTCATCACTGCGTACTTTTACTCCAACCAATGGGGCAAGGAGGAGGATGGCCACCCAGGGAAACCCAGCAAATTCTTTTGAGTTTTAGTGCAGTCCCTGAGGGAAGAAACCAATGGGGGAAAGATATGCAGAGCAAAAATTACAATTTCTTACGGAAATGTAATTTGACAGAATGTCGTATGATAGTAGAACGTGCCTAAGGTTTTAATACAACATTTTAATAAGTCGTTGCATATCAATGTTTTCGTTAAGAATCAAAATTAATGATAAGTGCGTAATTTTACCCCCCCCCCACCTACACTATATCACTTAGGTGTGTCATGTGATTGTGAGCCATGTTGAGGACAACTTCTCACCAAGCGCCATTGAGATCAACCATGATGGCGCTTTTTAACAAGCTGTCCTCACTTCAAATACTTGTGGGCATGATACCTACATATGTTTGAATATTAAAGTATATACATTTGTCCATTTTCCTACATAAAACATAAATTGTTATTAGAGATGTAATTGTAGATTACATTTCATAATATCAATAAAACATGATTTACTTTCCTTTTATTTCGGGTTCGGGTTGAGATAAGTCTGGGTTGAGTTGCAGGTTGCCGAAAATTATTTTAGCTGATTCTGGTCAGTTTGAGGATCGAGGAAATATTTTTGGCGTGTTCGGGTCGAGTTGCGGGTTGACTTAAGTATTATATTCTGTTTTGTGTCGGATGCAACTTGACCCATGCATGACTACTCTGTAGTCGGCTAATTTTCAATATATCAGGATTCGTACGGTCCTTAAAAGTACTTACATGTTTCAAAAGGATTTTTTTGTGCTTGAAAGTGCTTATTTTCATACAAATTTTTTTAAAGTCCTTAAAAGTGCTTTACTATCATTCTATTTCTTAATCGGGGGTGGAACTCTTCTGCATTTCTTTTCATTTCTGATTAAAAAAAAAAAAAACGCCATTGCTAACCTTTCTTCTGAAATTTGACCTCCCCTTTTTGCTCCCTTCTGCACAATACCAAAGTTTAAACTGTTTAAAACTTTTTTTAACCTTTAACTGATGTTACCGGTCTCTCACAGACCGGTGCTTTTTTCAATTTTCATAGTTTAACTTGCAAATTTCAGTTTATCTACAAACACTACTGAAATTTTGTTTCGTTTGAAACTTTAGTACTAACACCAGAGACTTTGAATAGGTGAATTTTAATTATAACACTCCTGTGCAAAAAGTTTAGTACAAAAACATCCTATGAGTTTATCGCGGCTTTTATTCATCTTTTAGTAGGAGAGCTGTTGAACATTTTTGAGTAGGTATTTGAGGCACCCTGAAAATTTGTGCAACACTTCTTTTGTAATGCCTGAATACAAAATCGAATGTCTGGCTGAAGGATCGTGGTCCAAAAACTGTGCCAGACACGTGTCAAGTGCCATTTGGCACTTGAAACGTGTCTGGCACAGGTTTTGTGCCGACTAAAGTGTCTGTCATTTTCAAAATACTTTTTTCTAAGCATAAATATTATTCTCCTTCAATCTCAGCGTGCCTCAAATACCTTTTTTGGGTAGTCAAAAAATGGCACTTGACACGTGTCTAGCACAGTTTTTGGGCCGACTAAAGTGTCTGTCGTTTTCAATATATTTTTTTCTAAGTATAAATATTATTCTGTCTCAATCTCAGCGTGCCTCAAATACCTTTTTTTGGGGTAGTCAAAAAATGACACTTGACACGTGTCTGGCACAGTTTTTGGGCCACGATCCTTCAGCCAGACATTCGATTTTGTATTCAGCCATTACAAAAGAAGTGTTGCACAAATTTTCAGGGTGCCTCAAATACCTTCCCTAAAATGTTTAACAGCTCTTGGACTATTTCGATGGAGCGGTCTCGCAGACCGCTTCAGACTAGTTATGTGACAATTTCTGTGACATCAGTTAAAGGTTAAAACAATGGCTCTACTCTATTTGTTACTTTATAGTGAATAAATAATCAGTCCTAAATTTCATTAACTATTCATTCCATCATATTCATTTCATTAAAATTTTAGTCTAGAATGAATGTACCAAGTTTCCCCCCTCTTACTAGGTGAGCGGTTGAAGATATGTACAGATTTATAGTCAAAAAACACATTTTTATTAATTATCATAACAATAACTAAAAAAAACTAATTATATCAAAAACATTGTCAATACAGATGTTGTAGAGGTTAAAATTCTGATTGAAATGTGCACTTACACTTAACATTTTTGTTGAATTTTTACAATTATAATTTAAAGTTTTGCCTAATTCGTTAAGTTCTTGAAGAAATAACAGACGAGGTTATCAATTTACCCTGTTTCTAATTTATATATATATATTTAATTTATTGAGGTGTTATTTGAGGATTTTGTAATTATTTTAGGCTTTATTTTGGATATTTTCAGAATTATGGCTTAACCTCTTGATTACGGATTATAGCCCAGTGGTAGGAAATGAAAAAAAAAGGCCGAATTCGGAATTAAATACGGGAAAGCTGGAAATTGTTTTAATCCCTTCGACATAGGCCAGAAATAAACGTACTAAGTTTCCCCGTCCTACTAGCTGCAGTTTTGCCGCTACGAACAAATAGATAACTTAAAGTGTATTATTTCATGATTTTTAGCATATTTAAAAAATGATTTGTAAATGATGGGAAATATTGTTTACGATCTCTGATATTGTATTTGAATTATGCGTCGTATTTAATTTGACATATATAGTGAATAACAGTGCGTATGCATCACATTTAAGGAGGTCGAAAATAGTGGGGAGGAGCGAGGGAACAAATGAGCCTTGTCGCTACAGGAATTATAGGTCAACCAATAGCACAATTTTAAACTTCGATATTTTACTAAATGAACTAAGATGGTTTTAATAAAAAATATTTTCGACTAGTATACGAGCATCTTAACACGGGAGAACTCGCTGCATGAGATTTTCTCTCACAGTCGTACTTTTTTAAGACTCGTATTTAAACCATTTTTCATTTTAATTAAAATTTCAAAATGTTATTTCAATTATTTTACCTCTTTTGTGACTAAAATTACTAAGCCAACCAAAAAAAGTTGATATTATATGAATGTAAAGTAAAAGAAAAGGAATTGGGCATTCTCACTAGCGAGTTCTCCCAGGTTAAGTTAAATTCATAGAATTTTAAAACCTTTGGAATATTGAAAAAAAGTATTATAATCTTTACGTATTTTTTTTTTAAACTAAGGTTTAAGTCTGACGATATCAGTTGATAAATGACATGTAAAACGGCTGTCAATTATGTACCTCTTTCTCGATAACTACTAAATTATAATCCTCAAAATATACAAAATAAAGCATTAACATAAATACAGAAACATCGGGAGGTCCTCAATAACTTAAAGAAAATACATGTATGTAGTAAACGGAGGCAGGGCGGATTGATAACTCTGTCTTTCTCTTGATTAGCGATTAACCAGGGAGAACTCGCTGCATGAGATTTTCTCTCACAGTCGTACTTTTTTAAGACTCTTATTTAAATCATTTTTCATTTTAATTAAAATTTCAAAATGTTTTTCAATTATTTTACCTATTGTGTGAATAAAAGTATTAAGCCAACCAAAAAAAGTTGATATTATATGAATGTAAAGTAAAAGAAAAGCAATTGGGCATTCTCACTAACGAGTTCTCTCGGGTTAAGACAAAATTTTGAAATAGAATTGCGACCTTAATGTTCAGCAAAAATATTAATATGGGTACTCATTTTATTCAGAATTTCAAATTCTACGACATTTTTATTGACAGTGTTTTTGAAAGAATTAATTGTTCTGAGATATTAAGATAATTTAAAGGATTTTTCGACTATAAATATGTACATATTTTCTAATGTTCACCTAGTACGAGGGATAAAACTTAGTACTTGCATTTTAGTACGGAAGGGATTGAAACAATTTCCAGTTTCCCACCCACATAATTGTGAGTTACATCCGCCGATCACGGGGCTTTGAAATAGAATTGTGACAATGTTCAACAAAAATATTAAATGTAGTTCTCATTTTACTCTGAATTTTAAGCTGACGACGAGCTGAACACGAAAATTGCAAAACCTGAATTTCATTTTAGATTTCAAAGTTCTGTCATTTGCAAAATGACGTCAGCGTTACGCACAGATATGTTTGTCCTTTATAATATAGATAAATATAGATTTTATTTTCATATCAAAATCTTAGTGTTTTTTTTTTCTTTTCAAACTTTTTTCACTCTTAAATCCATTTATATCTGAACCAAATCAATACTCGATCATTTCAAAGCTACCGTATAAAATCAAGTGTGTATTTTTAAATAATATATACGTAATGTGGGTCATACAGTAAAATGCGCAGAAAAAATGAAAAGTGACTTCGGACAATGAATTTTTTTAAAAGATTAATTTTTGTATTTTTTGTTTAATGTTTTGCAGTATTTCAAAGAGAATTGAAAGTATATGCTTTTTGGTATTGTTATTATTATTTGGTATTAATATTCTGCATAATTTGATTTTGGAGTCTTATATGTAATTTTGAAATATGCCTGGAAAGGGATGGGGAGGACACGGTTCTTCCAGAATTTTAAATTCTTAAAAGTTTGTCGTTATCATCCAGACTCTTTGAAATTTTTAGACGTTAAAAACATAATGTTTTCGTACCCCGAGTGAAAAAATATTAATATTTCGTGGAAAAAGGCTGGTAAGATTTTTACCACGATGTAACACTCAGGTTTTTACTAATTTTGTCGAAGTTTTTGCACATTTTATTTAGTAAAAAATATTTCTATTTGTCCGAATGTTTCGAAATTTTCGTAGGTAAATGTAAATCTGGCCTGTTGTGTAAACAGATTGTGTTAAAATACGGACGTTTAGTTAGTTTTAGGGTAGAAAAAATATAGCCTTTGTGAGGCGCGAAATGACCTATTAGTCCCCGATCCAGGTACAAATTTCGTCAGTTATTTCCTCTCGGCCGATAATTTGTAAAATGCTTCAGAGAGTTGTATCAGGAAGCTCCGTGAACGTTAGCTGCAGTTCCGTGGGTGGGTTGAGCAGCGGTAGCCTCCCACGCACGTAAAAAAAAAAAAAAAAGTCACTTTCTCCCGATTGAAAATTTTTCAAATTATAGATAACCTAATATACTGAAGAAAAAAAAGTCAGCTAATTATAAAGTGGTGGTTAATACGTCAGCTGGTCACACGAACATGAAAAAAATATACAAGGTGCAAAGGAAAGTCTCTTTAACCTGAAAATACTTGCGAAAGGAGAGAGATACATCTATGTATTAACGAATGAAGTAACGGTGAAGTATAACGAATACGCCCGACCTGATGCAAACGACAGAAGCGTCCCTAGTGGCGAAATTTGGAAGTTACCTATTGAAAACCGTAAGCGAAAAGAGATAGAGCAAAATTTCCAGTTTGAAAGATTTGGAGCATCAATTAATTAGTACGAAACGACATTTGGTTCACACGGATAAGATAAATCGTTGCCTGTATACACAAAAATGTCCGAAATCAATGAGCGACGATTCTACTTTGCATATTCACATTCTGTAAATGTAGCAGTGCAAAATTTTAGATTGTGACGTTGTACTGTGCTGTAATGGCTGTAAAAATTTAACTTCCAATGCATTTAAAATTTTAGATTAACCCTTTCAGGGGCAGAAGAATTCTGTTAGTAAACTTATGAAACAATTGACTGACACCAGAATATTCAAACGAATTTCACAAAAAATAAAAGCTCGTTAATTTTCACTTTCATTAGGAAAGCAAAATTTTGTTAAAATATTATTGCTGCCATTTGTCCATTTTGGAATTAAAATTAGGTGGCTAGACCATCTAGCCACCGCCCTTGAAAGGTTGAAATCTATGTCGTCGTATTCAAGAGCCTTGCAATAGACGTTCTATGCTGAGAAATGTGCATGTAGAATTACGCCACGAACACAATTGTGTATCGTGAGCAATGGCAAACTTTTCGAACAAACTGAATATTAACATTTTATCACTGTGAGACTGTTTGTCTTTTTTGTTTTTTTATGGGATGTTATCAAAATACATTCAGATAAGCACATATTTATACCAGAAATTGTACGTATTTCTTCATACTTCTGGCTATTCCATCCAAATGTTTACACAAAATAGAGTGCTTCAATTTTGGACCTTTTTGGGTATACAGGCAAAGATTTATCTTATTCATGTAAACCAAATGCCGTTTCGTACTAATTAATTGATGCTCTCAAACATTCTGATTGGAAAATTTGCTCTATCTCTTTTCGTTTTCGATTTGCAATGGCTATATTCCAAATTTCGCCACTAGGGAGCGCTGCCGTCGCTTGCATTAAATCGGGCGTAGTCACTTTACTATGCCGTTACCTCACTTCCATAGCTTTAGTTCTCTCCGTTCGCAAGTATTTTCAGGTTAAAGGGCCTTTCCTTTGCACCCTGTATATATTTTTCATGTTCGTGTGACCAGCTGACGTATTAACCACCACTTTATAATCAGCTGAATTTTTTTCCCTTCAAGATATTGGGTTAGCTATAATTTGACAAATTTTCAATCGGGAGGAAATGACTAATTTTTTTTACGCGCGTGGGAGGTTACCGCTGCTACACTCACCCACGGAACCGTAGCTGATGTTCACAGAGCTTCATAATACAACCTTTTGAAGCATTTTACAAATTATCGGCCGAGAGGAACTTGGTCATCAAAATCTGTTGCTGGCTCGCGGACTATATGTTCACCAACGTATTTGAAAGAATTAAAATTCATGTTTTTAAAAATCAATTGCATTATCAGTTAGAAGATTTTAACTTTTAGAGCATATATATATATATTTATTATTATTATTATTATTTTTTTTTTTTTTTTGCCGATACTTCTAAAATGTTATCCTGGAATAAATTGCTACAAGTTTTCGAAAAATCTTTTCTATTTATTTTTTTTTCAAAAGTTTAACTGCTGGGTGGGGAAAATATAGTAAATTTAATATCGGAATATATCAACGTGTTAATATTGGTGATATATCGCGATAACTACCGTAAAGTTTATGCAAATAGAAATATTGCTT